>CACVBS010000001.1:1791-38500 GCA_902728275.1 Cyclocybe aegerita
GTGCAGCTACGCACTCGGCGCTCGGCACGGTCCTGCCTTCCGTCAGGGTGCTGCAAAAAAAGTGGGACCTGCCCCAGCCCCGGCCCCTCCTGTCTGTGCAGCGTGCACCCCACCGCCGCTGCCAACACATGCACCAGGAAGCCAAGAAGACCATGAGGCGGTCCTCTGTTGGGTACGTCAATACCCAGTCTTCATATGTGGTACTCAGGCTAATCACACCTGTGGCATAAATATTAGGCAAGCAACATTATTTGCACGTACTCCTACAAGACAAAGGAGGAGCGCATTGCCATCAGCAAGGCCCAACGCACAGCAGCTCGTGCTGCAGCCGAGGGGGCTTGAGGCCTAGAATTACATACATAATAGCTTTATTTAGAACGCTCTGTAAATACATAAATGCATGATCCGACTAGCGAAACTGTCTTTTGATGGTTGGAGACTGTCTTTTATTTGATGAACTGTTGGTTGTCAGTCCAGATATAGTTAAAATTTGATGAAAAGACGTGCCCCGACTGTCCTTTTTTTGACCAACCGTCCTTTTTGTGGCCCGTGACGGCTTCGGAAATTGATGGCCAGTTCATCAAAGATGGTTTTTCGAGCGGCTTCCCTGCAAGTGTCACACTGGCATGGCAGCTCACCTCGCTCAAGCTCCCAGTTCGGATCAACGTACGTAAATTACAACGCGTGCATGTCAAGGACACAATATCTATACACATCAAGTCATCCTAGCTTTCCTCTCTTCCTCTCCCACCAACACACCCCATTTCAAGAACAGCACAATGCACCCCTTCATTGTCAATATGGTATCAAAATTTAGGTAAGTTATTTACATTTTCTATTCCTTCCTTATTCTTCTCCCCTTCCTTTCCTCATTTCCCCTCGGCGATGTGCACGCTCAGCGCTCGCGCACCATATCAGGCCCACGCGGCCTTGGTTTGAGTGATGGGACGCTAAGCGGGGAGCCAGCCCATCTCGCGCCCACCTCGTGCCCGCCGTGGGCTGAGCCCCCACGGGTCGGCAACGCGGCTCGCTCGTTTGGGGCGTCTGCGTCACACCGTGACGAACCGTCCTTTTTGGCGGTCCGAGCCCTACTTAGTCAGCGCACCATGGGACCCTGCCAATCTTAGTCAGCGAGGCATTTCTTCCCCGCTGACTAAGACTGGTGGGTCCCCACGGCCCGACTGTTAGTCAGCATGCAAGCAGAGCAGCCGGCGTAGGCCTGGCATATGAAACCCACACATGGTGTGGCGTCATGGAGGCAGTTCGGGGTCTCAGAGATTCTTGAAGAAACTGGAAGAATAGGCCAGGCCATGTCAAGACAAATTCTCATTTGTTTTGGCCTCTGTCAACAGATCGGTGACGAACAGTGACATTCTGCGGGGTGTCATTCTTTGATTATTGTTAACATCCTGCCAAAAAAGGTAACTTTCTGTGCCGATCGTCAAAGAACATCAACATTCTTTGACGATCATGACCGTTCCTTGGCTATTGTGACCATTCCCTGACTTTCTTCCGCGTTCTGCCACAATCATCACTGAAATTCATTTACATTGTATTTTTGTCCAGCACGGACCACCATACTGCTCAGTATCAAGATTTCTTGCAGCTTCTGTTGCACAACCAATAATCACTCAAAATAAACACACAAATGTCTAAATCCCTTTCCAAAATAGCCGTATAATCCGAAAGCGCACCGTTCAAGAAATGAGAAGTAAATCAATCCAACTCCAAACCCAAAATGCCATTCCCGAAGAATGACCCAAATCGGTAACTTGATACCCATAAAATGAAAAGTAGTGGTATTAGGAATTCTTGTCAGAAAAACTCGAACCGTCGAGAAACAGCGACCTAACTGCACTCGTTAAGGACTGCAACACAGGTCGAGCCGTGTGACCGTCACCTCTAATCCCCTGCACCGAGGGAAGTCTTCCTCCTTGAAGTCTTGAGAGGGTCTTCCTTGCGGTAAACCGCCGCTCGCATACTTGTACACCACCTCGAAACGGTGTAAATATGGAAGTTGCGCCTTTGCGGAAAACAACGCGTCATCAACGACGCGCCAATCGTACATTCCCACTTCGGCTCCGTGCACCATTCGGTAGAGATACTCGACATAAAAGATGAGGGCGATCTTGCAGACTTGGGACTCGGCTGGAAGGGATTGAAGTATTTGGATCGCTTGGTTGCACCTTTCTTCATGGCTCGCGTTTGAGTAGTAGTTGAGGGAAAGCTCGAATGTAAGCGCCACTAAACTCTTGAGCGGCAGAAGGTTCGGCAACTCGGCGTTGGGCGCTAGTGGACGGGCGATCATGCATAAGTTCTCGAATTGAGTCGGAGGTTAAGAAAGTACTCGCCTATTCTCGAGTTATACGCGAGCGTGAGATTGACGAGTGTGGATGCGCAGAATTGAAGCAACCTCGATATCGGGTTTGCTCCGGTGGAGTCCGTAGGGTCACGGAGACTCAGAGACCTAAGCTGTCCCAACTCCAGGGGGCTATCAGGGTGGTCCAGACAATAGTTCACGAACCGCTCAGGACAGCGGCCTGTCGCGAAGTAATACATCATGGACCCCACAACACACTTCCTTCTCGGGTTCGGATCGAAGGAGGGTGATTGGTCGAGAAAGGTAAGTGGTTCCTGCGGCACCGGGACCGACTGCATGTCCAGCCTCCGAATGCGAGATGCAGCGCTCAGGAAGGCGAGGTCAAAATTCCGCAGAGACTTGAGGGTGACGCACTCGAATATTACCGCGCGCTGGAGCGTAGCTAGTAAAGCTGCCTTGAGACTGCGGGATACGGCGCCGTCATCCTTCCAATCCGCCATGGCACCTGGGGACAGTGGTAGAAGGTACATGACGTGGATGTTCGGAAGTTTTGGCAACAGTCGTGCGATGAGGCCCATCGCACCGTCTGGGTACCTCGTCGCGGCTCCAGAGTCGTCAGGGGGTCCGAGAAAGACCCAGAACTTGCGGATATGGGTTGCAATATGTTGGGAGACCAGTACGATGTCTTCTAATCGCTTGATGTTCAGGATAGTCCTCTCCTCCATCTCATCCCTCGGATCCCAATAGGCAAACAACAGCGCCTGGCTTCGAGGCAAAAATCGGTGACACACTTCGGAGCATGCGTTCAGCGCCTTCTTGTCGTCGGCCAGGTGTTCGATGACGAGCTCCCATATTTCTTGAGGAGCTTGGGCTGACCCTCGTTTGTTGGACGAAGGAGTCTGCGTCGAAATCGATAGACTGTCGCACATCGAGCTTCACAATCTTGATCAAGTTAGGTTTCGGGAAGGAGGAGCTGGGGCCTAGCCCAGCCAAGCTCCGCATGAGATAACATACCATTCGGGAGTCGAAAAGTAGAGATTTGCTCGAACTGCTCTGCATCCACATTGATCTTCGTATATTTATCTGGCAGGTTCCATAGATCCGCGTTATTTGCTGCTACACTCGCTTACACTCGATGCTCGACGTCATTGATCCTTGGGGAACACCCGTCGCTCCACCTACCCAAGATGTTGCCTTGGATAGGAATTCTCATGGTCGACGATTGATCGCACTTCGGATGGCTGCATGTGACGAAACAGCGAGCAATACATCGCAGGGCAGGTCGAGACTCAAAGATATGCTTGTTCTGCAAGAACCCCGATACAATGATGTCATGATTTCGAGGAAGAAGTCCTGTAGCCGCAACAAATGTACACCTGTGGGCAACCTGTGGGCGGGGAAATAAGCGTCGGATATTCAGGAGTTCACGGGCCTCCTACCTTCAATCTCGAATGTCGACCTGAAGAAAATCGGTGGCACTTACGGGTTCATTGCTTTCATAGAGAAGATGATTTTTGGGGGTAACGGAGAGTTTGTCTCCGGTCTTGGGTCGCCCACAGAGCCTGTCCATACCCCCAACAACTCGATTGAATTCCTTTCAGTCAGCGAAATGTAAATTGTGTATTCAGGCAAACCAGAGTGGCAATTTGAAGGTTGAGACATTTGGCAGTAACTCAGGTAGAGGCCTAGTTGCTGGACGCCTAAAAATAGGAAGAGATAATGAGCCAGCGGTGGACACTCGGTCCCTATCCTGGTAATGAAAAACTCAAATACCCACCACGCAGGCATCTGTGAGGACTCGGATGTTGCGCCCAGGCAAGGATCTCCAGAAATACGAGAGGTCCGAGTTCGAGCCTTCCGGCGGAGTAATTCTGACATTGGAATTTGGGCAAATCTTTGGTTTGAGGAAGAGACCGCCGGGGAGAATAGCTTTCAACAACGGGAGGTCGAAGCAACCAACTTTTCTGCTCGTCAGCCACAGCAAGCGTGATACTTCGACGCTCTTCATTAGCGAAGCCCGCTCTTCCAAGGAATAGATGGAGATAAGAGCTCTGTTATTGACGTTCGAAAAAGACGTAGACTTGAGAATCTCCAGTGGTGGTTTAGGACAAGATTTGTTGAACTCAACCTTATGTCTGTGACCGGCCCGCCGCCCACCCTAATTCGGAAAGGCCCGGGTCACGCATCGACGACGTCACAATGTCCCTCAACGTCAACGTCAACCACAACCGCCAGCGCCCATTCACCACCAAATTTCGCTGCAATAATGTCTTAGTACGTGTAATTTCAGCTCTTTAGAAGATATTGTGCTAATAGATTCTCGTATTCTGCTAAACTCATATTCTGTTCCACTGGGTTTTCATCGCCAAACAATATTATTCGTCGCTATCCCGAAATCCGTATCGCCCGTGCTTTCTCAATTCAAACGGTTGCACTATGCTCGCGGGCACCTTTCATTGAAACAGCGTCGTCTTCGGCCGCAAAGTTGCCAATGAATATCTCGCTCTTGGTACCTTCGCTACCGTTTTCGGTGGTGCTTTCCTGGCCACACGAGGTGGAAAGAAGGATGCTCCCGCTAAGCCCACTACTGTCCAGCAGGCAAAGGAGAGCGTGCCTATCAATGGTGCCTCTGAGTGAGTTGTCTGCTAGCTGTGTCTGGGCAACCACCTGACAGTTGTCGTGCGCTTTTCATTTATAGCGAGGAGGAGAAATTGCGAGTGTTGCTTTCTTGCCCATGGATTGTAGAACTAACCTTTCCGGTAGCATCTTGCAATTCATCAAGGAGGCTGAAGCTTCATCACCATCATCATCTCACTAAAACGGGGCCCTTTGAAGGGGAATCAGCCGTCTGACCAGAAGACATAGAGCGGAGGTTGGATAGGCGAGAACGTTTGGAACTTTTGCTGCCCAGTGTTCTGCTATTCATCTGCAGATAGAATTCAAAAGCTTTCCTTCCATCGATGCACGCAAGTACCTCAAGGATACCCTTACGAACGAAATGTGCCATGGTGGCGGTTGAGTCCTTGGTACTTAGTCTCGACGTTGAATCAAGCTGTTTGCTAGTCTTCCGAAGAGGCTGTAGCCGTCAACGCGTCAACGCGTCCGTCATTCGCGTCAACCTTCAAGACGAAAGAATTATAATAACCCAGCCCGAAGCCTAGGCTTCATGAATCTGTTTTGACTCTTGAGTGACTGCCTAACCTTGTGAGAGCCCTGATCATGAACCAAAATTCGCTCTTTCGAATCCTTGACTCCTGTGGTCGAACCGTTTACTGTATCCCAGTGACGGGTCTGCAGTCAACTGTCAGGGTCCATGATTTTCACGGAGAGTTACCATTTAGAGAGAACCCATCAGTGAACGGGCCAAGAACTCCTTCCGACTACGACAGTCGCGACGGTGGCTGCAACAAGGTGGAACCTGCTGCCACGTCCACAACACGTCCACGAACTCGCCTGCCGCAATCTTGTTTGACTTTTGGGAGATTCTGGGTTCTATTCTGGGTTTCTGAACCCTATAACAAGTACTAGACTTCAGGGTGAATTGGCTCTCTTTTGAACTACCGGCCTGTCAACGACAATTCTAACTCCCCAGAACGCGCTACAGGTACGTACGCGTTTTATCCCTGGCCCTAGAGGTACTCAATACGTCGTCCGGACCTGCAGCCGGGTATACAAGCACCCGATACTCACGTAACGTTACATTTCAAATTTCCTGCTTGTCTTTTCCATTGCCGAAAGGAGGATCGACGGGGAGGAAGGAGTTAACGAGATAGAGGGTTCATTCAGGAGTTCACATTCACTGCTGGTGGGTATCGCCTTTGGACACCAACGCTTTCTTCATCTGACCTTACGTTTGTCAAGTTACTGGCCAGACCCGTATTCTGCACCTGTTCGCTGTTCCAGCCACTTAGACATCGTCTGGAATAGCAAGAAACACGACAATGAGCGACACGACCTTTATCTCGACATCAATAACACCGGCGAGCTCTGCTGGAGAGTCTTCCACAAGTAAACTCAAACGGCAGTCAATGAATACTGTACCATCCGGTTCACTGCCACGACCGCTTCAGCTGGGCTCCACGACCTCCTTTTCCTCCAACTCCCCGTCTCCGCGACCATCCTCCTACGCTGCCGAGTCAACCACGCCCGTTACAGGGGCATCTTCGCGGAACTCAGATGGGCTTGCCTCCCCCTCGCCTCTCAGTCCAACCATCACGAACCTCAAACGCGGCGCACAGAAACGCCAATCATCCATATCCTACATCGCTTCCGGCTCGCCTTCCCAGTCGCAGTTCAGCCGTCATGACACAAGTGATGTGTCGTCCTTAAACTTGGCTCGGTCTCCGTTGTCCAGTGCGCATACAACGACATCTTTCTCGCCAAGAAGTCCCGGTTTGGGTCGAAGCAACTCGGTTGGTGGGGTAGGGAAGGGTTCAACCCCCTCAAGTCGAATGGCGGGCGAAAGGTCGAGCACGGGTTCGCTACTGGCTACCGGGAATGGCAAAGAGCCAGAACAGAAGGAGCGGCCACCTCTAACGCTAGCAGACAAGTATGTTCGTCCTGTATTGAGACAGCATTTGGTTTTGACGCGCATTTTGCTCGCAGACATGCCGACCTCCTGCATTTTATCGCTCAGAAAGAGTCCAAATGCCTCGAGCTGCGCTCGCAACTTGCTGCACATGAAGCTGAGCTAGCCCAACGTAAGCCTTCTTCTATCAAAAATGAACCGCTCTGACTCTGTCGTCATGCAGTGAAACGCAAATGGGAACGTATTGTCAACCGTGGGTTTGAGAAATCCCAATCGCCCAGCTCTGTCGTACCCTCATCGCCTTCGCCTACCCCTACTTCTCTCAATGCTTCAGCTACCCCGCCCTCAACAAATCAGTCCTATGCATCATCCAATGGTCCTCTACCAGGCGCAGTAGTTCTCGAAGGCATTAAAGAAAGTGTCCAAGGAGTTAGCAGACTCATTGCTGCTGGGCTTGAGTCGATTGGAGGCACCACCGCTCCTTCCTCAGCGTACTCTGTGACAACGGATGCAAGCTCATCGACCATCCGCGGTGCACCACTGCCACTCAGACTTGGCAGAAACATCGCACCAGGGCACATGCAGAAGGATAGTCAAAGCTCGTCTACATCCGTTTCAACAGCAACATCCCGCTCGACGAACAGGTCGTCGTGGCTGAGTGCATCAACCGCATCGAGCTCCGCGACTTCAGGTACGGATTTCAGCGAGAGCTGGGGGTCGTCGTCTGGGACCGACACGAACGCAAATGTCGGCACTACAACCTCAAACATGACCCGAACTGAAGCTACCGAGGAAGAGGAGAGCGAATTCGGTGACTTTGAGGACGGTCAGGAGAGGGTGCAGGTGCTTATGGTGAGAGATACAGGTGCAACACCGACTATGAGCCCGAACCCGGACTTCCAGCGGAGGCAGAAACGTGCGGCACGAATTCGGAGTGTCAGCCCAAGTCCCGGGCCTGCAGCTACTCGGACAGAAACGATGAGCCTCTCTGGATTGGAGGTGTTGGCAGGGCAGTCAAGCGAAGCAGGCAGCTCTCAGGCAAACAGTACTAGTGTTAGTGCAGGCTTGAAGGAGGAATTCGACTGGGACGATGGCTGGGATGAGCCTGTGTCTGAGGCACAAGCGAGCGATTCTGCGCGGTCGGCTTCAGCGTCTGTCTATGCATCTACTTATGCCTCAAGTTCTGCCGTGGCAGAGAGCACTGGCTCCGCCACGACTACCACTGCAAATGGCAACGGCTTCGCTAGCCACCCCTCTCCCGGCTCAGGTGCGAAGTCTCCGCTGGCTGCAATGTCATCCATTCCTGGCCTTGCAACGATCAGCACAGTGGGCTCGTCAACAGTGGCTGCCCAGCAAATGTCTTCGTGGGTGGGTAGCGTTGGCAAGAAGTGGGGTGAGATTTCGCGGAGTTCAACGTAAGTCCTTCGCTCCGCCCATACACTTAAACTGTCTTGACAACTCGTTCTTCTGACACTTAGGTTTACGAAGAACCAGAAACGAGCTTCACTCCTAATTTCAGACATGCAGCAAACCTTGGTATCAGCGCTGATATCGCCGCCTGCACCCTCTTCTGGGCCACCCTCTGAATCGTCTTACTCAATATCATCCAACGACCCACATCATGCACCTATGTCGTCTCCTTCCTCTTTCTCGTCCAACGCCTTTGATTTCATAGAACAATCCACTTCATCATCGAACGTCCAGTCTCCAGCTCCCAAGCCCAAGCTACCTCTTACGCAGCCCCAGGGGAGAAGGGCGGTGTCCGCCAGGTCAACATCGCTCCTGGATGAGTCGGACGATGAGAGCTTTGGCGGTCCAGTGGGTGATCAGGACTCTACGGTTCGGATGAGACTGGGCATGGGTGCACCGGTGCTAGTACCCGTGTCGATCAAAGCTCAACCCGCTACCACGCCAAAGACCAGGAAAGCTTCCAACGGTAGCGTCGCTGCAGTTAAGAAGAAGAAGCAGGAGGAGCCGGAGGAAGAATGGAATTGGTGAATATCGCGAGTGCTCAATCTTGAATTCTCCTTTGTGAGCTACTCTCTTTTTTTTCTTATTCGCCTTTTCCCATGGCTCGTCATTTGTTCTGGCTTTTTGAATTTGAATTTTTGCGGCTTGATGCTTACCGTTCCTTATGCAGGGAGTACTTTTGGATTGGAAGATAACTCTTCGTTCCTTCGGCGTCGAGCCGACAACAGCCTTCTACCAGTAAGAAAGGCAACCCTTCCTCAACGCAAACACGCATAACCTGCAATATCTCTTAACGAACCAACCGTATTAATTTTAATGACTTGATGAGTAATGCCAACACTGCTCTTCGTTTGTGCAATGCGATCAACCCTTTGTCGACATCCCATGCCAAATGGGTTTATTCAATGAAGCGGCCCTCTCGGGTGAAGAATAGCGACCAGCGCCAAAAGCCTTCGCAAGTCACATCCAAGTTCAACATCCGGCTTGGATTACATTGCTCGTGTGTCGCGCTTCTGAAAGTGAAACACTACATATAGGCTTTCCCTCGGTCCTATGGCCGTGAATAAAGTGAATCGCCTCCTGCATCTGCGTCAACTCGGAATATTCCCTTACTTTGTTCGTCCTCGTTTTCAGTAAATGGGGACTCGATACTGTTTTCTTGGTTCTTCCAACCTCCAAAACCGGCACGTTTTGATTATCGTGCGCGTCTCAGGACCCGGAAGTCAAATTTGTCTCTTTGACTTTCTCTTCCGCGCCAGTGACCCTTTGTCTGATGGTGTTCTGGGCTCCATTCAACCCAGAGGTTTCTTTGACTGACTCAATGTGCCCCATCCCGCGTCTGTGCCGACGATATGGGCAATATTCACACCGACGCCGTCTCTGGCATTTCTTTTGTTCATTTCCGCTTTGTTTCAGTCTTTCGTCCTCATGTTCAGGCGCCTGTTACATCCTAGGTGATGACGAGCCTCTTCCCCTGCCTTTCCAGGCTTCATTGCGCCTCTTGAAACCCTTGGCGCAATGAATTATAGGACGAAAGGACAAAGGACGATTTCACGGAGCTCGATATCGAAACACGAGGTCGTCGATTTAAATATCGAGCTCTTACCTCTGCATCAGCTCTCATTCTAGGACACACCCCTTGATATGGCTTCCTTCTCTCGTTCTATTCTCTCCAAGCTCCCCCAGGAGCTCATCGACCTCTTCATTGACTGCCTCGACGACGACGCCGAGGCGCTACGAGCCTGCTCCACCGTCTGCAGCTCTATGAGACGTCGCAGCCAGACTCTCCTCTTCAGTCATCACAAGCGCGTCTCATTTCTCCAGCCATCCGCACTCCTGTCGTCATTCGACCGCTCGTGGTACCCATTCTACCAGAGCTCTCGCGAGCTGGCCGCACCGATTTACAGCCTCCGCGAATTTCACTCGAAGGTTTCCAACCACGCCCACCTCGCACGATGGATCAGAGAAATTACTGTGGCTTACGACATGCTCGAGTTTCTTCAAGGCATGACCGGCCATCTCCTTCACCGCGTTCTTGCCCACTTCCCTCGCCTTGAAAGCCTGACCATCACACAGGCCTCCGCGCGGGAGCCTTCCTTCCGCCAGCTCAAGTACGACTCCAGGTTAAACTCCACTTCCTTCGCCATCCGCGTCGCCCTTGCGCCGATCCTCCCCACCTCCCCCATTCGCCGCATCACCCTCAAAGATGTCCAGATGGATCCATACCACCTCTCGAGCTGCAAGCGCTTGCGTGAGTTGGAACTGAAGGGCCAGACGAACTTCGTTCTTGCATCTGCCCCACTTCCTCTTCAAGACGCGGAGCGTCCTCGTTTGGACACTCTTAGAGCCGACTTGGGCTGTCATGCCTTCCATTCCTTGGTTAGGTACTGCGCCGAGCCCAATCCTCCGCTCATCCTCAGCGGCATTCGAACGTTCGCGACCAAGGAATCTGCGACCTGGAAGGAGGACTTCCAGCACGTCCTTACGTACTTCAAGGAACTGGTCCACCTTGAGCTTGCGTTGGCGATCCTTGACGGTACTTCTTTCCTTATTTCTTCTTTTTTATTTCTCCTGATCGGCGTGTTCCTCCAGGCGATGTCAACGAACACGAATGGATCGACCTCTCGTCGCTGTCCAAGCTCACTACTCTATCCCTCCACCTTCAAAGTACACGCGGCAAGTACAAGGCCACCCGCAACCAGGTCCAAGCCTTCACCAGACGCTGCTCTCGCATCATCGCCAACCTCCCTCGAACCAGCCAAATTACGGAAATCTCCTTCACTTTTGGCTACGAAAACGAGGTGGTCTTCGGCCCTTGGGAGTTCCGTCGCCAGGAACCTCCGTATCATCGCTACAACCCTATTAGCAGCTTCCAAAAGAACCAGCAGTACGACTGGTACGACGTCGACTCGACCCTCACTTTTTTGGCGCCGAGGAAGTTGGAGCGTGTGCGCTTCAGGATCGGATCCTCGTGGACGACGTTCATCGACATTGAGGAGATCTTGCCTAGGGTGAAGTCGGATGGGAAGATAAACGTTGAGGTTAACTACGCCCACGACATCGAGCCGGCATACTGGTGATTTTTCCTGCTTCTTGTTTTCTAATCCATGCCCTTTCGAACGCGCCACATACCTTAACCGAAGTGCTGCCCACCTATCATATACATTTTCTCTCTACACCTAGTTGATATATCTTCGTTCCACTTTTCCACCTTATGCCTTTGTTTCTTGACTTCGCATTCGCACTCTATACAAAATTCTGAAATGAAGCCCATCTCTTGCAAAACACAGCGGCAACATAATATCGCGACCGTTGACTCCGACGAGGGCACTTCAACTTCAGCCCCAGGTTGGGTACTCAAAATATCAGAACGTGTAAAGGTATATTAAGAAGCGTCCTGCAGATTACAAAAAACCAGTGTTTTACAATACAGCAACGAGCATGCCCCACAAAACCCATGGTGCAATGTCTCTTGCAACTGTACGCATTGAGCCACTAGGTTGCGTCGTCGTACTAGATCCCGAGCCGCCGCTTGTCGGGCTAGGACCTCCGCTGCTCGACGAACCCGGATTGATGACAGCCGCAGTGCTGTAGACTCTAACGTACTGAATCTCGAAGTACGCGTTGTTGTATCGATCACCTGGCCCAATAACGTTATCGTTGTACTTCGCATTAAAACTGTGAGCAAAAAACCATATGGAATTACACAGATCACTTACGCAAAGCCCTGTCGTTCCTTGATTCGCACATTGAGGAGTATAGATCGAAGGTACACCGGCCCTATTAGGAATTCGTCGATCTTGGCCACTGATATAAAAGGCAAGCCACTTACCAATCTCCGCAGAGTGTGACGTCGAGGACGAGATACTGTGCATCGAAGAAATTGGTAATGTTGCACGATGTGGTCGACGGATAGCTGGCCGCTGGAACGCCCCAATCGGTGAGTGAGTTTATGGGGGATGTCGAAGTGGATTGTTGGAGGGACTGAGGGATATTGGCGCGCTGAGATATTTTTAGCGTCGAAGCCAAGTTGGTTGAAGAAAAAGGCATGCAGACTCACAGGCCAGAACCAAATACTTCATTTTGAGAATAGTGAGCATCTGGCGTTAGTTTCAATGAGAAGCCGCTTACAAGATGCTATGCGGAGCAGAAGATGGCCTGGATTAGGGGGTTCCTTGATTTAGGACAAGACGAAAATAAACTTACCCGTTGATGTCGAACTGCGCAGCAAACACCCCACCTCCTGCCTGCGCGAATCCTGCCCCAAAACTGCTTGTCGAATTATCAAGAACCGTGCAGCCTGCCCCCTGTGAGCAGTCTAGGGTACCTGTGGTGCCTGTTTGGGCTCCCGCAGCAGGTGCGACGTTCATACAGCCTTGACGGGTGTGAAGTGCCATTTGATTCTGAGTCATGAGGTTGACTCCTTCCATAATACTGACAATTGGTGAGTTACGTCCTTTGTTCGAAACCCAGGCCACACTCACTCGATTTCTCCTCCTTCAGGCCAGCTTAATCCTCTGGTCCAGAACGCGGGCCATACCTACCGACATTTTTGATCAGCAGAAGTTCCTCGGGAGAAGAACGTAACGCCATACCGAGCACCCGTACGGCATGTGGATGAAATCGGCGATGAAAAGACTGCCAACTCCAAACGCCTGCTGGGTAGTTATCCTCACGGAATTTCTCTTGATATTATAGGGGACATTCGTTGTATTATCGACTTTGATGATTGCGTTGCCGGCGCTGTTCACGAACGCTAGTTGGTCCGACGTCGCGTTGGCTCTATCTTGCCATATCACATCGCCTATACAAGGGCGTCAGGGCCTACCAAGAAAGCGAACGACTTCGAGAGAGCTCACCGTTCGTGAGATTGTCGTACGACCCATAGAAGTCCCACTTATCGAAGAAGGTTGATCCCTTGTAATCTTCAACGAGGTCGTAAGCTCGGGCGGCTGGCAATGTCAGTGGCCCGTCCTCGAAGATGTGTAGGGCGACTTGAAAGGCGTAAAATCGTAGGATCCGAGAGAGTAGTTTCATGAAGGGTTGTGGTTGAGAACAAGGGGCGTATTGTTGCCGGGATTTGTTGCCCGCATAAAAGTCCGCATTCAAATATTCACGATCCATCGCATGGAGTTTTATGTCCGTAGATCAAGGCAAGAAAAGCATGCCGCGATCCCGGTTCTATTTTTAGCTCCTCTCCCACGAAGATCTCGTCCTGCTCGATGCGTTGTATTGCGCGAATGCCTATATATTCGTGTCTGATCACCAGTGTGGAGGTCTTTCAGCAAATGAGCTTCTAAATGAAATGAGGCGAGGGTGGACTGATTTTCTGGATTTAGAATGCAGAAATGTTCAGTCTCCGAGTGTTCGAGACAAAAATGGCATAATATACATAAGGTATCGTAGGATAGTATCAGAGGTCAGTAAGGTTTGTAGTTATGTGACAGGCCGTAAAGAGATGATAGTCTGTGTCGTCAGTAAGGTATCATAAGCATGCATGGTCACGAGAACGTGCTGAAGAGTTACATGTCCTCTTGCTTTCGCTCCCATGCAACGAGGTTTTCAGCTACCCGTTCCACTAGTTCTCGTTTAATCAAGGCCTTCCTCCACTCCCTCACCCGTTTCGTCCAGAACACCTCCTCCGCCTTTCCCTCTTCGCCAGCGTACCAGCAAGCAGCGAGGCCTGCGTAAACAGCTCCGACCGTGTCCGCGTCGTCTCCGAGATTCACTGCCATCAGGGCACCCTCCTCGAAAGTCCTTGTAGCGAAGAAGCAGTAAAGAGCCGCAACGGAAGTGTGCAAGACATACCCCGACGACGGGAGTCGATCGATAGGAGGGATTGCATAAGGGAACCTCGGCTCCTTAATGTTCGCTGGTAATTGTGTCTCCTGGATGAGGCGGAGGAGCGGATGGTGCCGCCAATACCACTGCTCGCGCTCTGCTCTCCCTTCTGGCCTTAATGGCACACCGAATGGCAGTGTCAGCGCCTCGTGAAGTTTGTTGTCGGTGAACGGGAAGTTCGAAATATATTCGAGCAGGTTGAGCTTCGAGAACTGGGTGTTAGGATCGCGCTCGGACGCCGGCCGTGGGTCGTTCATCTCCTCCATGATGAGAGATATCAAGCCCGTCCACATCTCGCATGCCTCGACGCACATTATACTCGGATGAGTAGCCTGGCTGCTCCGCCTCGCGTATGACTTCGCTTGGGATTCGTCCCGCCAGTAGACCAAACCGATGGGGATGATGCGCATCAAGCTTCCGTTCCCCGATGTCGATTCGCCCCCCAAATCACTCCGGATGCGGAGGAGCGCTTCTTCAGGGTTGGAGTACTGGCCGAAGATCTGTAGCGCGCGCTTAACGGTGTTCCCAATGTCGAAGCAGCGCCCGACAGCCGAAAGGTAGCCCTCCTTATGCCAACGATTGTAGAACTCGAGTTGGTGAACTTCGTCAAATCCACCGGTGTAGGGAGAATCGGCTGTTTCTTTGAATGTCGAGATAGAGTTGGCGAGGCAGAGCATCATGGAGGTGTCGTCTGTCCAGACGCCTGGTGGTAGATTGAAGTTGCCGTTCGGAAGCATGGAGGTCACGAATGGATACTCGAAACGCTTGTGGAATTCCGGGGGAGCGCCGAGAGCGTCGACCAACGCTGTGGCAAGGACTGAGAGTCGGATCTTCGTAGCAGACGAGGCATATGTCGGGAATTGGGTGCGAAGTCCAGACGCCTCTGGGGCGGGTGAAGGAGACTTGGATATCGACCCTCCCGAATGCGAATGCGTATCAACTTCAAGCTTCTTGCTCTTTTTCGAGCTCCAGAAGGGGGGCATGGTGGTGAAGGCGGTGGTGAAGGCGGTGGTGCGGCCGGGGAAACGGCAAAAGCACAAAAAAGCTTCCGCCCGTGGCACCTGAAAGATCCCTTTATACGATTGCGAAGGCGCCGAAAGTGAGAAATGATGCTAACGCGATCTAGATAACGGTTGCCAGATATCCTTCCGTTGATTACCCTTTATGCCGCGACAAAAATCCCATACATATTCAAGAAATATGATGAACTGGATGGTTGGCCGGATTGGTTCAAGAATTCTATGCGGACCGGGTCAAGCAGCGGAAGAGATCTAGTTAGGGGTGAAGCTTGAAGATTTCCGAGGTGCGCCTCCATCGCATCCTCCTGATCCGTTAAAGGATGCCTAATCGGGCTCCGACGACGATCACGGCGCTTCTTCCATCCAGCATGATGTTATTCTACAGAGGACGACATTGTGGGTCCAACAAAACACAAAGGAGGAGAATTCAGGACTCCCCGAACCAGCACGAACTTGTTCTCGTTTTGGTTAGCCGACTGCAGGCGTTCCTGGGGTCGGGAATCAGGCCGCAGGATCGATTTGGTTCGCGACCCTGACTTAGTATTTGCCTTCGCGACCAGAGGGCTACGTAATCCAGGTCTTCCTCTCAAGCTGGGCAAGAAGCTGCAAGAAGGTTCCACAGAGGCTCAAGTTCAAATCCGACTCGGATGGAAGAAGGGACAAATACAATATGAATAAGCGCCCCCTCCACATGGTTTTCGGCGCTAAGTTTTTTTCTCTCCTCGAAAAAGACGGTATTTTCCTCGGCCTCCGTTTCGTTCGGAAATCTGCAATCGCCTTGGAAGCCCTAGGTCATGTTCAGCTCTTCAGACCTCAGCAAATCAGCGCCCTCTCGAAGGGTTTTCTGAAGATTCGTATTTATCGTGCCTGATTGCATCGGAAACTTCCTTCACATATTGAGTTGTCCTGTCGCAGCGGGTCGAGACAATTAATTGTCTGTCATGAGGTGTTTTGAAGTCGAAATTCGAGAAAAGCGGGGACGAATGTGGCGCATGTCAGGGTGACTCTCGATCAAATCATATCTTCAGTATTGAAGATTGTTCCGAGGCAGACGCATCTTTCCGAACCCAGTTTAGTCGCATTCTCCGTCCTACCCAGCCGCTGCGCGGGCGCTCCACCTTGAAGAGATGGTTCTCGGACAAGTGGAATAAATGTCTGTAGATTCACGCTCTTGGGTGACCGCATTGAAGTCTATTGGGGGTCCTATTGATGTATCCTCATTCGGAGAAATCGAAGTAAAAGAGGACATTTTGCCCATCAGCCATGGGTCGCGATGTCTCCCTGACGAGGCGAGATTAAGTTGTGAAGTGTCCATGCAGCTGGCAGCATGTAGATCCCCGATTTTATCGCCGTACTGGTCCCCGAGAGTCAGACGATGTGCACTGGAAGGGCTCTCTGAGAAATCCAGGACTTACAGGTGCAAGCCGTGTCATGACACGGCAGTCTGGTCCCCTTCCCCGCTACGGTGCCGAGCTGCCTGTGTGGAGTCATCTCGGGATTTATGACGGTCGTCTTCCCACAATAAAAGAGTGCGGGAACGTCGTCGGGGGTTCATCTGAAGCGCCGTTGGCAACCACCCTGCGCCGCTTGACCTCATCTTCCAGCACCACATTGATGAGTACAGGATGGCATGCCGCAGGTCCGCCTATTCAGTCGCTCATTAACGTTTCGAACCCTCATTCTTACGGTCACCAAAATATTTTTTCTCTCACACAGAAGCGATCGTGTACGGTTCATAGGATGTCATGTTGGTCCCGTTAGGACACGTGGCTGCGTGCGAGACTGTTGACCATACTCCGACGACAATGTCGAGAAGCAGGAGCGATGGGACTACCTGAAACTAGACGGCTTACTATGGACAGGCGACCATGGGACCACATACCCTGTCGCAATCGCCCCAAGTCGAAACCACATCTGCAAATCCCCACACCGCCCGAAGTTCGTGTGTGCACCATGCCGACGCGTGTTCAAACCTGCGATCGTGGAAGGGAAGATATATTCCATTTGGGACCCGAAGAGCCCGGTGCCTGCACAAGGGCGGTGGGTTTCCCCAACACTTGACCGGATTCCTGAGGTGTGGAACGCGTGGAGGAAGCTCGTACGAGGCCGAGCACGCGGAAGTGCCGAGGAGAAACGGGTTTACAACGTGCTGATGGAGCTCGAGGGTGGACTGTGGACAACAGGATTCAACGACAATAGCAAGGACGAAATAGAGGAGTTCAAGAAGCTGTGTCCATATCTTTGGTGGAGGTCCCTTAACCATTGCAAGTGTCCCGGGTGCGGACGAGTGGGCTCAGCAGTCGGGAATACGTTCCGCGCACCGAAACAAAAGGACACGAAGAGGTGGAAAGAGGCAACCCTGCAACTCGAGAAAGGGGAAACATTTAGCTATTGTTTGACAAGGGACGAAGAAGTGACCTTGTTCCACGATGCACAGTTGGAGCAGAAGCGACAGGAAGGGCGTGCATCTTGGCCGGTGGAGAAAGGAAAACGCTTCAAGGCCTCGAGGTTTGAGTGGGAGGCGGGTGACATGTAAAAATTTCATGCAACGGACATTCGAGAAGATCTAGGATTCAGGGCAAAGATGAAGTTCTTTATACCGTAATACGATCGTGTTCCAGTGAATTGTAACGCCTTGCGCTCGCAAGGCAGTCTGATCAAGGCGCACATGTCACTTGGTTTACGGTAAGTTTCGTCAATTAGCCCTGCCAGAGGCACAGCACCTAGGAAACAAAGCATACGTTAGAAATGAATGACGAAAAAGACAGAGAACCCAAAAGTATCAGTATAACTAGGATTATGATAATCGTCCATCGCACAACCTCGATGACGAGAGTGCGCTCACGCGATTTGACAAAGAACTCGTCATATGAGAGCAAGGAGAGAAATGGAGACTCACATTTGGGTTTATCATAAGCATTCACAGCTTCGGATTTGCTATTTTGTTCATGAAAAGATGGTAGAGGAAGGAAATGTAGACGTGGTGGGGCGCAAACCGCATATCTCCTTGTTTGGCAAACCATAATTGAATCAACACAAGTCGGATGTCGGGCCGGTAGAACTATGCGTGCAGACGAAGGTTGAAGTATGATACTCATACAAAGACCCCAATCGGCCAGAGGAAGATATAATAAATATACGTGTATTGCCTCGACTTGTATTGGTATCGCAATCGTACAACAGACAAGTGTTCGAGATTCCGGAGGATTTAGCTTTCAAGACAACGAGACCCCTGCGAGACTTCAACTTCTAAGGCTCATCCAAAACAACGACGCGATGGTTCTATGTGACAGCCTTCTTGGGTGCCTTAGCACTAGGCTTAGCGCTGGATGTATGGGCCTTGGGAGCCTCAGCAGCGGCCTTGGCTGGGGGAGCGGTGCTCGACACCTGCTTCTTAGCAGAAGACCTGGTCTAAACGTGAATGAGAAAAGTGCGCCGTGCGAGCGACAATCAGAACGCACCGGTCCACCAGAGGCCTTCGACGCGCCTGACGATGGGTTCTTAGCGGGCATGGTGGTCTATAAGAATGATAGGTCAACACTGCGGTGAAGACGTCGATGCTGCTGGAAAGGCAAACCTGTGGTGCTGAGGGAGGAAGAACGAAAGAGCTAGTTGAATTGAATGGATATCCACTGCTCTCAATTTATAGACCAGAGCAGGACCGCAACATCGTCAAACGCGAGCATCTAGTCACCAAATAACCCGGACCTGCGCTGAATACGCCATACGCCTAGAACATTGAAGCAAGAGTGTAACAGCGACTGGGGAGGTATTCCGGAGATGAACGATGAGAAACATGTCTTCGCATACCAGAAGGAAGTCGCGATTGGCCCGCCCAGAGGTGCTATCAATGGACGGTTCTGGAGTTCTGAGGCAACTGCTCGGAAACTATCTGGCTGTTCCGAATACCCACTGCGGAACCTAAATAGCAGTAGGGGAGGTGGTTGATTCTAGCATAGAGCGGGCGAAGTGAGGTGGCAGCAGGAACGATCCGGGTTGAGATAGCACTCAGTATACGAGTCATAGCCTCCTAGAAGTTACGATATCGGGACGAGGTTGGCGCAGATTCAACAGATCTGCTGAATGGGCTTCGGAGAACCAGCTGAAAGTTCATCGGGGCCAGAGATCTGAGTGATATTGCGCGATCCTTTATGATGCGAGTTTTTGTGTCCTACGAGATGATGGTGGTAAGAGTTCAAGAGAGTCACTCAGGAGGTGACGTGGTGACGTACTTTGGTGCATCAATTTTTTATCTTATCTTATCGTCAACACTTCGGGCAAACATTGTGCTCCGTCTTGTTCTTAACCTCATCTTCTGTCCAGTCTTCGACTTGTAAGTGATGGATTTCTTCACCCTGTTCATTCACGTTCTAAATTAAGCGGCATCGTTCTGCGGATTCCGTTTGTATTTGCCAAACTCCTCCGGTTATGCTTCAGAAGTTCAAGGAGTTAACCGTGCCTTCGCCTCGTACCTGAGCGCCTCCTTGGTTAAACACATCGAAATCATCGACTATCGCCGAGGAACTGACAGCCAACCTCCCTGCGCAATGACACGATCGTGTCAGAATGTCTTCCATTCCTTGGTAGATTCGACAAGTGTTTCTATTTTGTGCAGGGAGGTCTCATCTATGTTTCAAGGGGACATCCTGTCCGAATCTGTTGCATCGCTGCTGAAGCTTAAGCTTGAACGCTTGCCAGTCTCCGTCTCTTACTGGTGTCGCTCTATACCGCGTCTTCTCCGTCTCATTTTATTCGCTACGTGTAACGTCTCTGGACAATCGCTAGAAGTACGTATCCGTCTAAGAGCAAAACGCAGAATATGTTACTCCTGGACCGGCGCAAACCCTCCAGACGACATCGGAACCAGTGTTCGCTGAGCCATCTACGGATGACTCTTTCAAGGCGTCCCACAGAAGCCGTCGCAAAACCATTTCTCTGCTTGTTTTTGACCATCAATATCACCCTCTCGATCATTTGGCTCCCTGGTAGGTGGAAATTACACCGCCGCGCAGATAATTCTCCAGGTGAGAATTACTTTATTATTTATTTATTATTTATTTTTTAGTTCGCTCAAAGTTTCTGAGCTTGACTCTTTCGTTCCTTGTAGGTTGCTTCGTTGTTTAATACTTGGTTAAATATTTATAGTCCCCCATATTCACCAGATCACCACCACCTACACCCTTGATAGCGAAGCTGTTCGTGCCTCCCACCAGATACAATCACATCGACCTTTATATTCTGGCTTCCTTGAGCGTTCTTCGTCTACGCAACGTGAGACCGATACCATACAATCCGCCTCAGCATGACCTTGTCTGAGGATGAACCAGTCGAAGGTCATTTGCTGGTGTGCAGACTCGCGGTCGCTCCAAGTAGAAGAGACGCTACGTGAGATTTTTTGGACCTCCGTCTTCGTGTACTGCCCTACAACCTTGGACCCACGATGATACTATTTTTTTTTTACCAAAAAAACGATCACAGAAAGTCGTTTGATTCTGGGTCAGAATATTTCATCTACCGGAATGCTACATATCATTTACCCAGCCCAGCCCCTTCGCGAGGCTCTAGCCCCTAATTCTACTAGGCTGACGTAATTCGTAAGAAATATCATAATCTTTCGAGTTCGGCTCAGTTCATTCAGGTTCCCCCGCTTTTTCCCTCCTTCCACGAACGTGAGTGGAACTTGAAGGCCTCCAAGAACAGACGGGGGTGACCTAGGACCGCCTGCTGCCCGACGCGTTCCACCATAGGTTGACGTGTCGTTCAATGTCAATTAGTAAGTACTTCCCTTCGGTTGAAGGGCTTACCAGGCTAACAGAACACAGATTTCAGCCTTTTCGGAGGCGCTGAATCTCTCACAGAAGGTCGAAAAAGGTCGCCGCGCCGAGTGTATGCGCCGAACGAGGAGCACCAGGATCAATATGCGTTCACGGCACCTCCCCAAGATCCCAATGACTTTCTGTGGTTAATGACGGAAGAACCTCACCGTTCGAGGCGGACGGCCATCATGAAGGCTCACCCTGAGGTCTGTGGAATCCCCTTGAATTGGTACTCACCATCTGACGCTTTGCAGGTGACGAAACTTATGGGTTACGAGCCCCTGACGAAATACGTCGTGCTGTTTGTCGTCTCCATCCAGATCATCTTTGCCATATACCTTCGGCACCACTCTCCCCTTTCCCCTCTCTTCGTACTCTGCGCGTATGCCGTCGGTGGCACCGCCAACCACAACCTCTTCCTTGCGATCCACGAAATCACGCACAACCTCGCGTTCAGAGGTATCACGCCGAACAAGCTGCTCGCGATGGTCGCGAACCTGCCGATCGGGATCCCGTACTCAGTTTCATTCAAGAAATACCACATCGAGCACCACAAGTTTATGGGCCAGGACGGCGTCGACACGGACCTGCCGACGCGGCTTGAACTGATGTGTCTGAACAACGTCCTGGGCAAGGTCATCTTCGCGACGTTCCAGATACTCTTCTACGCGCTCCGGCCGACGTTTGTGCGTGCGCAGAAGCTGACGCGCTGGCACCTCCTCAACGTCGTCGTTCAGCTAGTATTTGACTACGTCCTCGTGTCGGCGTTCGGCGCCCGGCCGCTGATATACCTCGTGATGAGCAGCTTCTTCGCCGGAAGCTTGCATCCCCTCGCAGGTCACTTTATCGCCGAGCATTACCTTTGGGACGGGCTGGAGCAGGAGACGTACAGCTACTACGGTCCGCTTAATATCCTGGCGTACAATGTTGGATATCACAACGAGCACCACGACTTCCCTTCAATTCCATGGACAAAACTGCCAGCGTTGCGCAAGCTTGCCCCCGAATTCTATGATACCATTCCTTCCCATCCCTCATGGCCCATGGTAATCGTGAACTTTATTCGCGACCCGGAAGTCGGTATGTTCGCCAGAGCGAAGCGCTTGGGGAAAGGCCACCCAGTTGACCCAGCCTTGCTGGCAAAGGGCGTAACGGGCATGGTTTGTGCCACCAGCAAAGATGTCAAGCCTGACGAAAGTGGGAGCGAAGATAGAGAGCTGAGTGAAGAGGAGTCGGATAAGAGTGAATGAACGATACCCTGCTACGATATTCAAAATGCTTTGGGCGAATGTTGTCCTTCCTTGTGAGTCGTTTCTACTTAGGAGGTTGCTTTTCAGCTGAGCTTTGGTTTGGGTATTCTAGACTAGCTTAAACTGACTCCTAGAGTGGAAAAGAATATTTATTGATATAGGCTCTACTGTCTCATGGACTCAACTTTAACAAGGGCTCAAACAAGGATTCGAATAGATATCTACGCATGGTTTAAATTCTATTCCTTTGCTTGTTCTAGGCTAATAATCGTTAAATCTCCTTCCACGCAAGTTACGCCTGGACGTTCGGACTCATGCCTGCTAAAGTTTGACCCAACCCTAACCGACCTGTTCAGATAAGATTGTCATCGTGCGATGGGATGCTGGGCACTACTTATTCTCGCCTCTGCGAGGTCGGGCTGGATAGACGGCAATCGTGCTACACGCGGTCCACCTTGCACGGCCCGAAATATCTTGAAATAGCACCCGCCGAAGAGCACGCTTCAGGACCATGATCATGATATCATCCCGATTCCCGACCCTCAGACGATAGCTATCAATTGCAGCATCAAACGTTCCTTCAACCACAACCTCGACCACCACCTGTGTTACAGCCAACAACAGGGTTTCCCAATGGCAGCATCCCACCAAACACCAGCCACGGCGCATAAGGAGATCGTTGTGTTGGGTGCAGGTGAGTACTTGGCGCTTGTCTTGGGTTCCTTTCCGTGGCTTGGACATGCCTTCTGAACCCATTTTCTCTGTTTTGACTATTAGGCGTGGTCGGTTTGACCACTGCATTGAAGTTGCAGCAGCAAGGGGATTACAAAGTGACCGTTGTTGCCGAAGTCATTCCGAGCGATCCGAAGTCGATTAGATATACAAGTCGATGGGCCGTACGTCCTCTAGTTCAGTGTTGCATCGCGAGATAACATATTGTTCATCTTTAGGGTGCACACCATGTCTATAATCCTATCGATGACACGGGATTACACCGTCAGTCTCTTCTCTCGGCGTACAGTTTCGATATTTCCCTGTGCAACTGCACACTCATACACTCCATTCTCTCGTTCCATTGCCCCTAGAATTTGAGGAGAAGACATTCAATGTTATGTGGGAACTCTCCGCGCCCGGCAACGACGCAGAAGAATGCTTCCTCCGCATAACGCAGACGGAGCATTTCTTCACCGCACGCGCTCAGCCCGACCCACTCGAGAAGTTGCCCAGCGTGAGCACAATAAATTTGATCGTCTTTTCACGCTCCTGACACCCCTACCTCAGTACAGGCCGCTTAAACCAGAAGAACTCCTCCCAGGTGCGATCTCTGGCGCGACATTCCACACCATCACCATCGACACGCCCATCTACCTAAACTACCTCCTCACGTGCTTCCTCGCGCACGGCGGACGCATCCTGCGCGGGTCTCTCATCCACCTCCACCAACTCCTCGAGGGCGGTACGGCTCTCTTCTCCGGAGGAACAGAACACGACCCCAAGCCCGACGCCGTCGTAATCTGTGTTGGCCTGGGCGCACGGTTCCTCGGTGGCGTGGAGGACAAGAACATGTACCCCGTCAGAGGCCAGACGGTCATCGTCCGCGCGCCGTGGGTGCGTTTCGGGCGAACGGAGTCGAAGGACGCGAGCGGGGCGTTAACGTACATCATTCCGCGGCGGAGCAGCGACGTCCGTTCCTCCTTATTTTTATCCTTATCTTCACTCCCACTGACGCACTCTTCTTCCCCCCAAATGCTCTAGGTCATCGTTGGTGGGACGCGATTCCACGATGACTGGTTCCCTCGCCCACGGCCCGAAACTACAGAAGACATCCTCAAGCGCGGGCTTAAGCTCTGCCCGGAGCTGGCGCCTCCAGAGGTCCGCGCCGTCCGCGAGCCGACGGTCGAAGACGTGCTGCCTCTCATCGTTGGCGAGGGGTGTGGACTGAGGCCGGCGAGGAAAGGCGGCATTCGGCTAGAGGTCCAGTGGGTGGACGGCGCGACGGTGCATAGAGGGGAGGGCAGAATCCCTGTGGTACATAATTATGGGTGCGTGTGCATGGGACTGACGTTTTGACTGCTCGGTGGCTGACTTACTTTTCCAGACACGGTGGATTCGGGTTCCAGTCGTCGTGGGGATGCGCAGACAAGGTGCTTGAGTTACTGGGAGACGCCTTCAAGACGCAAGAGACCGCATGAATACTCTACGCGATCCGCAAATGCAATGACTATCCGCTACTTTCTTGACTTGCTCTGGATCTTTTTCTTGGATTCCCTATCCACTATGCCCCCATCCACATCTACTTATACGTATTTTACTGACGACTTGTATAATGTATAGCTTCCCCTCAATATCACAGCCATGCATCTATTACAATCCTATTCCTTTTGTTGCAGGAAAGTTGGTTCGGAGAGACTAATGATCATCTCACCTTCCTCCCGGTAGGCGGCCTCGGTTTTCGTTCGGACTAAGATCAAGATACTACAGATATTTCCATTGCCGTTACATACAGATAATTGTGGTGCTCTACAGTACATAATGCGACGATATAAATACAAACCCGACGGGGCTGGTGGATTGATATGTTTTGGCGGGTCTGAGGTATAACATCGAGACATTTCCAGGGCGTACCAGGGCAGAGGAAGCTGGCCACAAATACAATAATTTTTAGGGCGTTGTGAGGGGCGGTGCGTATTAAATAGGCTGTCGCGCATCGGGATAGAGCCTATCTATGCGCGTTCGGAGGTGCATTTACCACCAGTCGCCCTGGGATTTCATGGCGTCGGCAACCTTGATGAACCCTGCGACGTTGGCACCAGAAAGCAAGCTGGGAAGGACGCCGTCGGTAAGCTCCTCGCCAGACCACTTCGAGCCCGCACTCAAGCAGATCTACACATGCGTTTCCGTAAGTTTCTGATTTGGGACATGAGAAATGCGACAGCGAAACGCACCCCGTAGCACTCAGCCATGATATTCTTCAGCTTCGAGTCGACTTCCTCAGTGCTCCATGCAAGGCGCTGGCTGTTCTGGGCCATCTCGAGGCCGGACACCGCAACACCACCGCAGTTGGACGCCTCTGCAATAATTCGAATCAAAATCAATATGCCGTTACTCAGCGACGAAATAATGGGAAAGGCACGTACTTCCAGGAGCGTACCACACGCCTCCAGGTCCAGACTTGCGCGAAGCCTCAAAGACGTCGATGGCCTCCGCCGTGCAGCCCATGTTCGATCCCTCAGCGACGATGCGCACGCCGGCCTTGAGGAGCGCCTCGGCCTCCTCGCCAGAAACCTCGTTCTGGGTCGCACCAGGCAGCGCGATGTGTACGGTGGGAAGGAGCGTCCACGGACGTACGCCCGCGTGGTAAGTGTAGCCCTCCTCGTTGGCCAGAAACTCCAGGCTGCCGCCCTTGAGCTTGAGCTGGCCGACTTTAAGGATAACGTCCTTCGTATACCCTTTCTCAGCGATGAGCGACCCCTTGGAGTCAGAGAGCGAGAGGACGGTCGCACCGAGTTCGATGACCTTGAGCGCGGTGAACTGGGAGACATTGCCCGAGCCGGAGATGGCGACCAGAGTGGAGGGCTTGTCGAGACTGTACTCTGGGCACGCCTTGGCGATCATCTGGAGAAATTAGAAAATTTAGCGTCGGGTAAAACGAGGGAGAAGGAGCGGACGACGTACGTGCTCGACATAGTAAATTAGACCGTAGCCAGTTGCCTCTGGACGGATGAAGCTTCCACCCCAGGTCAGACCCTTGCCCGTAAGCATGCCGGTGAACTCGTTTCTCAGCTTTTTGTACGCGCCGAAGAGGAAGCCAATCTCGCGGGCACCAGTGCCGATGTCGCCAGCTGGGTACCACGCGGGCAGCATAAGTGCTGGGCTCAAGACTGAGGAGGGTCGAAATAACGTACCTGGGACATCGGTGTCCGACCCGATGTGGCGGAAGAGCTCGCCCATGAAGGCCACGCAGAAACGCCTAATCTCGCCGTCGGACTTGCCCTTGGGGTCGAAGTCAGAACCGCCCTTGCCTCCTCCCATGTTGAGACCCGTAAGGGCGTTTTTGAAAGTTTGCTCAAAGCCGAGGAATTTGAGGATGGAAAGGTTGACGGTGGGGTGGAGACGGAGACCGCCTTTGTAGGGTCCTAGGGCAGAATTGTACTAGGCGAGTTGTTCAATTTAACGAAAAAGTTGAGTCAGGTGAAGAGACTGACTTGGACACGGAATCCACGGTTGACATGGGCGACGCCATTGTCGTCCTCCCAGACAACACGGAATTGGAGGACGCGCTCAGGGACCTGAACGACCTCAAGAGCCTTCTTATACTCGGGATTGGCCTCCAAGAAGGATTGCAAGCTAGTGGTAAGCTCGTCCAAGGCCTAAACAAAAACACGTCAGCTCGCCGTGTTAAGTGACGCGAACAAGAGCAAGTACCTGCTCGAATTCGGGCTCGTGTGGGAGGACCATTGTTGCTCGAGAAATTAGATGAGAGTTGGATGTCGAGAGCGGGGAGTGCGAGAGTGCTGCTCTCCACGGCGGTCGCGCATGCTATTTCTCTATTTTCCTTATCTCGGTTGGTCATGGTCATAGATAACGAAAGATCCTTCAGGCAGCGGCGTCTCATCGGAAAATGGAAAGACATACTCCGATCGGCCGTTCGCACCATCTTGGACGCTCCCAAGCGTCTCCTAGGCCGAACGGAAAAGTATTCCAGAGCGCCACTCGATACATCTCGGGACGGCCCCTCTGAAAAATTTGTCTCCGCAGTGAAATAAATGGGTTTTGGCATGCGCTCTCCTTGCATGTGAGGCAAAGCTCGCCCGTAAAAAACCGACGGATTAGAACTTTCTCCTTCGATTCCTCAGCGTAGAAGGCTCTGGTAGGAGCTAGTAGGAGATTGCGGCCAATGAAGCGCTGCGGCGTTATCTAGGTGTGCAGAAGCCAGCGTTGCCAACAATCTATCAGAAAGTCAATTAGGTCGTGTGGATTGAGTTGACTTGCCACAGCTGGGTGGAAAGGTACCAACGAAGTACTTTAGACATATCCAGCTTCTGACAGCGGTGGATGCCCTTTGCCCTCATCGTTTGTGATCAAAGAGCGGTCACCTGGACAGAACTGGATGCGCCTTTTTGCCGCATAGATGGGCGCGATGAGCGGCTGAGCGACCTTTGGAAACTTCCTGTTGACGGGCTTTGACGGGCCGTTCGGAGCACCTTCCTCTGAACGGGCTCCTAGCCGAATCTTGGCACCGAATTTCAAAATGCTTCACGGGTTTTCGGAACGGAGGAACCTGCTGAGTGACGGAATGTGTACCTTGTGGGGGGTCGGCGTCTCCGTTCCGGATCAAAATATCGGATATCCCGATTCCCGAGTCCAGACCAGATGCTCGTCAGCTGCAAGGACGAGGAACATTGAATAGACGCTCAGAAGTGCTGTTAAATATATTTCCGAGGCCCGAGTTGGGCGCGAGAAGTATTTTTTCTAAATAAATTGAAGAAAGATAAAATGACTACCGCTCAACAGAGGAACAGTCGTTTATTGAGAAGCAATACATAAAGCAGCGAGAGCGAGATACATATTTCAGTTTGTGGGTCTAAGAGTAGCCGCTGACCCTATCCACCCTTTCAAACACGGTCGGAAAGTGCTGTGGCGCAGTGTCATAGACTTGAGTGAGACTATTGTTCAGGCAATTACGCAGTAAGTGAAGGCTCCATCCGGCTTCTTCTCCCCCTCAGTCCATTCGATCGGCCGCGAAGGCGAGAAGATCGAGTTGGTAAACGAATCCATCGTCGTTGAACTTCCTAGAATAGGGTGGTGTGGCTGGGTACTTTGGTGCGTGCTGTGGGTTGTGATAGAGTGTGCGGCTTGTGGGTGTTGGTGGTGTGTAGCTTGGACCGTCTCAAATAGTACGAGGACTCTTTATACCTGAAGGGACAATCAATGCCTTTTAAGGAATTGACGGAACAAGTTTCATTTTCCCCGCACAGTGTGGCAGTGAGCATGGACTGCGGTTGTCAGGCGGGCGCTTGTTCTTCTCGCACGGACGGATCCTGCCCGATTTTCGACATCTGATAAGTAGCTATCTCTGACACGCCAATTATGACATTTCTCGGAGCAGTATTTGAGGTGCATCGACCTCATACTTTAAATTTTGCCTCACAATTACGACAGGGAAAGCGACTGCCCTGATCGTGGCATAATGACTTAATTTGTTCACCAAGATCCTCAGAATCAATGTCTTGGTCAGTCAAGACTATATGACAGATGACACGAACTGTGTTTGACGATGAAGGTATGGGAATGGGAGTCGGACTGAAACTGGAGAGGGCGGTCCGGCTCGAGCTGTGTCGTCAAGACCAACTGTGCGCCACACAACCCGGCCCGGCCATCACCCTCAACAATTAAACATTTCCATTTTTGTATACGCTTCTACTCCGCCTCAGGGACCAAGCACGCTCAGTTGTCATTGTTACCGTCGACAAAGTATTTTGTTCCCCCACAAACATTGTCCCGCCGATGACAGCGCGTCATCGCGCCTTGACCCAAAACGCTGACCTACAGACAATGCGTCCCAGTGCCCTGCATTGCTCAAGCTCACAGCCCACCAGCGCTTTTGTCCGCCTCACAATAGCCCACACATTGCTCTTTTGTGTCTAGTATCCACTATACTCCAAAACTGGCGCATCCTCGCTATGACCCGCCCGACCCACCCGAGTGTCATCCTTTCCTATAAAAGGACCCTGAACGCGAACGTCGTTTCCCCAGTCGCACTCCCGCAACTATCCACCGCACACCAAATGGATTCATTCACCTACACCATCACCCCCACCATCTCTTTCCCCACCGACGAGGAGAAAGGCGGCGGAGGCAACAACGCCTACTGCGTTATCGCTTGAGCGCGCGTTTAGTGCTCGCGACTTTATGTACTTTGCACGAAGTCGGTTTTCTTGTAAGTACGCCTTCTCTTTCTTACCTCTTACCATTGAATGCAGGACTCACTGCGATTGGGAAATCGTTACAGAATTATTCGGCATTCGGCATTCGGCATTTTCGTTTTTCGGCCCTTATGCATCTTTTCTTTTTTCCCTAGTCTTCGAATCTTGATGTCCAACCTGGCTAGACGAGCAGGAGGAGATGGGGCTTTTTATCATTTAAACCGCACGCATTATTTATCACTATACCCCTTCGACTTTCTTGGGATATCAGCAGATGCATTAAATAATAATTGATTTCGTGTCTTGTTTATTTAACTTCGTTCATAAAGTCCGCTTCAAAACCGAGCCCGAGGTGTTTTTCAGCGAGCTCCATCCACAACTTTTTCGCAAATGAACTTGTTGCCAGCTAATAGATACAAAATATCGTTATTTTCTCCCATTAATCCGGCCAATAGAACCCTGGTTGAGTATTGTACTTGAAGTTAATCGGGATTTGAACTTGGAAGCGGGGAGGTGAGTGAAGAAGAATTCATGTCCGAAGTGGTGAACGCTGGGATAAACGTTTGAGGTACCAGACATGTTCAATGAAGGATGATGAAAAACAGGGTGGATGAATGCCAATGCAGTGGGTGAACGAAATCTTGGAAGGCACGAACGAGCAGATTAAACGGAGAGAAGGGTAAGGGTAAGATAGCATGTATAATGGACATAGTGATCAAATGAACCGAAAGGGGGAGGAAGGATACAGTGCGCAAGTAAGAGCGAATTTAAGCATGTTCCAGAATAAAGCGCAGTGTCGTAATGAGTGTCGTGAATGAAATAGACGTCGTGGTCCGATGGAATAGAAATAGAAATACAGCATAGGTTGACATTTGCGTGACTGGTTGCTTGATTTGTTGTTGGCGTTAGGCGTCAGACGGTCGAGGAGAGGCGAGGCGTGGTCGAGTGCATTAGAGGAAATCGAGAGACTTGAAAGGGGAAAGCCGAGCCAGGAGTATCGAATGTAATGCGGCGCCGCTATGAGCCCCCGCCAGCCCCACCCATCAGTCCCCACGCACCATTAAACCCAAGTCTGCTCTTTCCAGTAGCACTCCTTCGGCTCCTCCCTGACTCAAAGGGCTCTCTTCCCTCTCCAAAGAACCCTGCGAACGAGGCGTCGTCGTCGTCTGACCCCTCGCCAGCCCGCTTCTTCATCCACCCACTGCCCCACCCCTGGCCCTCGTCACCGTCCCAGTCGTCGTCCATCGGGCTTTTGAGCCTGCGTGCGCTACTCGGTGCTTCATACCCATGGTCAAACCTGGGGTTCACATGGGAGCTGCTGGCGGCGGCCCCTGTGCCCCATCCTAGTCTTCCGGCCCGGCTTCCCGCACCTCCAGCGAGCTTCACCAACGTTGCGTGCGCACCCGAGCCAGCAAGGGCTTCGCTTGCGAGGTGTTTCCTCAGGCTCTTGATAGAGTTCTGTCGTTTTGGCGGGACGAGGATACGTGCGAGGTCAAGTTCACCGTCATCGTCGTCTTCTTCCGATGTTGTCCCAGGTCCCGTGTGGTCATCTCCAGACTCGGTGTCCCCACCCCAGCCGCCTAAATCCCGATTCTCGTTGCTTGATGCCGATGCATGGTTCCGGTTGCCCGATTTCCGACGGGCAGAGGACCACACGTCGCCTTCAACTTGCGTGCGTGCAAGACTGGGCACGCGGTCCGTCTCCGTTCGCCGTCGACCACGTCCGCGCAGCCTCTCCTTCCCGTCGTCGCGCACGAGTGACCCAGAGCGACTTCCAGGTGCGCTCCGACATACCACCTGCGTCAGCGACACCTCGCCAACACTACCACGCGATCTGCCGCGTTCTAGTCTAGATAGTAACGGAGGCGGTATGATGAGATGGTTGGTTTGATCGGACGGGCCACTTCGCGACTTGGGATGCCGTTTTTGAGACAGTGAGCTGCGTGTGGTTCGAAGAGGGCGTTGTTCGAGACTGGGGTGATTAGATGGCCCGCCAATATATGCACCTGTCCCACCAAACAGAACCGCACGCGCGACGCTCTCCAGCCAGCTCGGAGGAAGAGGTGGCTCAGCATCTTCGCCTTCTCCGTTGCCCTGCCTGCTTAATGTCGACGGTGGGCCCTCCGAGTCGCCGTCTGTGATAAGTAGCTTGGGCCGGGTGAATAGGCCAACCGGGGTAGAATTGGGACGTGGCGGCACACTCTGGACAGATGCTCGAGACGCCATATGCCGAAGATATGCACCAGCACGCGATGGTCGCGGTGAGACGATGGTGCTTGTATCACTGCGGTCCAGGGAGGCTCGCGATGGCTGTTTCTGCACCCGGCTGGACGTATGAGATAGCTGACTTGAAGTACGGTGAGCTAACGACGGCCGTTGTTGCGCATATCCTGATGCTTGGTGGCGGATCGCCTTTGGCGTCGGATCTGCCAGACTGTCGATTGAAGACGTCAAATTTGTTGGGGTCGGTGGCTCCGTTGCGTCGAAGCTGGTCCGGGTAGTGGCAGATCGCGGCGGCCTACGCTGGACCAAAGGTGAGACTGGGGGCGAGTACTCCAGTGGTGACGTTGTATACTGCGCGGACTCTTCAGCAGTTGATGGAAGATGTGTCCGACTTCCTGTGCCCCCAGGCATTAGGCCCGTGAGGAACCCAACGACAGCTCCGACTCCCTCCACCACACTATTCCTCTTGTCCCCAGAGCCCTCGTTTCCCTCCGCACGCTCAGTTTCAGGTGTGAATATGCGCGTTTCCTTATAGCCCGCTTCCTTCAACAGATCTTCTAGCCGTTCATAGGTTTTAGATGTGCCTCTCCGATGAAGTGGCACACGTCCAAGGTCTGGATATCGTGATCGCCGGGGCGGCGGAGGTGTTGTGGGTTCCGGTGGTGAATTCGATGAGTTGGAAGCCGAGTTGGACATCGTTAGTGTAGGAGAGGTGTGCATAGATGGGCTTTCCTGTTATTCAGCACTTATTAACGGCGAAAGAGCAGAACAAGAGGCAACCTCGTACCTTGTCTTCGATGCTATTTCGCATGTACGCTCTCGGTCGTGTTGCTGCCATAAAGTCCCTCACGAGCTCCCTCCAGACTTTCGTGATTCAATTAGATTATCGAAGCGGACACCAGACAGGGTCGAGGAAAGCGACGGTGAAGGGAAGGAGCAAAGAACTTGAAATTCTGAATCTCAGAATGTGGGGAAACGGCATCGTCACGTGTAACCGTCGCAACGTGAACCCCTGTTTTACTTAAAATCGTCTTCAAATTCGAAAGTACACTTGTGATAGTATTGAGAATCGCGAGCCTGCTTTTCGATGAATACATTTTTGACTTGCAGAGAAAAAGACGACCGGTCGTCCAAACAAAACACCGTACAGGAACAACAAGAAACGGGGGATGGTGGTATCAGGAATTGGGTTTCAGACTCTTTTTCTTCATGATAAACAGAAAGCTACCGGAGTAAAAAAAGAACAAGGGTGGAGGTATCAGAGCTCATTACGGAGAATAAATAAGTAAGGAACAAAGAAAGGCATCAAGTTCATACGAGAATTGCGTGTAAGGTCAATGGAATGCATGAAGGGAAGGACGATAACGATGTAAAACATATTTAGAATCGGTACTGAAGAGCGATGGAGGTTGCAGCAGAGGTAGGAGTGAGAGCAGGCAGCGGCAGAGTGGGGGCAGAAATGATGATGAACGCAAGGTGGAAAGCGGATGACAAGGATCAAAGCGACGATAACAACGACGTGCAGAGCGATGGGATAGCAACTTGGCAGTGCAGGGCATGAAGAGGAAAGGAAATGAAGATGCATGGAAGGAGGAATGGAATGAGAAACAGGCATAAGAAGTCCGTCAAGGGATATGCGATTAAAGAGAAAAGGGGAAGCAGAAGTCTATTTGTTTCCAAGAAAGAAAATCATCACAGGTTGGCCAACCGCTGGGCCAATGCTTGCACTACCTGTGCGTCAACGCCGAATTCTTTTGCAAGTTCATCCAGGGAAGGATAAGCCACGTTTGTCGGTTGGTTCAGGGTCTGCATCTGCTGGGTAGAGGCAACACTGGAGGTAGAATGGTCCAAGTTGGACGGAGTCCTCGGTGCACTTGATTCACTCTGCGAGCCAGCATCTGAAGAACCGTTAGAGTTGCGAGAGGTGTCGGCGTGGGCTTGAGGCAGCGGCAGTGAGTGAGCCTCTGCAAGAGCCATCATGGCTTGAACCTGTTGGGTCGTAAAAGCTGTAGACCGAAATCAGAATGAGGGTATATGACGAGATAAATTATATCCTGCCTTTGCACTCCAGGCCGGCACGGAGAAGATCAGCGGCAAGGTCCATCGTGTGTTCTTCATCTGCATGACGGGGCTTGGCTGCGTCTTCCTTCGCCTTCTGTATACGAGGCATCAGGGCTTCGATAGCAGCTGGAGAAACAGGTAAGAAACGGTGGATAGAAGGCATTCGAAAAAAACAACGCACCCCTTGTTGCATCTGCATACGAAGGAAAGAGCGACATAAGGTCAGCGTACAGGCCCGCTGTAACAGTCATAAATCCTACCAAAGAGGCGGTCCCTAATTCCCGCGGACCAGAACACGCGACTATCGACGTCGGTAGGGAACTTGCTCAAGATACTGATCAGGGAATGGAAAGGTAGCGACGGAACTTTGAGGAAGTGTGACTATAGAAAAAAGGCAACAGTTGAGAAGACGATAAACGAAAAGGAGAAGAGAGAGGCTCACATCAGGCTCGTTGATGAGATGCAACAAGCCAGAAATCTCGTTGTCGGTCAGCAATCCCCTTTCCAAGGCGCCAATTATCCTCTCGCTCTCGAGGCCAGCAAGAGAGGGACGAGATCCATCGAAGTTGCCACGCCAATGCGGGAATAGCTAGAGACACAGTAGGATCAGAGCTCGTTCCGTTCGGCATCAAACAAAACAAGCGAACATCACTCATCAGCTCCTGCTGTCCACTTCTCGTAATTGTGACACCACGGGCACGACGACCGCGACCCAGGACGCTACCTCGTTCCTTGCGACCAAGCAAGTTTCTCGTCGCGGCCTCGCCTCGAAGGATGGCACCAGCAATTGCTGCATTATCAACTTCGACATATGCGTGGCTGAGTGTCTTGCCCTTGCCGTCAAGGAGAACATGTACTCGCTCCACGGGCTGTTGAAGCCATTTAACAATTTGACTCGGCGTGATATCCTGAAGAGACAATAAGGGAGAAGAGGCTCGGGTGAGACAGGAAGGCAACATACCCAAGGAACGTTGTCGATTCTGAGGACTACGTTGTCTTCGTCTTTCCTGGCATTTCGCTTGCCCACACCCGCAACAGAAATTCGTGATCGGCCATCCATTAAACGGTCGTGCTGTTGTTCGAGCCTGGGGGTCGAAGCCCGGAGTTCTCCAAAGTCGAGGCCAAATTCGAAAGCACTATCGAGGTCTCCTGAGGTCGCTTTATTGGCGCTGTCAGGATCAAATATGATTGAACCAGAAGGGGAACTAGAAAGTGTATCCATGAAGGATTTGCCAGTCAAGCCGGACGGCGAAGGACCTAGAAGACGCCGCAGTTAGCAATGTTACAGCGAAGAATGCCTGCAGACTGACCAAGCTTTGCACCTTTCGAACTCGGCTGACCTTTGGGCATTCCAGCGATTAGCTTGAAATCCGCGACGCTTCGTTTGCAGACAGCGCACTGCATATCCTTCTCGCCGACGATATTCAAAGCGCTAGTCAGGCAGGTCGAGCATAGGGGGTGTCCGCAGGGTTGCAAAATAGCGAGAGAAGAGGGATTGGAAGCAAGACAGACGGAACAATCCGTTGGAGCAGTTTCAGGAGATGGAACCGGGGTCACCACTTCGACAGCCGGGAAAACGACCGGTCTCTCAGACGCTGGCTTGAAATGCATCGGAGTAGGTTGTAGTGAATGAAGCTGAGGATGAGGGATAGGAACAAACGCTGGAGCAGAATAAGGTTGAGGCATGACGTGGTTGTATTGACCGGGATGATGTCCAACTGGGGTGAAAAAGGGGTGTCCAGATTGATGGATGTCATCGAAGAAAGATTTGTGAGGTTGCTGCTGGGTCGCATGAAAGTGGTGTTCGACGCTCTCAGCGATACCATTTAGCATGTGGGGCGGCACGCCATGGACGGTTCCAACAGGCCGGAACGGGTCTGCGAAACCTGCCTGAACGAAAGCCTGCGATTGCGCTTGTCTCGCATGAGGAGTAAATGAAGGGTATCCAAAGGATGAATTGCAGTGCAGAGATTGCAAGTCTTGAGAAAAAGAGTTCTCGCCCTGGTAGTCTTGTTCGTATTCAAAATCATTTTCGCCGATGTCGAAGAGGTCGAGGGAGGTGTCAGGCTCCAAAGTCAGGCTCATGTTGAGATTATGGTTGGAACCGATGGCAATCTTTAGGGATGAATTAACCAAAGTCTGTCGAGAAAGAAATTAAACTCGTACATTTCCTAGAGCCTCACGACGTCTCGGCTGAGGAGGATCCGTGAGGCTTCCCTTAAGCTTGAGTTGCCTGGCTAAAGTGCGATTTGGAGGTGGAGTCGACATTAAATTCGCAGATTGACTAAAAGAAGCCAATGCGCGCCGGTGTTGAATAGGAGACGATGCCTGCGAGGTATTTTTTACAGTGCGAGAGGTGACAGGCGACACTGGCGGGCCGTGCAAAGATGGGAGAGGCGCATGGGATTGAGCTCTAGGCCGATTGCTGATGACTGGCATGCTGCTCAGCCTTCTGTGAGTCGACAGAAATGGCGCGGCAAGCAGTGCTACAAGAACATTAGCATATATGCACGTCATTCGTTGTGAATTTCCTATACCTTCCTCAGTAGTCAAGATTGAGTCGTCGATATCAGACACAACACTGGCTATATGCGCGTGTTTAGAGAAAAATCAACAACGAACCGCGCATATATGCACTCACATTCGTCACCAGCGTAGTGAGAATTATCTTGAGGCGCGTAGGAGACCTTTTGGTTGTTCTCGTTGACGCGAGACCTCCAATTTTCTGCAATATCGGCAAGGCTCTTGTCCTTGACAGCGCTCGCATTGCGCACAACCTCTGGAGATAAGGCAGAGAATGCGAGGCGCTTCCTGACGCCGATACCGCTATTGTCGGGAGTCGTCAAAGTCGACGAACCCGTGGAATCTAGAGAGTGAAGGCTGATAGGCGTGTATGGGCTTGTTGAAGGCGTAAGTGGTGACCTGTAGAAGGACTGAGAAATTGACTGGTGTTTTGGGAGGCGCTGGGGGGTCACAGGATGGGCTTTAGCCGAGCGGGTCATCGCGGGCGACGTCGGGACTGAGAACGACATCCCGGTAGAAGTGGAAAGCAAGATTCGCCGTGACGCCAGACAACTGTGACGAGCAGAAGTCCAACATGAAACGCGGCATGTCACGTCACATGAAGCGCGTCGTATCAACGCGTCCTGTCATGTGCCACCTTGACAGGGGCAAAACGTTTCCCACAACTTGAGAAGTTACTCATCTCGGGCAGCTACCCTGGGTTGTTCTCTCCAGCCGTCGCCCGAGATTGCT
>CACVBS010000001.1:38532-142307 GCA_902728275.1 Cyclocybe aegerita
AGGTCCAAGCGCTTCTAAGATTCTTTTTGTCCCTGTGGCAACATCTCCATAATAGGGCCATTTGAATCGCGTGCAAAGGTGCATTCACCTTTCGCTCCCAAGTACGACACGATGGAGTGGTTCGTATCTACTATTCCTAGTATACATGGAGCCCGACACTGTGTCGACTATGTAACGACGAGACTGGCCGTTCCGGCAACAACACATACCGCATCATCACTGAACATGGCAGTGCGTTGCACCTCGCTATTCAATACGTTGAGCACTTTTTCTTTGGTCTCGTCGCTTCTCATTTTAATAACCTGGATAGACGTATACCCGGCCTCCAGGCTTTTCTTTTTTATGCGTCCTATCCTGAGCTTAGGCGAGGCGAAAGAATATTAATTCATGGGGATTGTGTATATTCACAAGAAATTGTAGGGGGGTGAAATCAATTATTCGACAGTTCAAGTGTCTCTTGATCTGGTCACATTTGAGCAAGTCGGTCTGGATGGAAAAGTCGGAGTAGAAAGCGCACTCTTACATGCTAGGCGAGCGTCCGCCATCCCGAGAAATTGCAATCCCCACAGAAGTCACGGGCCCGTGTTCGATTCTTCGTAGTCCGTCATTTTATAATCCTCGTACACGCGTGGAAGTATGAATAAGCTGAGAAATAGATGCATCGAGGACAAGGCCGGCAGTATCAGCGGCGTGTCGTGGTAGATAGAATAGCGGCAGAGGTATGAATAAGCTGAGAAATAGATGCATCGAGGACAAGGCCGGCAGTATCAGCGGCGTGTCGTGGTAGATAGAATAGCGGCAGAGGTAAAATTATGCGAACGATTCAAGCGGATTAAATAGCAGGAAACAATATATGTATACCTAATCTTTTCGTACTTGCCATGACGATAATATGGTCCTCGAACCGCCGACAGCACCGGTTTCCTCAGCTAAGAGCTTCAACAATGGAGATCTCGTCGACAACAACGGGAAACGGACTTGCCTGAACAATAGACGAGGATACGATGAGATTACATTGCAGCAACGAAACTCGTCCCTCATTTTATGTACTGTACTGTCCACCCTTAATAGTGCGGAGGCTTTGTTTCGGAGAAGAGCAACGGATCAGGCAATTACCGGCGCCTGTTGCATCTGGTGGCTATGCTACTGCTAAATTTTCGGCAACTTCAACGACGATCTCCCTCAAGCGTGCCGTCGAACGCTGAAATGGCTGCAGAACCACAGATCCAGTACAAATCAGACTTAATCAAGCATGCTATGGAAGCGGATGCTCTGAAGTTCGGGTCGTTCACGCTGAAATCGGGACGGTCAGTTTGCAGGGTTTTCTCAGCGTATCTCTGATAACGAACACAATTCGAAACCAGGATCTCTCCTTATTTCTTCAATGCAGGCCTGCTGTGTACAGGCCCAATATTGGCGACGCTATCAACAGCATATGCAGCCACCATCTTCCAAGCTCTCGAATCGTCAGCGTTCCCTGAATTCGATGTGTTCTTTGGACCAGCATACAAGGGGATTCCATTTGCGTCAGTCACTGCCCTCGCCCTATATAACCAACACAAGCTCTCTGTTGGCTTCGCATACGATCGCAAAGAGGCTAAGGACCACGGCGAAGGAGGAAAAATGGTGGGCGCTCCTGTCAAAGGCAAGCGCGTCGTGATTTTGGACGACGTGATGACTTCCGGGAAAGCCGTCCGTGGCGCCATCGAGACAGTTATACAAAACGAAGGAGAGGTCGTCGGTGTCGTACAAGCTCTTGATCGAGAAGAAGTCGGCCAGGACGGCGTCAGCAGTACCGTCGCCGAAATTGAGGGGCTGATTGGGGAGGGAAGGGTGCTCTCGATCTTGAAGATGAGGGATCTCATGGTGTGGCTCGAAACTCACGATCTGAAGCACGATTTAGCAAACATGCAGGCGTACAGGGATAAGTACGGCCTAAAGTAAATTACAGGTGAGTCCACTGCATTTCAACGCGAGGTGGAATATATCATTTTGCAATAACTAGTAAACTCCGTCACAATCCTGCTGATCTTATGGGTACACAACCATGGCAGCTTTCTCTTTTACCCTATCGTCAAGCGTGGGCAGTACCCAGTCAAAAGAAATTGTATCTGAACCTCAAGTCCATCCATCAAAGCGGAGAATATAGAGCAAGAATAAGCCACTTACTCATACTTATTCGCCTCGATTCCCTCTTAACATGACTCCAAAGAGAACAGCGGTGACACCTCCAAGAACAAAGGAAATAAAAGCCGTAGTAACACGAGCTACTGGGTATTTCTGCACTTGTAGTGCACTCTGCACGGACAGATACCTATACAGCCCTACACCAAGCTCCGCAATCACCACAAGAACAATACGCGTAAGGAAGAAGAGTGCTCACCTATCACCACGACCGAAAATCCCAAAGCAATCAAGGCCAGTCCCAATGGCCTAGCGAAGCGTTCGATCTCTCTGGCCGTGAAGGCGGGCGGCATATCCTGGTCCAGAAGTATGGCGTTTGAAACAGCGAACAGTTGGACAAAGATGACGCCAGCAGAGACTATGGCAAGGCCGGTTCGCATGTACGCGAGGAACGTCCTTTCCGACGCCATGTGTTCTCGGCCAACATTATCTGGGTTGTCGAAAAGCATAGAACGCTCGATGGCTGGGATACCAGCTGGTATGAACTTTCGCTTCATCGAAATGGCGGGCGCTGGAATTGACGGCGCTGGCCTGTACGTGGAAGTGCGTTCCCGTTGCTCGTCGGATGCTTCTTGATGTCCATTGTGTTGCTTAACCGAAGACGACCGGGCATCTCGAGGTGTAGAGATGATATCTTCTTCAGGCTCCATGGAACGGCGCGATGTGGGATATCTAGCCACCTCTTGAGGAGAAACGGCTGGATACCCAGCTGCAGGGTTGGCGCGGTGGTGTTCGACGCCGGATCCCATCGTCGTTGCAACGCCAAAACTAACATCTGGGGACCTCACATTTTTGACGGAGAGGTTCGGCTCTAGGTCATGGACCAAGTGCTAGTACTTGCTGACTGAGGCCTGTCGTGACTTGCTGAGTACCTTCAAGAAGCAAGTGATCAGTAACGTATTTGGCAACTGTTTGGTGTTAGTGGACTAAGAGCATCTCTTTGCCTCCGTCCCACTAAGCATGACCACAGGATCACATAGGAACGCCAGCGCAAAGGGCATAGGGACGTTTACTTGCGTAAGAATTACCCGCTCAACACCCTCTACGGTCTTTCCTATCAAGGTGTACAGATGTACAAACGTTGGTGCCGACCCATTCCAAGTCTACATTGTTGGGGTGCTTCTCTGTCTCGAACATGACGTTCAGCCTGGACCCCATTCCTACGGAGGATGCCTGAATTTAGAACAGGATAACGTCCTCAGGCTTGACAGCTAGCATTCACTTGGTTTTCCCATTCAATTGGATTCTCATGTGGCCACTGCTCCTTCAGGTTTGTCGTTCTATCTAACCATCCTCAGTCTTATGGGATGCGCGGAGATTGGTGAATCACTTGCGGCATACCAGAGTTGAAGAGCAATTACGCTCAAGAGCGGGCGCCCGACCCCCACAGGCGGTTAGATACAACGCTGAGAGCTGAAATTGGAGAAAGTTGATCGACAATAATAGCGTTGCGAAGCGAGGTAATGGACCCCTATCATCCTCATCGTATGCCGATCGGTGGATTCAATTCGCAACGGATGCAAACGGAGTTATGATTCAAACCAACTGCCACCTGTTCCTTATGTACCACCGGAAGTTTGTGAGACACCCTCCTCGTCAATGCTCCTCGACGTCGTTGCCACGGCGTAGGCTTCTTCCCTCCTTCATACCCCCCACTGCAGCTTCAAGATGGGATTCGTCAATCCTATCAGTCTGAAGGGACCTGCTGAGATAACGTGAGTCTTTTCTACCGTGTCTTAGTCCCGAATAATGAGCTGAGCCTGTTCGACTTATAGCCATGGGTGGATGCTCATAGGCCTTGCCCTAAACATCCTTTTAATGGGGGTTATGATCGCCCAAGTATACATGTACTATACACAGTATCGGGAGTAAATTCACCATCCCATCAATACTAGCGCGTAGGTTACTGACCTCATTGCTTTTCGTAGCGACACCTGGTGGCTAAAGGCAATGGTCGGTGGAAAGAAGGTTTTCTTATCGTGCAAGATCGACTCAACGACTCGGACAGGTGGCCGCGGTATTCCTGCTCGACATTATTAATACGGCATTCCTTTTCGCCTACATATACCGGTCTCTCATCACATTTTTCGGTAATGGAGTTGCTCCATCTGTTACCTCGTTCGGCATTGCTGACTTGACATCCACCTTAAGGAGACGTGCAATTCCTCGCCCAAGTTGACTGGAGTACGCCGCGAACTGTTTTTCTGATTCAACATCTGACAGCTTCGATTTAGTGCTTGCTACTGGTGAGCCTCCTTGAAGCCATTTGTGAACATAGCCATTCAGAATATTCGTTGGACCCCAGGCGCATGGACAACAGTAGGTTTCTTGTTTTGGATCGCTCAGCGTAGTCCTACGTCGGATTCTTTCCTAGGGCGTGATCGCAGCCATCGTCCAACTCTTCTTCGCCTGGCGTATCTTCGTGCTCACAAGGAATTGGGCGTACGTGATCGTTATCGGAAGCCTGGCGCTTGCTGGATGCGGTGAGTTCCCTCGAGGCTTTTTCGCTGCTCGACTGCCGTCCTGATATGCGCACACCCTACAGCCGCCTCCATCGTTGTCCCTGTGAAGACTGGGCTTTCTTTCCCAGTCAGCCGAATTCATGAAGTCAAACCGGTCGTAACGGTTTGGCTTGCTTCAGATGTGGCCGCTGACATTATCATCACGACCGTGCTTGTGTGGTACCTGTGAGTGTCGCCCTGATTCTTCGGGTTCTTCCTTCTCACGGGAAATTGCAGGGTAAGCCAAATTCCGGTATACTCGACGCGACGCGCCAGAGGTTCAATCTCCCGATTTTGTTGTAGCACAAACACAAAAGCGGCTTCAAACGTTCAGACATGGTGGTCGACCAAATCATACGATGTGCGTTGATGATGTCTCATAATTCCTGCCCCAGAGTCTGATTTTCGGGAGTTTAGTCACTATACAGACTGGTCTTTTAACGGTGGTTTTTGCATCCATAGATCTTTTCTTCTTCCTTTTCGATGTGAGTGAATTTAATAGTTGCATCTACTAGGACTAACGCTTGATTTCGTTCTCAGCCCACGGGAACACACTTCCTATTCAATTTCACACTCTCTAAGCTCTACTCCAACTCGCTAATGAGCAGCTTGAACTCACGCCGTGGCTGGAAATTCGGCGGCGCCTCTTCTGGTGTTGTGTCAGATAGCGATGGCCCGATAACGACGAGTTGGGTCCAACGGCATCTCCCCCCGACTGTCCAGAAGACGGTGGGTCTGCCCTCACGTGTCGCAGCTGCTGAATTGCTTCTCATTATTCCATAGGACGTCGGGGCAACCACAGATTCGCAAGAATTACGCGAAGTACACGTCCACACGGCCCAGCAATTCGATGAGGGTTCAAGAACTCTTCACACCCAATCGTCGGGACGTAGATCAATGGATACAGAAAACTGGACGACGGATACAAATCGCTGGTCTCGATAACACTTTTCGCTCTTACGTTATATTCCGAATAATGATCATTGATGAGCACCTCGTCCACATACTCTAGCTCTAGATCTCCCGATTCTTCTCAAGCGCTGCTCGTAGTCTTTCATAGTTCCATTCAATGTTGCTGGTCCAATGCTCAGCGCTCATCGCTCATCGTCAAATGCGATTACGTAAGGATATGTGAGTTTTCTCACGTGGTACTCACACGACTGCCCTGGCCCTCCTTCCTTTCGCGTAAAGCTCTCAGGCGTCTGATGATTTCGCTGTCTGTTTCGTACCCTTCTCGCTTGAAGTGTGCACATCAGGCAAAGAATAATTATCAATCACGCTGGGAGTTGTGTTTGGCACAGCCTTCTGATGAGTTTGTGTTTATGGTTCTCGGCCAACTTCGCCAAACAACAACGCCGACAACTTCCCAGCACCCGTCATGGTGAATGGCCTGCCTGAAGCATCCTTCAAGGATATCCCAGAGATATTCGAAGTGAGTAATGCGCACTCGTGTTATACATTACGCCCACTAACGCTCGGACAGGTAGAACTTGGAGAATCTCTTACCGCTCGAACGGAAGCGTTATGTACGTGTCGCGCCTGGACGACAGCTGCGAACGCTCACGCGCAGTTGTAGCATCATTTCGGGAATTAGGACCGCCAGATCTCTGCCATGTTGTGAAGAGTACAGGGCGTTCTGGCGCGCGTGACGTACGTGCTCATGTGGTCTAATGAATGGCTCAAAATCTCACGTCAAGCAGTTTGGCTCATACCACTATATTTCTGGAGTCGACGCCTCGTCATCTGCATCCCTGGCTGCCTACATCAACTCCCTGACATATTCGATTGAAGATAACTCTGCCTGGTTTTCCAAGACTCCGCAGTGGAAGGTCAAAAATGGATGCTATTGGTATGTGCTACTTGCTGTCACTATCCATGTCCCTTCCCAAGAGGAAGTATCCATTCGCGAGGCTCGTACGTGGAGAAAGGACCCTGTGTGTGATTAATGGAAGAAGTTCTTCGACCTTGAATGTGACGCAAGGCTTCTGAGACATGACGAGGAACCTTTATCACAAATGTCATTGCCAAAGCAGTCCCCAGCCAGGCTTTGCATGACGTGCCTTTATATTGATCACTTCCCTATAGTTGCTTCAACGCCTTTTCTCGCGTCGACATTCGCGTCGACGTCAAAATTCCAGGTGGTGTGAACGCTTATGTGATTGACCTGCGAGGCGAAAGGTGCGTAACTTCACCCTCTATTTCTCACCAGGATGCCAACCTCGATTTAGACACGAAGCAACCCCTGAGCTATGGCAAGAAACATATGTCTCCGCACTGCTGCGCGCCATTCTGTATTCGGACGACCCCACCTACTTCCTTGACGCATACCGCAAACTTGACCCCATCACGTCCCGAGAAGGCGAACTTCGGTTTTTGCAGGCAGCGGAGGCACTATTTACGAAAGGCGAGGGTTCCCGAGAATGAGCTTGAACTAGGTGTTGACGGCTCAGTTAGGTTGGCAGGTTGGCTCTGATCCCGAGATTCAGGTGGCCACTATCGTATCGAACCATCTAACCGCCGGCATTATGAAGTACTTTGGGGACAGTGGGAGGTACCAGCCTGTGGCAAACCTGTTCGAGAAACTGGCAGCACGAGAGCCGGAGGTCAACTCCCTCCTTGCGAAGAGCTACATCGGAATGAGTGAGTCCCATCCGTGCACCTCGCTGGACGCTGACTCACATGTCCAATAGATGAAGAAGTCAAGGCTGTCCAAATCATGGCGGCTGCTATGCGACAGACACCGCAAGCCTACACCCTCCTTCACGTTCAATGCGACTTTCTCCGCTCGAAAGGCAAGCAAGAATGGGCCGTCAAACTGGCTCGTCAGGCCGTCAACTGTGCCCCCAGCGAGTTCGTGACATGGGAGAAACTTGCCGACTTGTACATCGACCTTGGGCAGTTTGATTCCGTAAGTACGATCGGACGTGGCCGTCTATGCCTTCTAACACCTTTCTAGGCGCTTTTGACCCTCAATTCCTGTCCAATGTTTACCTTCAACGGCCGAGATGCCCACCGTGTTCTACCCGCCATCAAAGTCCACCTCCCCTTCCACCGGCCTATCGGAGAGATTCTACCTGAACGACACAAGACAGAGGACGATGAGGCCGAGCCTGCACTGCAACGTTTGCCCGCACCCGGGCTCCGAGGCACCTGGGCCCGAGCGTATGCCCTGCTCACCCGTCTGGTCTCTCAGATCGGCTGGGACGAGCTGTTGAAGATTCGGAGCCAGGTGTTCGTCATGGAGGAAGAGTACCGTATGCAGAAGGCTCACAGCGAGATGCAGCAGGCCCTCGGCTCGGGCAACCTTACCCCTCCGGAGACTGGTCTCGAATCTGACCTCGCTAGTGCTGTCATCCACGAAGACGGCTCTGTGCGACCATCAATGGACGACAATGCCTCGACGAAGGGCGTGTTGGCGCCTACACCCAAGATGGGCCCATCGGACAGCGCCGATCTGAATGGCACTTCCGCGATTCCTACCATTCGTATCTCCACAGAAAGCCTGCGAGAGACAGTAGAATCTGAGGCTACCACAAAGGTTGAGAGCGATGCTGAAGAGGAGGCTATGCAGAAGAAGGACAAAGGCAAAGGTCGGGCTGTGGATGTTGAGGAATTCGAGGAGACCACAAACGGCGATGCACACACGAACGGTGTCGATGGTCATGGATTGGAAAAGCCCGTTCAGGCCGCTGGCGAGGGAGAACAGAACATCAACGAAGCATCACCACCTGCTCAAGAACCATTCTCGTTCAGCAACAAGAGGCTATGTGAGAGGTGGCTTGATAACCTGTTCATGGTGCTCTACGAGGTACGTCCCTCTCCCGTCTACTACCTCTATTCGCTGACCATTGCTCTAGGACCTCCGTGTCTGGACCATCTTCCGTGCTGAGGTTGCCCACTTCAAGACCCAACACGTAGCCTATCGCAAGACTGGCCTTGAGTGGGAGATCCTGGGCGACCTTGGCCTGCGCTTGCACCACAAAGAGGAGGCAAAAGAGGCGTATCAGCGCTGCCTGGACAGCCCACGCTACTCGGTCAAGCCCTGGTCCAAGCTAATGGAGATGTACGCCGACGAGGGCGACATCCAGCGCTGCGTTCAGACTGCTATCCGTGTCGCAGCGTATCAATATGCGGACTACACCGAGATGTCGGTGCGTATCTCGTTCCTTTATTCTGTGTTGCTGGGTTGGCTAATCGCTTTACTAGTATCCCACTCAAATCGCCCGCGCGTTCTTCAAGTTGGGTCAAATTCACGGACATGCCAAAATATCCTTCACCTTGCTAAGCATGGGCCTACCCGAACCTATCCTCAAAATTATGGATAGCTATCTGAATTACGGTAAAACCTTTGGTGTTGAAGGATACGACTTCTGAGTCCGGCTGATCGCCGCTAATTTTTCTATCTCAAAACCTTTGGTAAATACTTCCATTCGCCTTCGTTAACCAAACCCTTTCTGGACCCTTTATGAAGATATGATTATACCTTTCCTCTACTTGCTCCTGTTTCTGCAATTTTAATCTGGTTGGTCTGGGTGCTATTCAAATCTCCTTTCTTGCGATATCAGATGCCTATTATGATTTCTCATTTCTCAGTCGACAGGTTGCCTTCTAGACGAAATAGGAAGGTGGCCTCCCTGAAAAGGAAATCAGAGAACCTTTGGAACTGCAGGTTGATTCTCAAGATCTCTTAAGTCACATCGTGTTTCTGAACCACTCATAAAATTTTAGCATCACCAAAAAACACCTGTCATATTCAAAAAGCGTCCATAATTCCATATATCTGTTTTGCAAAGTTGTAGAAAAGCCACCGACGAAAGTGAAAGGAACGACAACGCTGAACACGGAGAAGCGGCTGTGGTCTCGCTCAGGGGCTAATAATGAAGAAGGTTTTGGAGCCTCTCCGCTTTTTTCAGTAAGAATTCTTACCTAGGGATTCCCCCGATAATAGTACTGGTGTGGTGAGATAATTTCCATGAGTGATCGTGAAAATACGGGGAAAGGTGTATTTTACCCGATACCGCCGACTGCACCAGTAGCACCGTCAACAACACCGCCAACTGCACCGGTCGCACCACCAATGACACCGGGGAGGGAGGAAGTGATGGCGCCGGCAGCGTCTCTGGAGGCCACGTACCGTGTTCATATTAGAGGCTCAGAAGCGCAGGTCACGCAGGGTGGTTCTTACCCGACAGAGGAGCCAACTCCAGAAACACCGTCAGTGACGGAACCGATAGTACCAAGGACGGGATCGACGACGCCGCCGACGTCGATCTGGGGAACAGGCGTAGCGCCTGCGAGCATGGCGACAGCGAAAAGGGCGATAACTTTGGTCAACATCTAGGAAGTCACCTGAGTCGTTCGACGCTTGAAGACACGAAGAACAAGACCACCTACGATGGTTAATTAAAAGGTGTGAGGAGTAGCTCGGGAGTTGCTTTGAAGCAGGATCAAGCTGAGGAAATGGTAGGCTAGCTTCACCCTTTTTTATACACTGCTGGTATATTTGTTTTGCCTCATTTCTCCCAAGCTAGTTGAGGTGACGAGAATGAATACCAATGCCTCGGACATGGCTCTAGGAGTCAGTGGAGTCATGTTGTAATGCCGTTCGCACTTCCATGAATTGAGAAGCTCGAGAATTTGACAAAGTAATCCCGCACGGAGCTGGTCGTGGAAGAGAACAGTGTTGAAACTCAAACAAAGTCGCGTGAAAGGCGTCATTTATGTGCGCCTCGATAGTTCTCAATTTAGGTTTCCCCGGTGGTTGGTTGAGAACTACCCTTAACTCGAGACTTCTGATATATCACATCCACTCCACAGTGTCGTTCTACTTGTCCCTCGGCTTCTGTCAGGATAAAGCGCGCAGCCAATAGGATTTTGTTTATTCCTACAATCACTTCGGGTCAGCGGGAGAGCCCTGGACACGACGAATGTGTCCAACCTTTCCAAAGCATACAGACAAATAGGTCATATAGTATGCGCCATGATTCGACGCTATCCCTGTTCTACAAGATTAGGCCGCGGACGGCCCTCGGTACCGTACGCTGGCGCAGGATATATCCCCGTAATCTGGTAGATAAACTCACAGAAGTTACGGCCATAGAGCAGTTCCCGTGACCCGGAGAAGGTTCCCAATGGTACTGTGGAGCGATATGGCTGTGTGGCGCAGTTCTGGACGTGATCCAAGGATGCTAAATGGGGACTCTGGTCGGCTTTAAACTCCAGCGAGTTCGTAGCTGCAGCTGTAAATAGGAAATGTTGTCATATGACACCAGTACAAGTACTCGATGCTGCAGACGTAGGGAATCGCATCTCATACCATCATCATCGCTGCGTCACAAATGACCCACAAAAGACACGTTCGCCGATGGCAAAAGATTGGCTTACAAACTGTTCCAACCTGTGCGGTGTCATGTGAGAGAAAACTTCAGAAAGGATGCAACGTTTCTCTCGTCCGTTGGGCCCAGTTGAAGTTAATCGGTGGGCCTCGTCTGAGGCTCCAGATGCACCAAAATATCCTTCGCTTTATTCAATAGTACTCTACGCGCCACCCCTGCCGTGCCTGAAATCAAAAATCATGGGTATCTACCCGAAGTCTTGTGAAACGAAAGGGGACGACTTCTGTATTGGGTTCTTTACGTCTTGTCATTATATTCCCAAAAATTGAAGTCTGAAAACCCTTCTATTAATTTGAGTTTTGTTATTGACTATTGAATGCGGAAATTTTGTGGTTCTTACTGAGATATAAGGACACCTTTTCCCTCTACTTGCTGCCTTTGTTCCAGCCCGAGTTTGTTCTCGTCTCCTCTCTTGTGTCATATAACCCCTGCTGTAGGCCTCTCATTTTCTGTGATCACCATAGAAGGGTTCCGATTCGTTAGATGATGGAATAGGATAGCTCCCTACCTGAAAAGGAACGAGTAATAACTTGGCGACCCGAATAACTTGGCGAGGTAGCTCGTCAGGAGGCCTCGATGTCACAGTTGATTGGTCACGTTGGGTTTTCCCACCTCTCGTGATTGAACGATGCCAAAAATGATCTGTCATACTGTATTCAAAAAGAACGTCCATATTTCGAGGTCTCTATTTCAGAAAAAAGTGTAGAAGAGCAATCGATGAAAATCAAAGGAACGACTACACTAAACTGAAAAGTACGACGGCCTCGCTCAGGGGCTAATAGTGGGGAAGAATATCAGCAACTCTTTATCTTTGCAGTGTGATTCTTCAATGAAAGTGCTCACCTGGTAATTCCTCCGATGATAGAGCTGGCACGATGCAACGAGTCTTCATAAGTGATCTCAAGTATACTGTTTCAGGGATGCTTCTTACCCTACACCACCGACAATGCCGCCAACTGTGTCGGTGACACCATCAACAACACTTGGGAGGGAAGAGACAACAGATCCAGCCGCGTCGCTGAAACAAACTCGTTAGACGCTAGGAAATTCAGGCTGTGACTCGCAAGTGCTCACCCGACCGAAGAAACGACGTCGGAGACACCGTCAGTAACAGTGCCGACGGTCCCCAGAACTGGGTCGACTATCCCTCCAAGCCCGAGCTGAGGGACAGGCTTCGCGCATGCCATCATGGCAATCGCGAGCACTGCGGAAATCTTGACGACAGTTTGCATCTAAAAAACCCTTCAGCGACGAGGCTCTTGAAAACAGGGGCGAAGATAGCGCTTACAGTGGTCGACGAATTGGAGAGCGTCGAAAGGTAGCTCGTTTGCTGCTTTGAAGCGGGTTCAAGCTGAGGAGCTACGACGTCCGTCGAAACCTTATATAAAATTCTGAAGCATGAATGTTTCCCTTGGGAGTTTTCCCCGAAACTGGTCCCAGTCGATGAGGACGCATAATCACCAGCGCTCTGGCCGAAAAGGCAGGTGGAGATATGCTATAATGCCGCTTGCGCCTCCGTGAATGGAGAAGCTAGGGAAGCTGCCAGAGTTATCCCGCACGGAGCTGGTCGTGGAAGAGAGCCCCCCCAGAACGTTGATTGAAACAAAATTCGTCATCATGTGAATGCCTATGATTCCCACCTTAGAGTCTCGCCGGTGGTCGGATGTTTCTTGAAAATACATTACAGTTATCGTCAGCTCTTCTGATTGATCACATTTGCTCCACCGTGTCGTACATCATGTTCCTTGGTTTCTGTCAGGATGCAGTGAGGAACCAATAGGGTTTTATATATTCTTACAATTATTTCAGGTCAGCATCTGTAGAGTCCTGGACATGATGAATTATGCCAAAATTCTCAAAAGCCCAGTGACAGATCATGCACCTGCCATGGTAGGGCGCTAGCACTGCTCCGCACTGGCTGCAGACGCCGCCACGGCACCGTACGTTGGCACGAGGGATACTCCCGTCATGCGTCAAATAACCTCGCAGAATCACCGAAGTGGCGGTCATAGAACGCCTTCCATGACCGGAGAAGGCTGCCGACCGTACGGCGGGCGATAAAGGTAATGTGGCGCAGTTTTGGACGTGATGGAAGAATATTTGCTAAATGGGGATTTCGATCGATTTTGAAACCCAGCGAGTTCCCTCGTTCGCACAGCTGCAGCCCTAAATAGCCAGCTCTTGTCATATGACACGAATACGCTGCGAGAGTGGGAGGAATACCATCTCCTACTATCGTCATTGTCACGTCACTGACGATTCCGCCAGGGCACGTTGGGATAGGTGGCAAAAGATTTGCTTGCAAAATACTCCACAGCGTGTGGTTGGTCAATTCGTTGGCTGTGAAATCACCGGTCTGGTCCCCTTCTAGAATTACTGGCCCGTATGGTATCACGTCAGAGAGGCTTTGGAAAGGATGCAGTGGTTCTCCCGTTCTATTGGCCACAATTGTCTCCCTCGAAGTCCATGCAGTCTCGCTCGCCGCCGTAAGAGCATGCGAAGGTCCAGCATGTTCGTCGATGGTTGGATCCAACAAATGGAAGGTGGTCCATTTTGATCCCAAAAATAAAATTAGGCGACGAAGCAAACACCACGAGAAAAATAACGCTTTTGGAGATGCAGAACAATGGACAAGACGAAGGTGTGGGTCTAAGAAGCATAAAACTCTAAATAATCAAATTACAGGGCACGCAACGCCGCAGCCACCAGCCCTTACGTCTTCCCAATACGAAGAATTTTTAGAACAGCCAAGGTCCTACTACGAAAGGGTGAAAAAAAGACCCATCCGTCATTCAATGAATTCCGAAAGAATGGAAATCACACCAACGCACCTCCACCCCTCGCACCCTCGGGCTTGATCTGGAGGCAACTTTGATGAATGAGGTTGAGAGCTTTGACGGCGTCACGCGCATCGATGACACAGGAGATATTGATCTCGCTGGCGCCTTGTGAGATCATCTCGATGTTGACGTTGCCCTGGGCAAGCGTTGTGAACATCCTGCCCGCTATACCAACCATATTCCGCATTTGCTTTCCGACGAGTGAGAGGATGGCCATGTCTTTGTGGACGTCAACCTGATGCGACCGTCAGCACTCTCGAGCAAAGACGCGGCCTCCGATCTACGACCTACCGTTCCTGTTTTCTTGAGCTCGTTGACGAGACGGTCGAGGGTCTTCTTCGGAAGCCCATCCCCAATGGCCATACTAACATGGACTTCACTCGTGCTGATCAAGTCGACGACGACGCCGAACCTATCCAACGTGCCGAATATGCCAGCCAAGAAGCCGTGGCTGACGCTCTTGCGATTCGAGTTGATGTTCAGTATGACAACATGTTCCTTGATCGTCACCGCCGTCGGTAGTCGCTTGCGCTGAGAGGCCTCCGTGGCAAGAGCGAGCTCGTGTAACGACTTGAGCGTGATCGGCTCCGGCACAGAGTGGGCAATCGACGCGGACGACGACAGGTCCTCCGTGTCGGGATGGATAACGGTGCCCTGCCCCGTCGGGTTCTCAACGTTCTTGATGCGAATCGGGATCTTCTGTCGGATCGCCTGCTCCATCGTGAATGGGTGCACGACCTCGCTGCCGTAGTACGTCAGCTCAGCAGCCTCTTCTGGTGAAATGACCGATAGCAGGCGCGCCGTGGGCACCTTTCGCGGGTCGGCAGTGAAGATACCATCCACTTCTTTCCAGATCTGTAGCTCGGAGGCGTTGAGGCCCACAGCGAGCAGTGCAGAACACAGGTCGGTGTAGCCCCGTCCGACCTGACGGAGTAGCGAGCCTGGGACTGGGCCAAAGAACCCTACAAAAATGTCAAGTTGTGTTCGTGCGAAAAAAAAATCACCCATACCTGTGACTACGGGCACACGAGAACCGCATTGCTCGAGGCGCTCGCCTAACGCTCGCGCGAGGTTGTCATAGAATTCTTGTGGTAGAGCCTTCTCTGAGGCTGCGTCTCCCTCGTACGGCGGTACAACTTCCTCCAACGAGACGTATTCAGCGTCGATTCCCTGCAAAGATCACATCAGGCATGTCCATATAGTTCTTTGAGAGGTACTGACCTGGTCGCGTAGAATGGCAGTCATGACTTTGCACGCCATTCTTTCCCCTAATCCAATGATGCTGTCTCTGGATCGGGCAGATATTTCATCGATGATCTACAACAATTACGAAATCGTAATGTGGAACAGTAGTCAAATAACGAACGGGAATCATATTGGATCCCCTAACATACCTTTGCAGCAAACAAGAAACTCCGCAGCCATTCGCAGTCCCTGTCGATTTCTTCTTCCAACTCCTTCAGGATTACTGGGTCGCGTATGGAATTACGGGCAGCCGTGACATGTTCTTGTCGGATAATGTCGACGGTGACGGCGAATTCAGGCTGCGTCCCAACCGGGTGCGAGCCGTTAAGAGAGGTGAAACCGAACAATGGTTGTGGGCTTGACGAGCGAGATGACCTGCTTCGTGCTTTCGGGCTGGTAGGTGGGCTCATACTGTGGTCGCTGCCGTTGCGAGCAATCCCCCCACCGACACCGAAGAGACCCCTGGAGACGGGTGTGGCAGAACCTGAAGCCGACGAACCAGCGGGTTTTTCACGTTTGAGAGCTTCTGAGGCAGCTCGTAGCAGTAAGTTTGTCGTCCCCAGAGCTTTTGTCGAGCCCGAGCGTGCTGAACATACAATGGCAACCTTGTGGCTGTCGATATAATTCCTGCAACATCCAAAAAGCATGTGAACAAGTTACCCGACGCCATTTTCAGGACACTCACGCCACGATGTCCTTTGCAATCTTCACAGAAAACTTCCCTACGCTCGTACCACCAAACTTCTGTACAAGCCATTTGGCATCAGGGTGTATGGTGTTTTGATGTAAATCGGGTGGTGTTCCAGGTGGTGAGGATGATAGAGACGAAGACCTTGAGCTCGTTGGTGTCGTCGGCGACGACATAGTGAGGAAGAAGTGGGGTGTTTAGAGATTTAGAAAAGCCAACATTCGGACTTATATGCTATTTAAAACCGATAACCCGAAATCTAATCGCTGACTCGAACGTGCCCGGGCCGACAACCGGCCTCACCTCTCGCCAGTCCCACCTTTCATTCCCAGACCACCATGCCCAAGTACTGTGCAGGATTGTTGCTCCAGCGGCAGCCTCGACACTTCTCGGAAAGATATGTACTCTACTCGAGATCCTTTTGGAAGGCCCTTTTTCTCAGCCGGACTGGACGAGAACTTTTCAAGACGCGAGGCACCGTCTCTCAGTGCCAGTTTCGACACTGTAGGTCGCAAAATGAAATAAGGCGTTCAAGATCGAAGCGTCTTATGCATTATTTGCTTCAGTATAGCTCTTTTTATCTTCGCAATTATGTCTGGCAGCAACAAACTCACAATATGCTCGCCTCTGGAAAACTCAGGATTTCAATCGTTCACTCTATGGAGGATACCAGTGCCTCCAAGGTGTCTAGGCTGCAACGGAGTTTGTACCGAGATCTGCCTTATCTTTCTGGCCAGGGATGTCCAGGGCAGTCTGCACACTGTGGTCATTTAGACTTTGGATTGCGCAATCTGCTACTAGGACTGAACCTAGTTCAATCGGAAGCTAGTGGTGGCACAATTTCCTGGCGAGCCAAGGATCGACCCGGAACCCCTTTGTCCTGGTTTTGTTGGCTATTCTGTCGCTCGTGCCTGGGGTATTCATTCAGAAGACTCGAGACCTTGGAGTTTTGATAGCAGCCTGAGTATGCTCTGGACGCAGAACTGGGGATGGACGTTAACGGCGGTCCTACTGGCCGAAGCACAACTGGTGGACATTACTCCTATCTTATTTTCTTATTTTCGATGCCCCAATTCTTGACGGAACGTCTCCAGAATCCTCAAAAGTATTTATGCTTAGGTGTCCCCACTTGATTCTTTGAACATCGGCAAGAGAGATATGCATATGATGACCGGGGGTAGCTCCCTTCGCAACAAGAAGTTATTCTACAATCGACCAGGAAATTGCGTCCCACACAGTGCGCAGAAAAAGAAACTCTTCACGCAGGGGTCGAATAAACACTTCGATGATTGTCAGACGCGTGTACTAACCGATACACTAGCGGAGACCTTGCAAATCACCTTACGGAACGTAGTGAAACGAAGTGAAGTATGTTCCCACCCGGTCGAAATTGACCTTTTATGGTATGTTCTCAACACAAGCAAATACTTCGTTCTCCTGTGGAGGGCGCAAAATGTTGCCAATGGTCTTGTTTGGTTGGGGCTTCTCGTTGTTCTTCCGCCAAACACTTACTTCTTGTGAGCGGCGCAAACGTTGCCTTTGACGCTTGCTCTCGAAAAGGATCTCTTCCGGCGCGCTCGCCCCTTCAAGCTGGCATACACCCTCCCAACACCTCTTGTGACCTCCTGCTTGTGCCCTCCCCTCTCAGCAGGGATGTTTACCCGTATCCCGCACGGGTTCTCCAACCCCAAACTCTCTAGCTCTCGATGTACGATTGTACTTCTATTATGTTTCGCTACTGCTACTACCTTCGTTATTGATATTATCTACATTTTCCCCCTTGCGCTTTGCGTCGTATCAGCGTTGTATAGTGCCTTCGTTCTCCTGTCGCATCCCTCGAGCCACTGCATTCTGATCCTTAGATTTTCGCTCGGGTGCTGCATGAAAATCTCCTCTTTGTATCCGCGTAGCAGCCGGATGGTGTCACGGCCTCTGCTCCTCGATAGTGCTACATACACACTGAACGGTGAAAGCCCTGTGCTGGGAGGATCTCCCATGCCAATTATGACTTATTCAATTGTCTGTCCTTGCGATTTGTAGTCGGTGAAGGCATAACCGGGTGTGATAGCAAATTGTCGGTGTTGAATACTATGCCTCACTTGCAAACAATATTCCGTGTTTTCTGTTCTGCAAGGTGTATGTCGACCCTTTATATTTAAGTTCTAGTAAATTGGCAGGATCTATAATTACTGTCCCCGCTTCTACTCCTCGATGCTATCACGGAACCATGCGGTGCAGACTTCGAGAAGCGAATCATTTAAGCATGGAGTTGTTTCTGTCCTATCTCCGTTGTCTTCCTTCCCTTCGACTAGTACGTGCACTGGATTGACACGGCCAATGTCTGGCGGAAGCACCCCTTCCCACAATGTGTCCAACTCGGAGGAGAAGCACTCGCGGCTAGAAAATGGAGCAGATTACAAACCTGACACGTCTCGTTCGAGAGATGGAGCCAAATCACCCTCCGGTTCTGTCGATAAAGATGTGGAGATAGGCCCGACCGATAACGACGAGGAACAACAACTGGGCATTTTCCGAAAACTGACACGATTGCTGCTACGCTGGGGGATCGAAGTGCATGGGTGAGTCTGTTAGACTGGTCTTGCGACCTAGTGAAGCTGCTAACAAAGAATTTGACTGAAGGATTACCCCGACGACCGCGAGTCAAAGGACAGATAAGCGCCTGTACCAAATGTTTTTCATTTGGTTTGCTGCCAACTTCAATATCCTTGGGTTTGGCACGGGAAGCGCAGGCCCTGCGTTCTTTGGACTTGGCTTATGGCACTCTTTACTCATCCTTGCACTTGTTGACGTCGCGTAAGTTTCTAAATTTCTACTACTACCCCGGATGCTTGATATCATTCGCCAGTGCCTGCACAGTTCCAGCCTACTTGTAAGTTCTTCTCAAGATTTGCCTTTATAGTGCTACGGTATTCATAGTGGATTTCAGTGCTGTATTTGGACCCAAGCTTGGGACGCGAGGCATGGTGCAGTGCCGATTTTCCTGGGGGTAAAAGATATCCAAACAGACCTCATGCTTGGAAGTTTACGGGTGTTCTACTAGGTTATATGGAGCAGCAATTCCGAGTCTCCTAAACATTTTTTCGAGCCAAGGATTTTTGATCCTGAATTCCATCATCGGCGGACAAGCGCTCGCTGCCGTATCCTCCAAGCTAGACGCCACACTAGGCATCGTCATAATCGGTGTCGCCTCTCTCGTCGTGGGTGCTCCTTCTATCATACCCTTTCGAATCCACGGATTCTTACAGGACGCATTTATAAGATTACATTCTTCGGCTACAAGTTCCTACACATCTTCGAAAGCTACGCTTGGATCCCAAATGCAATCGCCTTCCCCATCCTTCTTGGACTTGGTGGGAAACACCTGAACCCATTGACCTTTCCAGCGGTCGACCCACCGACTGCAGCAAGCGTGCTGTCTTTCACGTCCTTCGTCGCTTCGAGCGTGATCAGCTGGTGCACTTTCACGCCTGATTATGGGGTGTATCACGACCATACGGCACCTACGTACGTTCCGCTTTAATAACGGCTACGTTTAAATTTAGTTGTCGAGCATTTTTTCAGCTGGAAGACATTTTCCTTCGTCTACTCCGGGTTTCTAACCGCATCCGTACATTCTTCTCCTCCAAAATTTCTCTCGTATAACTCATACCCATTGCCACCCAGATATCCTGGCATATGATCGGCGCAGCCTTCGCCGCCGCCGCACCCGGTGTCGTATCCTGGCAAGAAGGATTCGACGGCGGTAACGACATCGGAGGGCTCTTCGCCGCTGTGCTCGCGCCTGCGGGAGGGTTCGGCAAGTTTTTGCTTGTCCTGATTGCTTTGAGCACCTCCTGTGCCTGTGCGCCGACGATGTACACTTTCGGTGAGCTAATTTACAAAAGTTCGAGGGCGTTGGTGAATTGACGCATTTGTAGGGATGAGCTTCATGGCTGTGGCACCTTTCTTTGCAAGGATACCGCGATATGTCTTCGCCGTCGTATCAGCAGCCATGTTTGTTCTCTTCCATTCTCCACCTCTCAGTTGAACTGAATAGTTCAATTGTATAGTCTTATTCCTCTGGCCATCATCGGCGCGAAGACCTTCTACACTACTCTCGTCAATGTTCTCAGTCAGTCGATTATTTGCCTTTAAAGGTTTCTCGCACAATTTCTTAGTGCCATTCCGTAGGCATCATAGGCTACTGGTCAACTGCCTTCGCTGCTATAATTCTAACAGAACACTTCCTAGTCCGAAAGAAGTGGTCTGCCTACAACGTTTCTGAGGCATGGGATAAAGCCCACCTCCTTCCACCAGGCGTTGCAGCGATCTTAGCCTTCATCGGGGCGTTTGGCATCATCGTCCCTTCTATGTCGCAGAGCTTCTATACTGGCCCGATCGCAAAGACTGGTACGGGTGATATTGGCGTATTTACAGGCGGTAGTGTTGCTGTGGGGTTGTACGCGGTGCTACGGACTGTCGAGAAGCGGATAGTAGGCAGATGAACAAAACCATTATTTTGAACGCTTCAGCGAAAACCTACCTACGAGTCAAGACGGAATCGTTGGGGTCCATAATTGCTAAACACAAACATATGCGATTGATTGAGTAGGGAGCAAACATTATCGTGTAATACATGAGGAGCACTACGGCCCTCGTTCCTGATACACAAGTAGAGTACACAAACGGCACAGAAGTACAGGCATGATAAGAAACTTTTGACATGGCCCAGGAAGAGAAGAGGTGTTCGATGAGTGGTGATGACGCGAGAGGGGCCGTAGTAGGTTTTACAGGTACAATGTCCCAGGAGACAGGAAGCAGGCACGAAGGGCAGGCGGTTATCTAGGCTTGAGCCGGACCCGAGAAAGAACGAAATAGGAGAAAGAAAGAAGAGAAAAACTTGTCAAAACCTTATGGAATAGAAATAAAAAGATCCCTCGAAGGACGAGCAACCGACTGTAACGCCAACGAACCGATCGTTTGAGAAGACGGATACTTTGGGTGGCTCGCTCTTCGAGGAGGTCCATCTTTGAGTCGAGAAAGTTTTGGTGAAGATTTAGGAGGACACCCTCGTAAGGCTTGTCCTAAAGCTCGGCCAAAACACAATCAAAGGAGGATCTCCTCAAAGAGCGGGCCACCTAGAGTATTCGCAGCCTTATATAATCGGTCCCAGGCCCCAACTGCCATGCTCGGCACGCATATGCCCATAGATGCCAGCCCCATTCGGGAACGTCTGCAGGCAGACCCAGCACACATGAGTCTTGCACACCGCGCACACCATATGGTTGCATCCGTCGTCCTTTTCGATCGCCATTTTGCAGTTAGGGCACTGCTTAATGTCGTGCTTGGATGCCCACTCCCTGAACAGGTCGTCACCATCGCGCGATTCGGCGCATGTCAGTCCGTCGTGGGCCTCAGTGTGGCAGGCAGTGCAGACTTGGACGAGACACTCGGGGCACTGCATGGAAATGCCCTCTGGCGTAGAGCGGTAGATCTGGCTGCAGTCCGGTGTCGGACAGTAGTGGAACTCGTCGGCGTGCGTCTGCACGTGCGCTGCGAAGGCAGCCTCGATGAGTGCGTCGAAGTCGCTGACCGCGAGAATCTCGCGTGCCGTCAGGAGGGGGATACCCTCGCCGCATTTCTTGTCGATGCCGTGGCACTTCAGAGGGAATGCGGTCCGTTTCTCCGTTGCCACCTTTAGGTACCTCTGTAAACATGTCCGGCACCATGTATGGCCGCAGGGCAGCTTGATGGGCGACGATGCATCCGTGAAACATGCAGGGCAGACATCGGGTGAGCGATCCCATACGGCAAGGAAGTTGTGGTTCTGGCGGAAGTCATGCAACATGTCCTTGACAGTAGTGACGGTGTCCATGTCGCCGCTAACGGTTAGGCGAGATTCCCAGAGATCGAGGTTGACATTGCCTTCTCCGACGGCCTTCTCCATCGCGGCGAAGCCATCCTTGTCCTTTGAGAGGGCGTCGGAAAGCTGACCGCTGAGGACAATCGTGTGCACATTCCTGCGCCGCCTCTCGGCGACCTTTTCCAGGATCATCTTCCGCACCTCTGCCCTCTTCTCTGCAAGACCGAACAACCTAATTGACCGCCTCGCATAGATCCTCTCCACCGTGACTCCAGGGAATCGCCTCTCCAACTCCATCAGAAACTCAAATCCATGCTGGCGCCCGAAGTAATCGTCCCAGACCATCTTGCCGTCCTCCATCACCGGTTCGCCGTTCAATATCCGCTCCAGCTCTGCTTTGAGCTTTCCGAGGACTTTCAATCCTCACCACACAGACGCACAGACACAAACGTGCCTCTGTCTTGGTTCGACAGACTATAGCCAGGACCCTGCCTCCAAATATTTTCCGTAAATGCCTTGATCTCCGCCCCGACCTTGCATGCTTTGGCGACGGAGAGGCTGAACGAAATACTTTTCATGTGTCTAGCCATGACCCGCGTATAGCCCATCGTCGCGGGCTTGCGATTATGAAGGTGTTGCGCAGCCGCCTCGGCATCCTTAGGTGAGGAGAATATAGCCCATACCCGCATCTTCCCCTCACGGTAAGGTGCGTTCTTGATCTCGAAATCGACCATCTTTGACCGGAAGTTCGTCAGGAGCCTCTTGACACACACAATGGTCTCATCGATACTTGACCCAGTGTAGTTCGGGCGCTCGGTGACCATGCCTTGGTGTTCGCCGTATATCTCCATCCCTTTCTCCGTAACGTCCGGTGGTACGCCCGTGAATTTGACCGTCACTTTTCCGACAGCGGGCAGCGCGTAATGCAATGCTGCAGTGGGCTGGTATTCACCGTACGGCTTCTTTCTCGCGAGTTGGACGGCATGCTGAGCCTTTTCCAAGTCCGCATAACCCATGTACACGTTTCGATTAGGCCCTTCCCAATCGATGCGCACAGCAGTGTCCTTGAAGATGGTGCCGCTCTTTTTGTTCTCGACAGCCATCCGGGTCTCGAGCGTGCGGCCGTACTCGACAGCACCGTTCAGCGATGTGAACGCCGTGAAGGCTTCCGAAACCTTGCTGAAGTGCACTTTGACGCTCAGCGGGGAGACAGGTTGCGCGGGGCGTCTTATTTCAGTGACGTCTCCGAAGCGGCGAAGCAGTGTCTCGATTTTGAAATCGGTGAGGTGGTCTGGGAAGCCGCTGACGAATATCCAAGGCGACTCGAAGCCTGTGTCCAGCTCAGTCACTTGAAAGCCCGAGCCAAACTTGGCGTGAATATGTTGGTGTACCACACGCCCGACTGTCTCCGGCGGGCGCCTGACGAAGGTTCGTTCAGGTTGAGATGTAAGATGCGCCAGGACAGCGCCCTTGAGTGGAGCATGCACCCCAGAAACAGGAGGCACGACCTAATCGTGCGAATCAGCCTTTGCGAAATAGGTTAGACAGTAACAAAGACAATTTACCGGGTCATCCATGTAGTCCAAGTCATCATGAATATAACGGCATTCATACCCCTTGTCGCACATGTCGCGCAACCACCGTCTGCACCGCTCGTTTGTTCTCGGTCGTGGGCGCCTGATTACTTGCTGTTCGCCATGAAGGAATTTCTTCATTTCTGCCAGCGGTTTTGAAGCGTAAGAGGGGAGGATTAAATTTGTTGGAGACAAAGAATTACGAGAAGCGGACGAAGCCAAAATTTCGCGACCGGCGCTGACTCGTTTTGATTGCGGCGGGTCATCTGTTACATTGCTGTCGCTCCAAGCACTCTCGTCGGCTCGGGGATCCCAATTTTCTAATGGAAACGGATCAGGAGAAGCAATCCTTCGGCAGATCGCCACCCGTTCTTCGTCACTGTCGGTCGAACTGTGGCTTTCTTCTGACGATACTCCGGTATACCGACTATTCGGGAGATCCTGAAGGCCAGAGACGGAGTGCCAATGCTGGACATCGTCTAACCATGATGGCTTTGGGGGGAGTGGGTGTGCAAGGCGATGACGGGGAGGCGGGTCAGTTCTCGCGGAAGATAGTTGAACGGAAGGGCTCGGTGAGGACGGGGATAAAGGTGGGGGGAGCCGGACTCGGACGGTTGGTTCGTGATTCGTGGACGGAATAGCTGGCTCGACTTGAGCCGAGGTCGATGAGGGGGGTATAACATCAGGAGGGTGTGTCACGACGGCTGGGGTTGTTGGCTTCTTTTGAGCGAGTGTTTGCGCATCAGCCAAGATACTGGGTTCAACTGTTGCAGGCCGTGGTTGAATACTTGATCGGATTGCCGTAGGCGGCATTGGGGTGGAGGACGAAGGAGGTGTGGGTTTGTCTGAATTCACCACGTCCGTCCTGGGCATCGGTCCATCTTCCGCAGGCAGGGTGCCGGGAGGAGGCTCAGTGCCAGCCAAAGGCTCGGGCTGTAGCCCAGAATCACCTCTTCTCGTCTGCTTCACTCGCTGGCTTTCCTGGATTGCGCCCGGAAGGTACAACTGAATGTCAACGGGATGGATACGAGGGCATCGCTCTCGAAGACGGCAACGCCGCCGAGTCCTAACAAAATCGTAGCAGATATCGTTGAATTTCGCCTTGGTAGGAAAAGCCTGCCATGCGGGGTCAGAAATCTGCAGAAAGACGGCAGGAATACACCACGCACCAGTACACCAAACGCCACGAACTGCGATCCTTGCATCGGCCCTCCGGATGGCATGTTCACTTCAACGTCCTCTCGATCAATTCTCTTGTGGTTGCAATCCTCGCTCCTCAGCACTTCTGCCTCCCGGTCGTATGTTCTTGTCAAGCCGTCGATGCACTCAAACGAGACACGGTGGAGAGCGGCATCATCCTATGGTAAGCCGTGGCAATGAATTGGCAATTTTATTCATATGTTGAGACATCGACATACCCTCCTCTCAGCGGACGACGAAGCTTGTAGCAATCTTGATAGGTTCTTCGCGTGCTTTACTCTGGGGAGGATGGAGCGTGCGTCGAACGGCTCGGTACTGGATTTCAGATCCTGGGACGCGGAAAGACATTGCATGTTAGGACATTCCCGTACATAATATATAAGAGGCATGCTACTCACCGTTGATGGTGCCAGAATGAACTGCTCTTGGGCAGCGGGCTCAGCAACCTGTCTCCTGCTCTTCTTGATGCTGACAACGTGGGCTGCATCCGCTGATGCAGCGTGGGGGACTTGAGTTTCAGGAGCGGACTTGTTACGTTTGGTCGTTATGCGGGAGGATGAGGACCCTGCGGCCGACATGGAGGAGGGTTAGGGATAGGTATAGGGTTAAGCTCACGGAGTCACGTTCGACGAACAATGGAGGTGACACATGTCACGTTGTGGCGCTTCACTGTGGCCCTCCGAAATAGAATGGACTAATTGCCCGTTTCGCAACCTCAGTGCAATATATGGTCAGCCACAAAGCTGCACAGAACTTTATATCTGCAGCAGCAATAAAATTGAGTCTATCTAGCAGAATATAATATTGATGGATCAAATGCCCTGCTAATTTCCATTATTGCTCTGGGTGGATAATTTCACCATTTTGGAAAAGACGACTAGACGACTAAGCGGCACCCATCTCTCATCTAGTAAAAAGCCACCAGAAGCGTTCCAAACATTAAACTTGATCATGATGGAGGGAAGCAGAGGCGATCTGGGATTCTCGAGACTTTCCTGGACTTGGCGCCGTCCTGCCTCTCCAGGCGAGGAAACATCATTTTAACAAATTTAGCTTTCGAACCAGAAGGATGTCCTATACGTTCTCGTCGCAGATCATAAGGAAAGGGGGATGATTGTGGTCTTGAAATAGTCCATCAGTGTCACCAACATCACCTTGCACACCATCTACACACCTTTCTTGCCTCGAATTGGGCAAAGACTGTATCACGCCCATCACCCTCTTCGCCATAAACTTCCTCGTGACGATAATCAATAGCGCCCCAACACTCTAGCGTGTGCGCCACGGAGCAGACATTCCTATCAGACCGCTGAATCAGACCGCTAAAACCAAACGAAGCTTACCATTGCTACGCCCAAAACCTCTCGAAACATCATCCACACGAAACATGCGAGCGCCAGGAGCGCCCTAGCCCATCCAGGCGTCATGAATCCTTCTAAGGCGATGTCAAGATGCTCGAAGTCAACAGTGAAGTTAGGTGCGAGCCAACCGGAGCCTTGAAAATACGCAAGGAATAAGGCGTGAGTGACACAGATCATGTTTGACAGTTGGCGCCCTCCAACCAGCATTAAGCACAGGACCACCAATCAAGAGGAAAGAGGAAAGACGATGATGAAAGTAGAAATGACCTGAGCAGAACGTGGTAACGGAGTGAAACTTGAAAAATCACCTATCAAAATCCTCTCGATGCCCTTTCCGAGCCACCCTACAACATGTCGGGAGGGCCAGGCCCGAGTATCCCAATGGATATTATTGAGAATATCCTTTTGGGCAGATATTGCTGTCTCATTGATGCTTTCGATGCCCTTCTTCGCTTCCGCTGTAAGCGCGTTGAGGGTACTTGTAAGGATTTGAGCTTGACCGTTTGCGTCTGCTTGAAGTGCACGGACTTCTGCGGCGCCTACAAGGGAGGAGGAGAGCATATTTGATATCCGGGTGCTCTGGCCCGAAATCAGGGACATCTCCTATACGCAAAAGATAAGATCGCGTCTGGTTAGACGAGGAACCGCTCGTGAAAGGCAGCTACAGACCTGTTTCACGCCATCGATATATTGGTCGAGGTTAACCAACGGCGTTCCATTTCCGTCTGTGAATAAAAACGGGGTAACGAAAAAAAAATTGAACACGAGAACCAAAACTTACTGAAACGGAGCTAAGATGCTCATAGGCGGCAACTTGCTGAGAAAGCAACCCGTCAAGACGATACCCGAAAGCCGACTGTATCGTTGAGAGCAGATCGTCAAGCCCCTGGGCGTGCTGTGTAATTGACAAATTTTATTACATCAACTAGAACTAAGGAAGATAGAAGCTTACCCGACGAACTTGACTGTTCAATGCATTTTCAAACTTAAAACATTCATGAGCAAAATAAACCACGCCACGAAGTTTACGGACCACAGCGAAGGATTGTGCCGTTGCTTCATCTCTACGGTTGAAGAGATCGCGAGCCCAGGATCGGAGAATTTTGAAAGTCTTGGGCCATTTAGCATCGTCTCACGAATGAATGAAAAAGCAGTACTCCATTAAACTCGTCATTCAGGTGACTGACGATGTCGTCTGCCGTGGATTTAAATTCACCAGAAAGCGCTCTAGTTTCAAGGAATACATGTTGTATTTTCTGTGCGTATGTGCACACGGTTAGGAGGGGAACACTGTCTCGCAACGTGTGGGGTACATACCTCGGCTTGTTGCCGCAATTCTTCGGTATATCTTTCCGACTTCCTCTCTTTCTCTAAGATGAAGCGGACAAGATTTAGCTTCTCAACAGTGATGTTGTAGTATATGCTTCTGGCAAAATCTAGACGAATGAGCTGTGAGCGATGCACTAAATAACAAGGGGCAGCCCAGACGAACCGATATCGTTTCCTCGTCGAAATTCATAACATAATTGCGCTGAATTAGAGACGGTGGTCAGAATATATGCGGGAAGATGTGCTCGCAGACCGACTCACGGACTTCGCGTAGATAGCCAGAGTAGCTTGACCAGAATTGGGCGCTCCTTGCGAGAGAACTAGGAATGGCTGATCAGCAGAGTCCCACGGAGAAAGGAGCATGTCTCTGACTCGACACATTCGCCCTGAATGCTTCTCGACAAGGGAATTAAGATATCCTCCTTCTCGGACAGGGCCTTCCAATACGAGGCACATTCCAAGGGTAACGAGTGATGTTTGGCTGTGGCCACTTCGCATAGAGTCATCGAAATCGCCGCTAGTCACCCAAGACCCTTGAGGAACGTGTTCTTGCTAAAGCTGAGCAAGATGGCTACCGTTTACTCTGGCTTGTTCATCCATATCCAGCTGCACGCATCGCGTTTGGATCAGGCGAGCAGCTCTTTTGAAGCAATCAGGCCTATTCTTCGCGTATCCCTTCAGAGCGTCTGACAAGAGTGTGCGACGCGTCATGATTCAACCCAGCAATCAGAGAGATAGATCAGACACCGCGCGTTCTTACCCAAGTTAATGTGCAGGGCGATTGACTCGGGGTCATCAGCAAAGGGATCTTCAGCGACATCAGGATCAGAGATGATAAGAATGAAAGCAGTCAATATGGTTAGACAAAAAGCAGCGAGGATCAGAGGGATGCACCGATGTTCGAGACCAAGTTGTTCAGTTCAAGAATATCATCAGGCATGTCGTGAAAACGCGTTTCGTCAGAGCCAGAGTCAGTCTTCGCACGTAGATCCGGATTTCCGATACGTCGAGGCCAGGAGAAAGCATTAGAAAAGCTGCTAGTCCACAAGACGAGAAGAAAAAAAGCTGTACGACCCCACATTAGTCGGATGAGAGATGGAAGCAGGATCGAGGAGACAGCGGAGTTTGAATGCCAGACACCGCGGCACCGCGGGCTGCGATCTTTCTCCCAAAACAATTGTACAGTGCCTGTGGACATATCTGTCAGGAGTATTGTCACATCTTGTATGAGATGGCACCTACAAGATCACGGACAAATCCGACGTTCTGCTAACCCATCCAGCAAGAATCTAATCATCGAAAGTTCTGGACTATGTTTGGGCCCGATTTACTACATACAATGCGTTCTACTCTGACTTTAAAGCTACTCGTGTACGTCTCTGTCATTTTCTCAACCTCCATGCCTTATGCATAGTTACAGACTACCACAAAGCGCATATATCGAGTGGATCAAGAAGGGGGGCATATTTCTACGGAAGGTGAAAGCGGGGTCGCATCACGAAACGGACTCAGTCCTTATGAGGACCCACCAGAAATCCTTGGGACAAATACCGAGGGTAATTAAACCGTGTTCATGATAGCAAAATTTAACAAACCAAGCGAACTAGCCTCAGTCATGTTATGAGGGCTAAATGAGGGCGGATATTAGCCGCTGTGACAAGCGCTGTCACGAACTCACATCTGGCAAGGACCCCGGAGAAGGTCCATCATGCGTCGCCCTATTGAAATATAGACCTGAGCCCAGCCGTCAACCGTACGCGCTTCTCAGCCAGCAATCAAAAAGTACGAACGGACCCCACAGCAGCGCGCCCCTCCCGAGCTCTTCGAGATAAGTCCCCTTGGTAAATCCCCTATCATCACGGATGGCGATGTTACACTTGCCGAGAGCGGTGCTATCGTTGGTACGCTATCCAAAAGATCTCCACACGTAGCGTTATTGTGGGAGAGAATGGGCGGCGTTGACCGCCTGCCAGATTAGGGTTGTTACTCACGAACCAAGAGCGGCTCCACGTTGCCTCCGGCGTGCGAAGAGAGTGACGAGGCGGTGGGGCACTCCTCATTTGCTCCCTCGTCAAGCTCGCTCTTGCCTTGCCGTCCGTGTGTGCATTGCTGTGTCTTCATCGAGATCCAACAACCCTTGGCTTTAAGTACGCCTCTTTTTCTCTTTTAGAGTCTTCCCCGAACTCACTCTCGCTCTCCCCCCCTCCTTGGCCCCTTTCCCTCTAGTGTCTACCACCGAGACCTACATATGACATCCTTAAACGCGTCATGTCTGCGAACAAGGACTTCACGTCCATCATCATCAGCATGGCCCACCACATCGTGCCCAACCCGCCTACCGGTGCTCCGTACCTCCCGTCTCCCGTCGAGACCAAGTACTATCTCTACGGTCTCCCTTCAGGGGCTCGCATGATCGCGCGCTCCAGCGCTGACGTCTGGATGCCGCCCACCAGCGCTGAGGCGTATCTGGAGCCGAAGGAGCTCGCCGTTTTCGGCGCCCACAGTCTTAACGGCGTCTGGGACGATATCGTCGGTCCTGCCATGGAGGCCTACCTGGCTGACCAACAGGTCCAGTGTTCCATCATGCATCCCGTCCGTCTCGGCGCCGTTGGTCAGACCCCCGACCCTCCTCCCGCCTTCGTCATGATAGGCGTCCACCACGACACCGTCTCGGCCGAGTCCGGCCTGCGGGTCGCCGTCCATTGCAGGTCCATCCTCCTGGACCACCAGATCGAGGACGTCCATGTCATCGTCTACGAGTCCAAGTACCGGTTCCTCGCGGGCCTGTACAAACCCGCCGTCACCTCCAATCCCATCGCTATCGTCCGCGAGCCTTTCTCTACCACGCTCGGCATCCCCATCTGTAACGCCACCACGCCCAACTTCGAGGGGACCGGCGGTTTCTTCTTCATCGATTCCGCCAAGCCCGGCAAACTCTTCCTGCTCACCGCCAGGCACGTCCTCTTCCACCCCGACAAGGAACCAAACACGCTCTACCGCTTCCTAGAGAGCGGTGGCGGCGCCAAGCACAAGGTCTTGCTTATGGGCGAAGCGGCCTTCAAGGCTCGCTGTGGCGACATCGAGGCCGCCATCGGTGCCAAGGAGATCATCTTGGAGCAGCTTGCGCGCCGTTTGGAGCTGGCTGACAACTTGGATGAGGAGGAGGCTGGGGATGAGCGTGATGAAGTCGAGGCTCTGACCAACGCCGCCAACAAGGCTATCGAAGCCCTCAAGAAGCTGCTCGCTGATATCGTTCGGGACTGGACGGACAAGGAGAATCGTGTCATTGGCCACGTCACCCTGTCTCCTCCCATCAGCTTCAACCACGTCGACGGCGGATTCACCGAAGATTGGGCCGTGGTCGAGTTACTCCCCTCCATGATCTCCAAGCTCAACCTCGTCGGCAACGCTATCGATCTCGGCTCTGTTGCCGTCGACGAGCTCACCGCCTGGATGTACCCGCAGCTTTCCAACCCCAGCGCTTTCAAGTACCCTGGCGATCGCCTCCTCCGCTTCTTCGGCACCGTCTCCGACGACGAGATGTACAAGCCTGACCCGAGGACCAAGGACCAGGATAACGATCCCGTTATCATGGTGCTGAAGAACGGCAACTCCACTAACCTCACCGTCGGCCGCCTCAACACGATCCGCGCCTTCACGCGCACCTACTTCAAAGGTAAGCCTGGCGCCATGTCCAAGGAGATAGCAGTCCTTCCGCGCAGCTCTAAGTCGGGCCCCTTCTCGGCCAAGGGCGACTCGGGCTCGGGCGTCATCGACGCCAAGGGCAGAGCGTGCGGGCTGCTCACGGGCGGCGACGGTGCTACTGACGTGTCCGACTGCACCTTCCTTACCTCGGTCAACTTCCTCGTTAAGCGCCTCAAGGAGCACGGCATCCGTGCCAATATCTTTCCTGTGCCCGCGGAGATGTGAAGAAGGTCGCGCTCCTGCCGCCAAAGTACGTTCGTCGCGCTTTTGCCTTGTACCTATTCACACTTATCTGGTCTTTTCTTCTTCCAGTCGTCGTCGGCCATCGCTCCCTCCGCTTTGAAATGACTTGACTCCCTACGTTGTACTTGTATTCGATGTGCGCTCTGAAATCGATATTGTTGTCACACGTATACTTTTTGGCCCTGTAAGGATAAAGCCCTCGTAGCAGGGATCGAACACCCCCAGTCAGATAATAATAATAATAATACACCGCCTGGACCCTCGAAGGATCTGCGGGACAATGGAGGGGAAGCCCATGTGTCTACGTGACTACATGGTAAATGAAGTATACAGATATTGAGAAGGAACAGTACTAGGATCCTCCTGGCCAGGAAATGTCATACCCGTACAGTCAGCGAGCTCACCATGGTCTGATAGGTCTTCATCGGAATCCGACTGTGAGTCCAAAAGTGTGTCCGGGCAATGACGGCCTGACCATACCAAATAGATGGTATGGATAAATTAGGCTTGTTCTATTTGCCGGGCCTTGGGTGGAGGTCGATTCGTCCAAAAAGGGATGTTCGACCTTCGGCCGTAAGCTGGGAAAGAGAGCACGTGAGCGCATCGCGAGACGCGTCGTTGATCAACGTATACTAAGTAGTTATCTGTACTTCACTCCCATGTCCACCACCTCGCTCAGTCCCAATCCTCCCTTCTTGTGGACATCTCTTGAAGGACGGGTGTACATTCGTGAAGTGATCGAGCAACTCGTGCCTCAGTGGCCGAACGGACCCCGGCTGACTCAACTTCAGTGCTGGGGAAACACATTACAAGGCATCCCAACCATTCTCATCGCCTCGACAAGCTGGGGGAAAACGACCGCATTCTTCGCTCCCATCCTCGTCCTCCGCCACCTGCTCCGAAATCCGCGACCCGAGATACCAAGGCCGCCCGAGAAGCCAGTTGCACTTGTGGTGACACCGTTGATTGAGCTCGGGAATGCCCATGTACGTCGTTGCTTTCTCGAGAGAGCTTGTCTCAGCTAACATAGTCCAGGCTCGCAAAATCACCACGTTTGGCCTCAGAGCAGTGTCGGTGACGGCCGAGTCTTTGCTCGCTGCGTCGCGAGAAGGACGCAATCTTTTTCAAGAAATCCGGCAATGTCTATGGTCAATTGTGCTCATGTCGGCTGAGCGCCACCCTGGATTGAGCTCCTCAAGTCCTCGAGGGTTTGTTTGGCCATCTGCGCGAGGGCGTCATAGACTGTCCGATAGGCAACTGAGTGGGCAAGACGGCTCTCGACACGGAAGATAAATTTGGTGAGTGGTGCATTCCGAGTAACGATGCCTTCAAGTGACTTGAGGCTGAATAAAGACACAGCATCCCAGGTCACTCGATGTGCAGCGTCACGTCCACCAGGCTTCGCTCGTGCACGAAGATGGAGCCCTGTGTCAGGGTGTACCATCTTCTGCGACTCCTCGTTTGCAAGAGAGGCCACCAACTCAGCAGCCCATGTTACCATGGCAGGCTGGGCATGCTCAATCGCGTTCAGATCGCCCTCGCGAATGAACAGGCTCCCATTTGGCTCGATGGACATGTCGTTTTCGCGGAACTCGGTGGCGATTGCATTCTTCCAAAGAAGCTGGAGTATTTCACCAAGGTACGGTTTTGAGTTGCCATTGAGCATGGCTTGCAACGACCCCTTGTGTTTCTTAGTTCGTTTGACAGGTATCAGTGATCCATCTGCCTTCTCGTCCTCGAGCTTGAGAAGGTTGAACAGAAACTTAGGCAATGTCCACCCAACATTGGTTATGGTGTCCAAGATAGACCCGACCTTGTCTAAATCACTTTGAGCAGGTTTTCGTGTTGACTGTGGTTTTTGCGTTGGCGGTCGGAAAGGTGTTGTGGTTGCTGGTGGATTGGTGGGCGTAGAAATGGAAAATTCGCCGACAAACCCAGTTGTACTGGTGTCATTGCTTTTCTGAGGTGTAGAAATGTCCATGGTAATTTTATTGAGAGTATCTACTGTGCGCTACGTCCATTGTTCGGTCTGTGAGACATGAGGGAGCGGTGGTCTTAGACAATTTGCCCCTATCCGAAAAGAGAATAGGGACCGCGTCGCGCTGCACGTGATGTTTGACAGACCTGCAACGAAAAATTGGTCATTTCAAGGGTGTTCCGGAAGCAATTCTGTGCACTTTTCTGGCCAGGGTTTTCGTCTGAAACCTCTTGCAAACTCCTCAGCAGGTGTCTCATTTTGTCATTATTTCCGTTTCACACTTCGGCAGGGACGGTTCTTGGCCCCGGAACTGCTCTTAATTCAGCTCTTTCTATCACGTGATGCCTCTTCGTCAAGGTTTGGTCCTGCTCCACAAAAGGAAACCCCTTGGAATGGCAAAGCTGCCCCTGCAACTGTCATTGATTTGGTCCGAAGAAGGCCGAATCGACCCCATCACCAAAAGGCCCACAAATAGAAACAGACCTTATATCAGTGACACATCGACTATCATTGTGGAACTATTAGGTCTGTCTAGAGAGACTATGGATAAATTGAGCTGTAAGAGGGACAAGGTCCCAGTGAAATATCAGCTTCTTGAGCCAGAATAAGGCAGCATCATCAGAGAACCTGTGAGGCTGTGAAATGCCTGAACAAATAGAGCATTCTCGGAAAAAATCACAACAAGCAATCACTACACAAGAGTTAGCCGAGCACTGTAGTAGAGCATGCTCAGGAGTTTCAACGTGAGAGTGACACATGCAGCAAAGATGTTCTTGCATGGGAATGCCATGCATGGAAACTGAGTAGTAGATGGATTGGCCAAAAATAAGCATTGTGAGAGAACGGCAATGGCAGGGTGTTGTGACACAAAGCAGATAGTGGTGGAAAAAAGACCAAATAAACTTGTAAGTCCCATCTGGTAGCAGCTCCAAGCAATGATGAAGAAGGTAAAGGCAAGAGTTATCCAAGATGTTTTTGTAGAGAGTGTTCCATGTGTAGTTGTGAAGCGAAGTCTGCATGTGGGACAAGGACATCTGATGCACTTGATAGCTTGTGAAGTGGCAGTAGAGAGATAGTGTCTTTTGATGCAACACATAGTGCATAGTCTAAATCACTGAGCCAGGAGGCATGGTGATGAGCACACAGATTCTCTGACTCCAAGAGAGCACAAGAAACAAAGGAAGATGGAGGAAGTGAAAGGGATTTTGCCAAAAAATCCAAGGCCAGAATGGTCTGACAAGGCTGAATTGGGAGAATGCCTGTTTCAATAAACAGTGGTGCCCTTGGACAGCAGGTGGGGACCAACAACAAGTGACAAAGGAAAAGGACTTGGATAGTTTCTAGTTCCTGAACAGCAGATTCAGAAACATCAGGAGCAATGTTGCAGGCATGAATCAGATGACAATCCATAAGAGAAAAATAGAGGGATTGAGATGTTTTTAGAGGAAGATGATTGCGCCCAGTGTGATGTTTGAGGTTAAAAATAGCATGGGCAGAAGCACAAGCAGCAGTCGCCTTTGTGCAATAATGCAAGGCAAAGTAGTCACACAAGGTAGAGCAGAATGTAACTCCAATGTACTTGAACAAATCTGTGAAACATAACTTGGTCCCATTGATAAAAAGATCAGGGAGCAGATTTGGGATTGGACCAAAGACCATCAACCATGTTTTTGAAGGATTGAGGACAAGAAAATTGTCATGACACCAGTCACAGAGGTGGTCAAGATGGCATTGGAGGCCAGAAGAGGAAAACAAAATCAAGGCGAGGTCATCTGCATGCTCAAGGTGAGCAATAGTGCTTCCAAAGAGTGTGGCATCTGATGGATCTGGCTCTAAGGAGAATGTCAACAAGAATATGTTCCACAAAGTTGGGGAAAGTGGGTCTCCACTGAGCACACCCACCAGAGATGAAAACTTCTGTGAAACGATTCCATTGTGGGCAATAATGTAGGTCATCTGTGAATACAACATTTGAATCCAATCAAAGTATTGGCCTGTCAGGCCATAAGCCTCAAGTTTCAGCCAAAGAGAGGAATGACTTGTAGAAGGAAAGGCATTTGATATGTCCACAAAGGCAATGTCTAAGGTTTTTCCTTTTGAGGCAGCCTTGTCAATCAGTGTCCAAAGGACAAAGGCATTATTATTGGTATGGCAGTTCTTCCAAAAACCATTTTGGGATGGGGGAATGATGCTGGTGCTATTGAGAGCCTTGCAGAACTTAGTATGGATGATGAAGGTGAGAGCCTTCAGAAGGCAGCTTTCCAGGGCAATAGCACAATAGTTCTTAACGTCCTCTGCAGTCTTTCCATGTTTTGGGGCCCCAATGATCAGGGTGAGGAGCCAATAATGAGGTGAGCCATGCCTATGGACACATTCATTGAAGTCGAGCAATATAATGTTGTCCGTGTCCAGAATTTTAGCCTTGGACACCTGGTCTAGACCCAGAGCAGAGTGGGGACTGTGAGACAAAAGATGAGCTTTCAGAACCTCAATGTCATCCAAAGTGATATTGTCCTGAAGGACCAGGAATTGGGCCAAGGGAGAAGTGATATCAGGAATCTCTGAGGCCAAGTCCTCAGTATGAGCCAGATGAGCCTTATCAAAGCCCACCATATCAGGATCAGGAGGGTTCATGTGAGGAACAAAAGTGTTAACTAAGTCATCAAGTGACACTTGTGGATTAACAGAGTATGGCCATGTCAGATGATGATAGAAGCACCAGAAAGAAGGAGGATCCTTTGAGAAATGATTTAAATGGTCAAGGATGAAATTTTGAGTTAACCGCTTAAAGTCATGACTGCAGTGGTTGGAAACAGAGTATGAAGCAGTTCTAGTATTACATCAAGGGAGAACAGAGAATGGCTGGGATGATGTTGCAGACTCATTCTCTGGATGCAGAAGGTTATCAAGCATCATGTCAAGTACAGACTCAGATTGATCTGATGGTCTCAATAGAGAAAGTAGATTGCAGCAACATCGAGTGACCAGAGGTCTCACATGATCATTGGCACAGTCATTTGAGAAACAAGTGGGAACAGATAGAACCAGTGATAAAGAAACATGGTCTGAGTAGCACATACAGTCCCAAATGTCAAGGAAAGTGACGTTTGCAAGAGCAGAGCAAGACATTACAAAGTAGTCAATAACCAAGCAGCATGAAGAATTGCTGGATGCAGAATAGTACGAGGTCCAGCCATTGTGTCTTCCATGGATCCCCTTGCAGGCATTGAGAATCACAAAGTCAAGGTCCTTGCAGAGGCAAATAAACTCCCAACCACATGAAGTAGAATTTGTGAGATTAATGGAGTGACAAGATGGAGCATGGCATAGAGATAAGGAAGCAGTACATGATTTGCATCCAATCCCAACACAATTGGGAGGCCATAGGCAACAGCCAAAGATAGGGAGTCATGGAGAGCTTGCCAGGGGTCATAGTCTGTCCACCGAGAGGTATCGGACTTGGTGTTGGCTGGAAGAATATAGGCATTGTATATGAGAAATCCTTCAGCCTTCAAGACAAACATGTCCAGGCAACAGAGGGCATCAACAATCTCAAAAGGGATGCTTTGACAGACAAGGAAGGTGACACCTCTCCAGTTAAGACAAAAGCGAGAGTCAGTACTCTTATCATTATACATGTATAGGTGGGATAGCAGTTGGTGAGTGTCAGGGACATGAAGGACAAAGTTGACTGTGGACAACAGATGAGATTCCTGAATAAGGACAAGGTTGTAACAAGCCACAATGGCACAAAAGTCAGAATGAAGGAGTGCAATAGTGAGCCCTCTATTCAGATTCCATGAGAGAAGATATAGGGATACATTGGAGGTGCATGATACAATATTTGTCATCAAAGAAAAGAGTGAAGGGGTGGGGGGATCAGAAGGATGGCTAAGTAACAATGGTGAAGAGGTGGTTGAGAGATTGGGTGGTGGTACATGTAAACAATCTGATGATACAAATACAAAAGTAGAGACAAGGGAAAGAGATTGAGAAAAAAGAGAGAGTCATTTATTGTGAATGTTTTTGTTGTTGTCTCCTGCCTTCTCCTGATCATCAGTGGACATCTCCTCATCATTGTCTTTTGAAAGACGGATGGAAGACATATTGATATGTTGTAAGAGAAGGGGGTCTAGGCATCAAAGGAGAGCAGGGGTTGGTGGCCTGTCATGAATAAGGGGTGATTGAGAGCATGAAGACAGAGGGCTGGTGTCAGCACCAGTGGACAGAGCCAGAGGTTTGAGGCTGCATAGGAGAACAGGGAGGGAATGAGTATTGTGGTCCCATGTAAAGGAGGGGTGACCAGCATGGGACCCAGAGGAATGAGCACAATGAGTGCAAGGGTCGTTTGAAGCAGAAGAGCGTCTCATCTCCAGCAGGAGATGGGTTGAGGACTGAAGCTCATCAACCTCATCTCAGAGAGAGAATAACATGTCAACATCATCATCATGCAGAGTGGCCAACCTTCCAACTTCCCAGTGCAAAGCTGTCAGGCCCCACACAATCTTGTCCAGCACCCTGGAGTTGACCAATGTAAATTTTGCAGGGGAGCAATCAGCACTTGAAGAGGAGGGTGTTGTCTCTGGGAAGTAAGTCATACAAAAAGGAGGGTTTGCTGAAGGAAGAGAAGGGGGGAGGGGGAAGAGGCTGCAGTTGACGGCGAGATGTCCTAGAAGGGCCAGAATGATATTGAGAGGAGGAATGTGGGAAATTGTGCTGAGTAGACAATGAACCTGCTTGTGGTTGAAAGGACTGATGCAGTGGGGTAGAAGGCTCTGCTCTACCCTTCCCTTTGTCAGGTTTATTGACAGAACTGGGTGAAGGATTGGAGCTTGAGGCCTCCTCCAGGTGCCTATTGAATGTGATAGATGTTTGGCAAGACAGTGAATGTTGAGTAGGCAATCCAGGCTGGGCAGCTCAGGATGAGATTGTTGGGAATGTTGAGCTGGAAGATGGTAAGGGCAGCAGAGGTGGTGGAGGTGGAGGCAGAGGTACTGAGGAGGAAGCTGGCACAGATGATGCAGGATTTGCAGGTCGAGGATTGATGGCAGCATTAATGGAGGAGCCATCTGCAGGAGTGTAGACAAACCAGCCATTTGTGGTATGTGAAGGCTGTTCCTTCATGGCGTTGCTGGTGGCCTGGGACATAGAGGTAGGAGGATGATCATTGGTTGTGTTCTGTAGCACAGCATATGTAAGCAGCACAGTCGCAATAGGTTCCTTGTCATCCATCTCGAAGTCAACAAGTTTGTCATCCATGGTTGATAAGAGAGAGTGGCTGTTGATGAAAGGGGTGGTAGGGGATAGACCATCTGGAAGCAGCAGAAGTCAGCCTATATTGGAAGAACAGAGGAGAGTGGTCAAAGGGAAGGGATGTGGGGGAATGGTTCATGTGCACAAATGTCTCAGCTCATGCACAACGAGCAGCAGTCAAAGGTAGGTGATAAGATGATGTACGCCAAAATTGGGGAGGAAGAAGAAAGTGGCTAAAGTCTGTCAGTGTTGAAAGGGCCATACAGAGGAAACAGAGAGTCTGTCAAAGGGAAGGGATGTGATGTTGGCCAGCCAAGGAGTGTGAGACACAACAAAGAAATGGTGCAATCATGCCCAAACTTGCCCAACAGGCACTATGGCAATAATAGAATAGAATTATGAGGATGAATACAATGATATAATCCAAATCATTTGCACTGAATGCAAGTGCCTGTTTCAGCAGGTGCACTTGACTTTCCCACAATCTCCAGTGTTGCGCTTTGTATCTTAACATCCACAGATATGGCAGAGGTAAGCCAGTGATATGACAAGCAGAGGCTGGACCTGACCTGTGTTGGTCAAGAAGATTATACACCATAGGTGCCTACAAGGAGGGGTACCTTGTCCGCTGGCACATCCACCATGGGTGGCTTGGCTGGTGACATGGTTCTAGTCTAGGACTTCATGATCCTATCATCAAGTAGGAGGAGAACTTTTGGATTTCATGTGAAGTCCAGAGTGAAGTCATCAGAAATGTACTGTTAGCCTTTTGCATCTTGTCTCCACTGTTCAGCCACATCTTGGACAGTTTGTTGCTGCATACTTTCCTGATTTTAGGGAAGGGACCACAATCCCCACTTGGCTGCTCCAGCCCAACAACCAAAGGGCTTTAAGCTACAATAGTGCAATAAACCCTTGTGCAAGGAACCCGCAAGGTGAGGGAGATAGGTGCAAGGAAGTCATGGTGCAACAAAGCGCTGAACTGGAGAAACAGTGGCAGCATGACCAGGACCAGGATTCAGGAAATGGGCAGGGCGCAGCAAAGTGAGACCCCCACCTAATGCTTCCCCTGCCATTTTTAGAGTCTATTTGGTTGCCAGTAGCTGGCTGACTACCAGCCAGCTCCAGTTTTGATGGCCAGATGAGCTGCTTCCCATCCATTGCAGACCAGCATCACAAACACCAGTCTGCAATTCCGACATTAATGATTGCTTAGATTTCAGTGTAGATAATCCTGACCTCATCAAAACAATGCTGTTGAGGTGTGTTTCTTGTGATAAATACCATGGGCTTTGTACAAAGAGCAGTATCCTTCTTTCTGCCCTCCTTTGAAGCCTTCAACCATGTCCAACACCTTGAACTGGTCTCTCCCCAAAGAGAAAGCTCTTGTATCCTTCTTCCACAACAACTGCACAGAAGTGGAGGATAATGGTAGTTTCAAAGGTCCTGAATTTGCTAGGGCTGTCAAGCATGTTCACAAGCAGTGCTCTGGCTCTATGAAGGATGTCAAGAGCATCCAAAACAAGTGGCAGTCAGTGAGTTTTGGTGCATTTATCTGCTCATAATTCTTTTGACCACTAATTGATGTTTCCTCATGATTGTTAGCTCTGCAAGACTCTTTGTGTTGTTGTCACAATCATGGGGGTCTCTGGCTTCCATTGGAATGATGAGAATGGTGTGAATATTGATGCCTCAACTGCCCTCATTTGGAAGGAGTACATCAAAGTTCACACCAAGGCAAAGCCCTTCCACAACCATAGATGGGTTCACTGAGTCAAGATGGCAGATATTATGCCCTTGGCTGCCACTGGTACTAATGTATTCCATCTGACATCCTCCCAGGCCTCAACTGCAACCACTTCCAAGCAATCCCAGGCTGCTGATGACAACAACACCTCTGATTCTGATTAGGAGGCTGTAGGGCTGCCAGCTGAACCCGTGTGTGACAGTAGATGGCAGCCGACACACGGGACGGGTAGCCGAACCAAAGCTGTTCCTGGGGTGTCTGGCCCGGGACAGCTTGAAGCATTCAAGCCCCCGTCAAAGCCGTGCATAGACGGCCGCTCCAACCCGTCGACGGGGAGCCGGGTTTGTGCAGTTATGATTCTAGAATAATCTACAAGTTGAATGTTCTTTATCTTGTGTACTAACCAAATAAAGGGTGCATGTGATCATGGGAAATTCATCTTGATAATCGCACGGTGCAAAATTTCACCTCTCACTTGGTCTTATCCCCTCATGTCGGAATCTCGCCCTCCTCAAGCATTCATCAACATCGATTTTGAGCCCCACTGGCTGGTCATGGCTGTACCAAGCATTCTCGGACTCAGTGCACCTCTTGCACGGAACGAGCGCTCCAACTAGGCGTGTCCTGAGGGCCCTTATAAGCCATCCCTCTTCTTGTTGTAAGTCGTCGCCTATTGTTTCTTCTTCCACTGCTCAATTCTCCTGCTTCCATGGCTGATCAGTGCGCTGTTGGCCCGGATGGCCAACTTCTCGATGCTAGCAAGATTACATTTTATCACGACGTCAATGATAAGGAGCCCCTCCCTCCTGCTGTCCCAGCCCAATGTACGTCTCCACCTACGAGTATGTGCCTCTGTCCTAACCGGCTACTTTCAGCTATGGGTCGCGGTCAGCATGTCAAATTGATCGCTCGCTTCCAAGCCTCTGTTCGGTCTGACCAGTTTGACGATGATGGCCAGCTGGATGCTGCTCAGCCAAAGCGCCGCCGCAAGAAGAAGACGAAAGCAGCAAATCCCGACACCAACGCCAAAGATGGAACTTTTGCTGTTGACTCGAGCTCAGATGCAGAAATGGCAGACAGCGGGAGTGATGTCGAGGGAAGGCTTGTTATGAACACAGAGGTGCGTAGCTCATTTCATTTCTCCTCACAATTTTCTCACTTATTTATTTACCTAGCTCGCCGACATGCTTCCAGCCAAGACTATCCCAGGTGGTGTGTCACGTAAGCACTCCAAGCGCCGCCAGTCCTCCAGTGCTGCTCTCCCCACCATGAAGAAGCTCTGTCAGCGCGCCACAGTCGAAGATGCAGAAAACAATGAAGTACAGGTTGTCAACACACTGACGTCGATCATCATCACTGAGGCACCTCCACTACCATCTCACCCTCCGTCTCTCAAGAAGGCCGGATCAGCCTCAAGTGTTGCAAGCACAGCGGTACATTGTATCACCACATATTTATTTTGTTTCTTGTTTAATTTTGCATCAGACACGTGGGAAGCGCAACAACATCTACCTGTTCTACGAGGAGGTGACCACCGCCGCTGATGGAACCACTGTTGAGGGCAATCGGTACTACTGTTGCTATCATGGCTCACGCAAGGTTTTTACCATCACACCTGCTATGAAACACAGTGTCAAAAGTATTTCTTCTCCTTTCCTACTCTTTGTTGTCGAAATATTTATGCCTCTTGTTTTAGACATGATCCATCACCTCGAGGCCCACTTCCCTCAGATGCACAAGCTTTGGGCACACCTCGAACGACGCAGGGAGCTGCCTACCGAAATTGAAATCAAGATCGTGTCAGCTTCGAAGGAGTTGAGCCAGAAAGATATGGCCAACTACCTGAAGGTGTGAGAGTTGGCAGAGCCAATATCCACTCTCGACGACACCTTTTCAAAACAATTGGCGGTATGTCATCCATCTCTGGTTTTCTACTTCTTCTTATTCTTGTGATAGTCAACTTGGGATCAAGGACACTTCGAAGAGCTCCTTGCCAAGTGGATCATTGAATGTGACGAGCCGTTTGATGTTGTCGAATGTCCATCGTTCAAGGAGCTACTTTCCTATGTACATCTATTTTCATGCCAACCGCTGAAGACACCAGGCCGCACCGCAATACATACGAAGATCATGAAGCTTGGGGAGGACACTATTGAGGGAGTCAAATCTTCGTTTGAGGTATGTTGGTAGTTCTTTTGTTATTGCTTTTGCTCATTCTTTTATAGGCTCTTGAATCACAAGTGTCGCTCTCTTTGGACACTTGGACATTGGAGAATCAGATTGTGTTTCTTGCTATAGTTGCTCACTACATCACAAACGATGGGGAATTAGGTTAGCCGCTATGCATCTTTGTTCCTTATTAATTGTATTCAATATACTATAGAAGAGCTTCTGATCAACTTCAAAGAAATCATCAGAGAACACAGTGGCGAGAACATGGTGTCGATGGTCTGGGAGACGCTTGAGCTTTATGGTTTGAAAGGAAAGGTATGTCTCTATAACAATTTTATGTCTATTTTGTATCTGATATACCTTTTAGATTGTGTCCCTCGTTATGGACAATGCATTTAACAACGACACACTTGTTGAGGGTATAGCATCACGGTGCAAGCAAGAGGGCATCCCTTTTTCGGCACAGGATGCGCGTGGCCGCTGCATGCCCCACACAATTCATTTGGCCACTGTACTGGTATGTCAGCTCCAATGTTTTCTACTTCCACTTTGACTTAAGATTCTCATTGACCAGCTCCTCGAGAACATTGGTGCCATCTCCATCGGTGAAGCTACTTGAGCAGGCACAAGTTCTGTTGTATATCAGGAAGCTGCTGGCAGCTTTGCACCTGGTGATGATGACAAAGACCCAAATATTGTCGACAGCGAGCCCCTCAACCTCGATACCATTGACCCAATTGACACGTCTGCAATTGGCAAGGTAATCTCAGGAGTTCTCATACCTTTGCTTTACTGATTGTGTTTTAGCTTTGCAAGATTGTTCATGCTGTTCGTTCCAGCCCCCAACGTCGTGCTGCATGGCTTGACGAGATACGCTCGCATAACGTGGCAACTAGGGACAACTTGAAGTTGCTCATGTTAATCTTGGACGTCCGTACTCGCTGGGGCTCAACCTATGACATGCTTCATGAGTCTTCGTTTGACCTAATTACCCCAAACAAGGCTAATAAACATGATTTTTGACAGAGCGCACTGCAGAGCTCGAGAAGCCACTCAACAACTTTGTTGCGAAGACCCGCCAGCTTCGTCTGTATGAGCTGACTGACCAGGACTGGACCTCAGTCAAGATGGTCATGGACTGGCTTCATATCTTCAAGGATGCGACCCAACAGATGTCGGGTACCAAGACCCCAATGCTTTCAACAACATACGCAATCTTCTGAGGACTGCAAGATAAGCTCAAGACCATCCTATGCTCCCTGCCCGCCAACGTTCCCACCAATGTCAAGAACGGTCTGGTTCGAGCCCATCAAAAGCTGAGTGATTATTACTTCAAGTTTGACCAGTTGCCGCATGTTTGTTGGGCTGCCTGTATGTTTCCTCTATCTCTATTGTGATCGCAGCTGACATGGTATTCAATCAAGTGTTGGACCTGCGCATCTCTTACACTGCTCTCACTGAAGACTTTGCTGACGACCTTGATCTCTCTGACAGCCTCGAAACTCTCAAAACCGAGCTCAGAACATACTATCTCACCAATTATGCTGGATGTCACACTTCTTTCCCCTCATCCACTCAAGCCTCATCGCATTCGACTCTGGGGACCTCAGTGTCATCAGCACCTATCACCAACTTCACTGCTTGCTATCAGTGTTGTCCATGGGCAACCACAGATGAGCTGACTGAATACTTTCGCCTTCCACAAGAGGACTTCAACACATGCGACCCCATCAAGTAGTGGTATGCTCATCGTCTTCAGTTCCCCAACCTCTATCGCCTTGCTCGTGATATTCTGGCCATACCAGGTAAATTATTGAAGTTATATTACTGCATACCATACTGATTGGCTGGCTAGGATCTGCTGTTGCTGTTGAGCGCATCTTCTCAGGTGGCCGTGACACAATTTTGATTCGTCATGCCAGCCTCAAGGCGAAAACCATTCGCACGTTGATGATCCTCAAGCAGCACCTTCGTCTGGCTTGTGCCCATGCCTGCCGTTTGTAGATATCCCCTATTCTCATTGTTCGTACCTCCAATAGACTGTTTTACTTTGTTTATACTGCGAGATGTTCCCAGTGACGGCCGTACATGGTTGTCTCCTTTGCCATCCCGACCCGATGTACAAACTGAATCTCCAAGAGCCGGCTGGAGTTCTTCCATATAGACCCGACCTTCAACCGCCTTTGGATGGCCATCGCCATACACAGCACGGTTGGCAGCCCTAGGAGGCTGAAGAGGCTGCTGCTCAAGGCACCTCTGACTCTCCTGGTCCTCCTCCATGCTCCCAGCCCTCTCTCAAGCATTGTCAAGATCCTGTCACTCCTACCCATCCCAAGCAATCTCATGCCACTGGACCTGGGGCTCTCCTCAAGGTATCCACATCCCTCAAAGATTTTGGGAACACCCTTGCATCTGTAATTGCTGGTCCTTGTGCCCTTGTTAACCCCACTCCACTTTGTCTGTCACATGCACTCAGCTGAGCCCAAAAGCTTGAGAGGTTGTGGTTGACCACCATAGAGCTTGTGGCTTTCATCAAGATCTTCTGCAACAAGGATGGGACTGTGAATAAGACAGCCATTGACATTTACATGGCTCTTGATAATGAGGCTGTCCACAAGGAGTGGGTACATGATATACTGGTTGAGGCTGGTGTTGAGATCCTCCCCTTCCTCCCCTTTGCCGATTAGCTCAAACACAACAATTCCTTAAATCCACATTGCATCAATGTGTTATTTTTTATGGATCATCACAATACCATACATTACATTCCTTTTAGCTGACATATAGTCTGTCTTTACTCAAGCTGTAGATAATTTGATTAAACCAGTATGGTACAGCTCCTACCCTTCTTACTACTCTTCTCCTCCTCCATGCATCTTGTAGTCTTCCCACATCTTATCTGCAATATCATCTTGTGCCCTTGTTGTTCTTGCCTTTTCAGCTCTACCCACAACTGAATCAGCCAAGCTACTGTGATTGTACCAAAATCCAGGCTGCAGATCAAGGGTGTAAGTACCATCATCCTCATGCAGATCTGCATCAATGTCTGTCAGATTGTGCTCCATGATGAAGTTGTGAAGGGCGCCCAAAGCAGCAGGCACTTGAGCTTGCACTGACATGCTGAAATTGATCAGTCACATCAGAATTGCCCATCACTTCTTCACAATGCCAAAAATGTGTTTGACCACATTTCATGCTGAGGTGTGGTGGAGGTTAAAGAATTCCTTCTCTGTTTTGTGACCAGAGAGATGTTATGAGCAGTGCATGCAAAGTCCACAAGGTAATTTATACACCAAACACCTGCTCTGCCCCATTCAGCAAGATGATAACAGACTCTGTGATACAGAACCAACAGCATGTTGCAGATGCCAAAACCCACATTGGCAATGTAATATTTCCCTTGAGGTATGCAGAGATCAGAAAAGCGAGAAGTGGCATACATGGTGGTGGTGTTATGGCCTCAATTATGTAATATGGCATTTTCATTTTCTTTATCTTTTCTTTGTAATATGCTTGATTACATATGCTTGACTTATATGGACTACTAGATTAGTTGCCTGATATAGACTATTACTAGTTGTATTACTTATGTGTTGATGGCGCATTGTACATATTTGTATTTCAGTAGTATTTAAGTTGGTACTACTCATTGTAATAGTCTAGCTTTAATCTACTGTCTTTATTGCTTTTATACTCACAATAAGATTGACTCAGCTTCCCACCTCATATGAATGACCTCTGCTTTGTTCAATTTAGCAGATGCCCAACCTCTGGACTATCCTGTGGCATAGCCCAGTGTCACTTAGCATCTAAGCTCCTTGTAGTGGATGGCTCTCATACAATAGCCTTCAGGTGTTCAACTATAAGCAGTTATGGCTACTATAGACTTATTCATTGTCAGTGACACCTGGACAAGCCATACAGACTTCAGCAGGGGAAGGCTATGCCATTGATTGCAATGCCAATGCCACAATTGCCTTGTGTTTTATATCCAACTATGGGGGTATGGTGCATAGTCTGCCAAGACTGACAGTGTTTGTAACAGGTGGCATCTGCTGTTGACCCTTCCCATTCACTGAGGATGTAGACAAATTTCATCCTGAAAGAAACACAAGTGAGACAGTTTTGGGAAACACCACCCTTTTGATTATGTGCTGCCTGTTGCTCTGCAGCAGTAGGGTTGCAGTTTATGTGTGTTCCATCTATTGCACCAATTGCATGCATGAAGAACAGCCAGAATTTTGTATTATTGCAAATGTAGAGGTGTGGGGCTTCATTCACATTGAGTAGGTGGACATATTTGTTGTAGAACACTCTGGAAGAAATAGCTGCTAGAATTCAAACAAAATACCTGGATAAATCTGTCAATTAATTCTATGATTCTTGTAGTAGGACTACCACACTTGGATATTGTATCATTTGAATGCTGAAACTGCTCCCCGATATGCCATATTGACAAGCCAGTAACACACATGCAGAGGAAGATTGCTGCCTGTTTGATCAGATCAATGTGCTTCCTGTCACCCAGACCACAAGTAAAATGCAATTCATGGACAAAGAGTAAAAAGACATGCAGATGCATGCCTAGTTCAGTCCGAATCTGTTCAGGATGACCCTTGAGGAGCTCTTCCACCCACTCTCATCCACTCAGCTTGAAGGTGTGGTAATCCTGCTTCCAGTAGAGAGGGGAGGCATAAAGGCTGATTGCTAATCCCACAATCTGGATGGCATATGCAGCAGCAGCTACAACCAGCCTCTGTTGCTGTAAGTCACTCATCAATGAAGAGAGGTGGAAAAAGAGTTTTGAAGATGCAATTTTATATAATCTGATTGATCAAATCATTTCCCATATATAGAAAGGTAATAAAAACTATGTACATACATGCCAGATCAGTCAATTGTGCAAAGAATTGAAGGCCATTGTATGGAAGAAAGAGTTATCTGACAATGGCCATAGCCCCTATCTATGATCTAAGCAAGATGCAGCTGACTCTGTGGACAGTGGGAAGCAGCTCATCTGGCCATCAAAACTGGAGCTGACTAGTAGTCAGCCAGCTACTGGCAACCAAACAGACTCTTAGCAATATTCCTCCAGCCCTCCATCTCTGGAACAGTTCATCTCTTGCAGCAATAACATGTATCACTGTATTTTTCATCAAATAATGGCTGGAAGGCTTTGGAGGCATGAATCTACACCTTTCCCTACTTCTGTATCCTGAAGTGGTTTACTTTTCTAAATTGGAACAGTGGTGTGCTTCTCATGCATTTGGAGCTCTGCCCAAGACCAGGTGTGGTTTGCTCATTGCCTGGTGTGGTTTGCCTATTGCCAGGTGTGGTTCACCCATTAGTGGGTATGGTCTGCCATTGTGGTTTTTTTGATGCATGTTTCCAAGGAAAAGGTGTATCTATCCTTTTTACCATATCTCAAATCATGAGCAAAATACCTAAGATTAGTTTGTCCTGGGTCACTAAGCACTTTCTCTATACACAAAACATTATGTAAGTTCAAATAGGCATTTCTTTTGATAATATCTTGGGCAAGTCAAGTAGAACCAGCACAACCATTCACAGACAGAACAGAGTCTCAGAAGAATCCCTTTGAATGAGACCTTGGTATTGCTCTGCTCTATAAGATATCATAAAAGGAGGACACACATTGGCAGATAGGGCCTTGCTATGTGCAATGGTTGGGGATGTTGCCCAAGCCACCATCCTGGCAATGTCAGGGACTCAAGGTCAGTGGAGCTTTGGAATGACATTGAAGCATGACATCTGTGCAGTGTTCACATGAACAGAACATGAGAATTTTCAAATTTGGCAACTGAACCCAGAACATACCTTGATAACACTCATCACTTGCACCTGCTGCCACAACCACTTCTATTGTAGTCACATTGAACAGCAAGTGTGAGCTTAAAAGCAGAAAGGATGTCAGTATTGAGGCTCTCTGAGTACATGCTCAGGAGAACCAGTGATTTCATGATGCTGTCACCATTCTCATCAACACTAACAGGCATTAAGCCCAGAACACCAGCCACAGCCTTCTTTGCTATGACATGCACTATAGCTGCAGCCTACAGATCATTGATGTCCTTTGAGAAAACACTGCCTACCTTCCTCAGTATCCTGCCCAGCTGTCTGTACTTGAGCATGGTGGAGATGTTGATGGTGGTGATCACAATCCAGACACGCTCCTCTGCACCTTTGATCTTGAGGTGCTCAATAAAGTGGGCAAGGGCATGCTTGAAGCCATCCAGTTGGATGGTTGTGAATAGCATGCCATGCAGGAGGATGAAGAGCTCAGAGGTGCAAGCCTTGGGGTTCTGCCTCCTCACTTGGACAGCCTGTAACCATGTTTGGAATGAGTTGAACATTGTCATACTAAATCCAATACATGTATGAATCCTGAATTTGTATAACTTGGGAGAATGACATTACCTTTTCACAAAGTGGTATGCCTCTTGCAACTCCTTGCCTTCCACCTCCCTTCAAGTTAACAACAGCCCAAGGTGGTGATGCAATTTCACAGTGCTGGGCTCTTCAGTGAGACCTGCACTGTACCCAATCCTCTGTGATGTTCCTCCAGCACTCCTTCTCCAGCTTGATTTCCAGCAAATGAGCAACTGTGACCCCAATGCTTGGTGAAGGGCTGTCATCAATCTGGGCAGAAGAGTAGTCACAAACAAACTCAGACCTGCAGGAGTCAGCCATTTCTTCTGGAGACTTACTGGCAGACTCAGCAGCCACTTCTGAGGCTGTCTTGCCCTCCAATGCCCCCATTTACCATGGCAGCTACAGCCATCCAGTACTGTGCAATATTGCCCAGTGTCTCTAGCCATCCTGATTGGGAGCAGCTTCTTCTAGAAGGCCCATGTAGGTGCAGAGTGTGTATGCATAGTAAGTGTAATCTCACAGATGTTTGAGGATGAAAGGGGAAGTAAAGAATGTGCAGTGCAGTGATTAAAGGAGTTTGTGAAAGGCACAGGTCCAAAGTCACACAATGACATTGTATTTTGTTGGAATGTTGTGTGGAGAGGCTGGTACACATAGTGCCTAGTAAATCTCAAGGAGATTATGCACAATCTCAGAGACTGGAGTTTGCATTAGACCAACAGCAATAGATAATAAGATAGTGCACAACTCACTCTTTGTGATCACTGATCTGTTTCCTCCATCTCTCCCTCTCCACTTCCTTCCCCTTTGACATGACTCTGCTGTTCATGCCATCCTCCACCTCATCTATTGCCTTCATTTCCAGATTTGAGATCACTTCTTAAGTTGAAGTGAGAACACATTGTTGCTAGAGTCCTCTGTTCCTTGACCCTGGTTCAGATGACCTTTGAATAATGCTATAGCCACCAATAAGCTGTTAGTCATGGAGGTAAATGTCAATAATGAAATAGAGGTGGCATACAATGATGTCAAAGACACAGACACATGATCTGCAGAGGCCTTGGGTGTTGGTGGTGGTCATCTGCATCTGACCTGTGGCTAGACTGTCTAAGGTCTGGGTCAGGGCTGGCCCTCAACCTTTTTGCCAGCCCTGGCCCTGGCCCTCACAAAAGGGCCAGGGCTAGGGCCAGGGCCAATGAGGGCCAGGGTCAGGGCCAACCAGGGCCAGCCCTTTTAGAATATAGGTCATTTTTAAAAATATGATAATTTCAATAAAATGATTAAAATAAAGACTTTGCAAGGTTCTCTACTCATCATCATGTAAAAAAAGTTGGGGGGCTGTGCTGTGTCATACAGTGGCCTGGAGGTCCAGCCCAGACAGTGTTCAATTCACAGCAAATGTTTTTTTTTGATAATTAAATGTATTTTTTTCCTATATACTACAAAGGTACTAATATAAGAAATGGCTGGGATTTGAGCAGTGAGACAAGGGTGGGGGCAAGGTGACAAGGCAACAGTGAGATGATGGCAGGGGTGACACAATAACGGTGCTGAGGCAACAGTGAGCAAGGGCGACAGCAAGACAACAGTGATAGCGATGGCAAGGCAATGGCAACAGCAAGGCAAGGGCAAGGGCAAGGGCAAGGCAATGATGAGGCAAGGGCAACAGTGGGGTGAGCAAGGGTGAGGCAATGGTGATGGTGCAAGTGAGGGCAGAAGGGAGATGATGGCAGAGGCAAGACGACAGTGAGCCAGGGTGACGGCAAGCAAGGGCAGGAGGGAGGCAATGGCAAGCGAGAGAAATGGTGAGGCAAGGGCAACAGTGCAAGTGAGGGCAGGAGGGAGGCAATAGCAAGCGATGGCAATGGCAATGGCAAGGGCGAGGCAATGGCAAGGGTAAGGCAACAGCGAGGGCAATGGCAAGGCGAGGGTGAGGCAACAGTGAGGGTGACAGCAAGGCAACAGCAAGGGCAATGGTGAGGCAATGGCAAGGGCAGGGCAAGGGCAAGGGCAAGCAAGGGCAACAGTGTGAGTGGGGAGTGGATGTGGGAGACAGGAGATTGGATTGGGATTGATGACGTGGCCTTCTGCAATCAGGCCGACCTGGGTCAGCCTGGGTTTGACCCAAGGGCCAAGGGTCAGACAACTCTTAGCCCTGGCCCTCCCTAAAGGGGCTGGGCCAACCAGCTGCCAGCCCTTGGGTCCAGGCCAGGGCTGACCTGGGGCCAGAGGGCCACAGACTGGACCTTAGACAGTCTACCTGTGGCCAAATGAGGATGGTGAAGCATACAGGATTGTCTTTGCAATAATCAAATAGCTGGCAGGTAGCATTATTCCTTCTCTCAATGGCTGGCAGCACCAGATACACTGGGGGCATAGAACATGACTTGTGCAATGTTCTCACAATTGGACCACCACCACGATTGCCAGCAAAGCACCTCACTGCTGCCAATGCTGGGCACAAGGCACCAACACTCTCCCAATCCAGCACCACTGGAGGCTGAGAGTAGACTGTCTGCGGTCCAGTCTGTGGCCCTCTGGCCCCAGGTCGGCCCTGGCCTGGATCTGAGGGCCAGGGCCAAGGGCCAGAGAAGGCCAGGGCCAAGGGTTGGTTGGCTCTCAGACCTCAGGTCGAACCGGGGCTGACCCGGTTTGGCCCCATTGCGGAAGGCCGCATCATCACTCCAACTCCCACCTCCAACGTCTCCCTTCCACCTCCAATCTTCCATCTTCTACATCATCAACCTCCTGTCGTCTCACACTGTTTGCCTTTGCCTTGCTGCTCGCACCATTGCCATTGCCCCTGCCCTCCCTCACCCTTCATCTCGCACCGTTGCCATCACCTTGCACCGTTGCCATTGCTTGCTGTTGTCTCGCCCCGTCCATCACCTTGCCCTCATCCTCACTCACATCATTGCCATTGCCTTGCTGCTTGCCACCCTCATTCACCCTCACTCGCCCTCATCTCACCTCCGCCATCGCCTCCCCCTCACCTTGCTGGCATTGCCATCCCCTCGCCTTTGCCTCACTGCTCGCACCATCACCATCACCATTACTGTCACCCCTGCCCTCACCCTCACTTGCTGTAGCTCACCCTCGCCCCCACCCTCACTCACCCTTGTTTTGCCCTCGCCTTGCACTCTCACACCATCATCCTCGTTTCACACTGCCCTCGTTTTGCACCCACCCTCGCCTTGCCCCTCACCTTGCCCCTCATCTCGCACCATTGCCAGCCTCACTCGCCGTTGCCCTCATTTTGCACCCACCCTCGCCTCAGAATGTCGCCCTTGTCTCACACCATTGCCAGCCTCACTCGCCGTGGCTCACCCTCGTGTCACCATTGCCTCGCTGCTAGCACCCGCCCTTGTCTCGCTGTCGCCTTGTCACCGCCATTGCCCTCGTCTCACCCCACCCTCGTCTCGCTGTCACCTCATAGAATACCTTCTGTATAGTATGTATAAAATAAATATTCTTATTTAATTGCAAAAACAAATTAAAAAATAAGTGCTTTTTGAGGGCCAGCCTGGGGTCAGCCCTGGCCTGACCCTTTTATGGCCTGGCCCTTTTAGGAGGGCCAGGGCCAGAGAAAGTTGGCCCCAGCCCCAAGAGCCAGGGTCATGGCCAGCAAAATAGGTGAGGGCCAGCCCTGACCCAGACCTTAGACAGTCTAGCTAAGAGTGAAGATGCACTAACTAGAACTTTGCCCCAATCAAAATGAATCATCAAATGGGGTCAAATCACCAGCCTGCTGAAGAAGGGACCTATCCCACCCCCTCCATCCCTTGCAAACCCATTCCTGCTAAATGAAAAGCCAACTGCCAAGTCTAAGGACTCTACTCAGCCCCCTGCTTCTCTACTGGTTGTGGAACAAACTGCACATCTGGAATCATTGCTAGACTCTGTTCTGGCAACTTTGGTCATAATCCAGGCTGCTGTGACAATGCCTATTGCTCTCAGCAACCACACCTGTGAATCACTGTCAGTACTTGACAAGATTGCACACACTAGTGCCAGCAATCATGCCCTACCCACCAGCCCACCAGTCCAGGAAGACAACCAAAGAAGTCATATGTAAATGCAGCCACACCTTGCCCTACCACAAAAAAGGTAGTATCTACTGCAAGATCATCACCAGCAGGCCAATCAACACAACAAAGGACTCATGCCAATCACAGCTCTCCATCTTGTCACCTCTACTCTCCTGTGACATCTGTGACTGTGGTGGCTGGTTGGCGACAGCAGGGGAGAGACGGCACACGGAGGAACTCAAAAGACGGGGGTAAACCAATATGAATTCACTAAGGGGCCTAGCTACGCAGGACAGCCTTATATACCAGTACATAGATAAGTGAAGCAAATAAGAGCCAAATAGACAAAAGGAGTGAAAGGGCCAAAGGCCAGTAGCGACGAAGGAAAGGATCGTGTGGGGAGTTGGACCGTAGATAAGGTAAGTGATAAGATGATGAAAAGAAAGGATACCGAACCATTACACCCGTCCTCCAGGCATTGCAGCATAATGTCTTCAGACGGTGGATGTGAAGTCGACGGCGGTTCTGGCAGTGATTGCTTGGCCATCCATCAGATCGTCAACAGCGAAGGCAGGATCGGCGAGGTCATGACTAGCAGGGATTGTAGACGTCGGGGTCAAGGGACATGGTGATTCTGGGAACTGCGTATTGTCTGCAATACTTTTATTGGGGTCCCATGTCACTGAATGCTTTGGGATGCGACCCAAGGTGCTGAGAGGTACACACTCCCTCGGTGCTGCAGTGGCACCAGTGTTGATGGCAGACATGGAGAAAGTACAGGCAGTTTCAATGGCGGGTGTGGCAGCAGCCCCGGGGGTCTCAGGTGCCAGCTCAGGGATAGGTGCAGGTTCAGGAGTGGGCGCCTTGTCCAGAGTGCGGTGGGCATTGTCGGTGGGGGCATTGGCCTCTTGCATGTTGACATCCTCATCCCTAACTTCGTTGTCTACCTCGTGGGGTGTGTCTTCCTCAACCAACTCCTCCTCAACAGTCTCCTCGGTGGTGGTGGTGGTCGCGCTTGATTCTGCGAGAAGTGCTGCATGCTCCTTGCGCCCAGCCTTGCTGCGACGACGGTGGCGGGATCCAGTGGACTCCTTGTCCGAGGAAGTTCTGGTGCGGCGATCCGAGTCACGGTGAGCCTTGGTGTGAGTGTTTAGCTGAAGAGCAGCACAACGTTTGCGGGCGTCAGCATGCTGCTTGAGCCGCTCCTTCAACTGGACAGCACGCACACCTTCCTGAAAGATGAGTGCCCGGGCCACATTGACTAAGTCTTGAGGTCCAGAAAGCGCGACTTCACTGCCAGTGGTTATACCACAGTCGGTTGGTGTGAGATGGAAGATGTCAGCCCGCATGGCAGAGCCTTTGTGTTCGACCCTGTTGTCCATCGTTATGATGGCGAATCACTGCTTCCCTTTGGCCAGTGCATTGAAGGCACGAGAGACGAGGGCATAGGAGGACAGAGACGGGCACTTAAGCGCCTGTGCAGGCTTGGCACAGAGGTCGGCGTTGAAATCCAGGCAGGCGACGAGGTCGGCGGTGGACACGGTGTGCTGCTTGGGGGGAGTCGAGGTGCTGTCGATGACAAGGAAGTGGTCTGAGGTGAGGCATCGGAAGTTGGCGTGGTCGATGGGGGGAAACAACAACTTTGGAGTTGAGGTGGATTGGGCAAAGGGTCCAGGTGTGTGTTGACATTTGTGTTGGCCCATAACAGGCAATAGTAATTGAAGTAAATGAAGGCAGTGAACGGCGAAAACTACAGCGGAAAGAAGAACATGAAAGTGGGCAAGAATCGAAAGCAAAAAGTCAAAGAAGCTTTTAAGGTATGAGATCTCGGCCTCAGTATGCTGAAACAGCAACTCGCCAATGAAAATTTGAGGATCCTCATGGGGTGGTTTTCCCTTCCCTTTGGGCAAATTGGAGATATCCTCAATGCCCAGCAGCTCAAGATAAGCCTTTAACGCATGGAGGTTTGATATTTTATCATATGGCAGCCAAGTAATATCCCCGGCTGACCACAGAATCTCGAATATCACCTCTTCTCGGGATCCAAAATGCGACAATATTTTGTCAACCGCCCATTCACCTGACGAGTCTTTGCCAATGCCAAGCTGCGACTCAAGACAACCAGGAAACAGTCTATTGTCATTCGGGTGATGGATTCACAACAGGGACACATGGAACACGTCGTGAACACCACGTTGCTTCAAATTTGCTGGTAAATCCAACTTGAATGAGGAATTTCTGAAGTCTTGGAGAATTCTATATGGTCCAATGTACTTAGGGATTAATTTCCTTGCAAGTCCCTTTGGAAACGAGATGTTCTTTGTGGAAAGGTACACTAGGTCCCATTCCTTGAAGGGTGCGGTCTGGCGCTTGCGATTCACATCATGAGTCTGTTTGACATGGGCCGCCAGAATACTATCATGTGCAGCCATTAATGCAAGCTTCTTCTGCAGTGCAAAGTTCCGCACAGCAGGGAACTCTGTTTTCAGAGCAGAATTCCAGATCATTGGCCTTGGCATTCGTCCTGAGTTCAGGAAGAATGGGGCAAAACCAGTGCTTTCCGAGCATGCTGAGTTAATGGCAAATTCAATTGCAGGAAGCTTTGCAACCCAATCAGACTGCTTCTCGTTAATACACTGTCGAAGCATTTGAGTCACAGTTCAATTAGCTTGTTCCGTAGACCCATCTGTCTGCGGGTGGTATGCGCTTGACATTTTAAGGTTCATCCCAACGAGTTTATGGAGATGTCCCCACAGTGTACTTGTGAATAGCACATCACGATCGCTAATAATATTCTTGGGCAAGCCGTGGTGCTTGTAAACTTCCTTGAACATAAGCTCAGCAAGTTGACGAGCATTATAGTTCGTTCTGCTCAGAACTAAATGCACCATGCCTGTCAGGAGGCAAATTACAACTGTGATCAAGTCAAACGAGCCGTTCCGATTCTTAGACTCAGGCAGGGGCCCAACGAAGTCCATCCCTATGGATTCCCAAGGGTTTCCGGGTATGGGAAGAGGATTCAACAGCCCATATGGTTTTTGATTACTGGGCTTGCTTTGTTTGCAGGTCTGACAGGTTTCGCAGTAGGCCTGCGTATCTGAAACCATATCTTTCCACCAGAGGTGATCACGCAAATAATCCAGTGTTTTCGCGGCACCGAGATGTGCTAACAGGGAGTGTGCCTCTGAGATAACAATCTCCTGGGCACTTCTTCCTTTAATCAAGAGCTTGGGGATGCATAAGAGCTTCCGCTCATGCTCCTTGAGGTACACGATCCCATTCTCGACCTCAAAATTATGAAACTCCTTAGGTTTCTCAAGGATCTTGGTGAAGAATGGGTCATTCGCATAGTTATTGCGAAGTTCCTCGATTAGATCAATGCCCTCGGAGCCCGAGTTAAGCAGTGACATGAAGGATGGCAGCTCGACATGCTCTTCTGCAGTGTCTGGATTGCCTAGATCTTCAAGATCTGGCATTTCTTCGTTGTCTGAGTCTGTGTTTTCAGCAATAAGTGGCTGTTGCTTGCGACTCCTGCCCTCCTTTTGTTCTCGTGGGCCATGGAGGACGAAATGATCGCGCACTTGTCTGGCAAACTCAGCAGAGGTCTCAGGGCAAGGATTAAGTGCTTCCTCGTGTCTGCGTGCTGCACCCCGAGTTTCGACGCCTGCGACAAGTGGAGAAGAGGACCTTTCCACATCCAAATCATCATCTACCATGTCGTGGTAGGTATACTCACTCCACGAGCGAACAACATTACCTGAGTCGTCCAAATACATGCAGGACAAGGCATCTGCAAGGATATTTTCACTCCCAGCAATGTAGATGACCTCGAAGTCAAAAGACGAGATCTTCTCGAGCCATCGAGCTTGTCGACCCGAGAGATTCTTCTGATTTAAGAGGTGAATAAGTCCTTTATGGTCTGTCAACCATTTAAACTTAGTTCCTTGCAGAATATCTCGATGGCAGAGCATCGTCTCGATCCCCGCAAGCATCTCAATCTCGTGCACAGCATAGTTCTGCTGTGCCAAGTTCAATTTAGCAGAGTAAAAGGCTGCAACCTTGGCAGTCTTCCAGTCAGCTCCCTGGCTCACAATGCCAGAAATACCAGTCGCACTGCCATCAGTTACCATCCTGATAGGCTGTGCATCAGGCGCATAGGTTAATGGGACATGAGAATGGCCACGTGCACCATGAACGAGTTGTTTTACATCCTCGAATGCCTGCTGCTCTGTGAAAGTCCAACAAAACGGAACAGTGTCACCCGTAAGGGCGCTTAACACCCCCATGGGGATACGGACACTAGGGACATCATCTGCGAGGTACCCCACAGACCTAAGAAAGCCTCTAAGCAAGTCCCGGTTTGTTGGAACCTTCCAGTTCAGCACCGAGTCGACCTTGTCAGTGTCCATGCGAATGCCCTTGTCATCAATAACACGCCCAAGCAATTTTAACTCCAGTGCAATGAAGCGAAGCTTGTCCTTGCTAAGGTAAAGCTTCTCTTCCACCAGGATGTCCAGGACTAATTTGACATGCTCAGCATGTTCATCAAGATCATCATCATAAATAACGATATCATCCAGATAAACGTCCATGAACCGACCAATATATGGTGAGAACAGGTGGTTCATTAAAGCCTGGTACGTCACGGGTGCATTGCAGTCCCCGATTTGGATAACATGGCTCACCATGTTCCCATCCGGAGTGGTCATCGACGTCCGCTCGACATGCTCGGGAATAATCTGAATTTGCTTGTATGCACTCTTTAGGTCCAGAGTGGTGCGAAAGAGCTTACTCGCCATTCTCCGGAGCATTCCCTCCATATCAGTGAGAGGTGAGGTGAGCTTATATGTATTTTTGTTGCATTCTCGCAAGTCGAGCAAAGTTCGAACATCAGGGAGGCCACTGTCCTTTGAAGGCTTAGGTATCAGCATCATCAGTATGGTATTTCCTGCCGAAGTTATTTCCCATTGACCTGAGCAGAGATAAGCATGTCGCTTCTTCGCCCATTGAGCACGAAAGGCCTCCAGGCATCGTGAGGGACACCATGGATACTTTCGATTCGGGTCAATGAGGGGAATTGTGTGGTTGATAGCACAAAGTGGTGGCAGTTCTGTGTCCTCCACACCTCGACAGAGAGGCTCAGCTCGAGCCCGTAGCTCTTCACAAACCTTTTCGACTACATCGTCCACTGGCTGTAATGTCCTGACGAGTGGCTTGTCCTCAGGACCAGCCCGAATGGGCATAGGCTCTGAGCTACCAATACTGCAATGTCCTGGGTTAAACCCAATACTGACTCGGTGTTGGTATAGCCAGGGTGTCCCAAGTATCATATCGTAATTATTCAGATTAATCACATCGAACGTATGAGACGTATCAATGCTTTCATACTGAAAACGGGCGCTAACTCGGTATTTGATAACCGAGCGCGATCCTTGAACAGCAAGCTGGAGCTTCAGCGGATCAGGCAATTCCTCCTTTCGGAGCTGCAGTTGGTCCACCAGAGTTGTGGAGATGAAATCTCCCTGCGACCCAGAATCCACAAGTGCTCGTACCTGATGGCCCCCAAGGAGACACTTCAGGACGAGCGGTTTTGGAAGGACACGGCCTTTTTCTTTCACGGAAGACACATTCCTCTGCACAGCAGGGAATTTTCCACGATCAACTTGAACAGCATTGACATTCAACGAGTTGAAGTCATCCGCCATGCGACGAATAAGTTCGTCGATGTACTCTAGTACATCTGGCCAGCACTCCTCATTGGCTGCAGTTTCTGCAAGTGCCTCCTTGAATTGCTCTACCCGTTTCCGGGGAGGTTTTGCAGGTAGAAAATCAAAGCCATCAAGCTCAAACTGAGCTATTCTAAACTCGTACCAGTGGAGTAGGTTAAACTCCGGATCGTCGAGCAGGTCTCGAGGCAAATATGAAGTTGCTTGGTGATAATGATCATGGATCTTGAAATGACTCGCATCACGGATCGTCCATTCCACGGTGAATTGTTTCCCAAGTCGCTCTATGCTATCAAGTTTGTGGTCATAAAGGGATCCGAGCTCGAGAAGCTCAGAGATTCGCTGTAAGAACACAGCACCCATAATGGTCTCATGAAGAGGCCTGTTGGCCATCCAATCCATCGCCACCTGAGCAGGGCTTGAGTACCCTGTTGTACGAGTTGTCTGCTCAGCATACCATCTCCCTATGGAGAAGGTTTCGTGCTTCAATTGTGCAGAGTGAATCCAGGACTCGAACCCGAGTGCTTCATCATAGATCTCGTAGAAATCGAAGTCCACTCGCTTGATGTGGAACCTGGAACACGTAGGTGTCGTTTCTAGTGTTTCGTCACCAGGAAATGGCTGGCAATTCAACAGAACTTGCTTCATTCAAAAGGCGAGTACATCACCCACTCTTCCAAGCTGATACCCGCTCAGATCGTCTAAAGACTCGATGTGCTCAATGTCAATTGACATAGGAACCATAGAGCGAACTGGAGGTTTATTCTTGGGCTCTTGCTCGAGTTGTTGACCTGGAAACTCGTTTGTAGGTGAGTTTTCTCGATCCTCCTCGATATCCGAGACCCAGAAGTCCTTGGAAAGAGTATCAAAGGTACTACCAGACCCAGACATCCCAGAGATGGTTTGAAGACCTGGTATGGACCCAGAGTCATCCGAAGCATTCGAGTATTCAGTCTCGGAACCACCTGGTGGTTGGACCAAAGAGAACTGAGATAGGGATGTACTAGTCGAGCTGGATGTTGTTTCAGTACCAAAAATCATGCAGCTGAGCTCTATCTTGGGGCCTGAGGTCTCATCCTCTTCAGGAATCGGTTCAGCAGCCCTTTGGAGCTCGTTGATTTGGTCCTGAAGCCACAGAGTGTGTTTGGTCTGAACATGGACATAAAGGCCTGTCCAGTCGAGATGGTCCCGATACCAGCCCACCAAATCAAATGTTGGATCTTTGAGCATAGCCCTATGCACCGTTGTAACGGCCTGAAGGTCAAAGTCCCAGATTGCATAGTAATCGGCAGAGGAACCTGCCAGAGGTAAAACCTCAAACCGAGTGTAGTAGTCCAGAGCGTGCACACTCGGAAATGATGTGTTTGCACCATCTTCCAATAGGTGTAAAGTCACCAAAGCAGTAGCATCACCCATACGAAAATCCACTGGGGAATGTACCCACTCGAGACACTGGTTGTGGTGCCTAGCGTGCCTTTTCGCATACCAGCATGGCAAATCAAATCACAGGCGCTTAAGTAACTCCTTCAAGATCTTTACATCGAACTGGGTTAGATGGTCCACAATTTGGTATTCTCCGCAACCAGGATGTCCCACCCGAGCCACAGAAAACCACTGTGCCAAATCCATCTGCAGCGCAACGAACCAGAATCGGTCGTCCTCGGGGTAGGGTTGCATTTGTCCGAGCACATATTCAGCCACCATGGCATAAACATCTCTGATCTGTGATCGTGGAGCAGACAGTGCTCCATTTATCCAGTCTGGCTCTGGCACCTCCCAGATCTCCCATGGTTCTGCAGACGGTCGGGCAGGTTCAAAGTCAAAGTACCCGAGAGGCATGCTCTCTAGTACTTCGACAGGTTGTTCCGAGTCATTCCCGGTGTCCTGAACATTTATGTTGTAGTTCGGAACACCCGGCGGGCGATTACTACCCGACTGAACTGTTTTGCCCTGAGGGCAATTCCGTTCCCAATGGCCAACCTCGTTGCACTGGAAACACCAGTTTCCCGCCCTCCGTTCAGCCACCCCCCGTTCAGAGAGCTGGTTCGTAGCCTTGCCATCTTGGTGGCGGTCTCGAGGGCAGTCTCGAGGACGATCACGGCGAGAGCCCGACTGAGCTCCTGGGTATATGGCCCTGTTGTTCATCAGTGCAATCTGTGAGGACCTGTAATCCTGATTGTTGCCAGGATTGGCTGGCTGAGGTGCTCGATGCCTTGGAAAGCGGTCTGTTCGACCGTGATCACAACAAGAGTGGTGTGGTCTCCTCGATGAGTGCGATGAGTTTGGAGTAAAGGTAACTCGGCTTGAATTACGGTTTTCGTGCTGCCTGCTGGTTGGCATGGACTGGCCTCGATTGCGAGTAGTTGAGGACACATTCATGGCAATCTCGACAACCTCAGCACGGGCACGAACCTCATCCCATGAAGATGTGTCAGGATGTAAGCCGGACATCCAGAGTTCAGATTGGATATCTTTCCGAAGTCCAAACCAGAGCTTCAAGACTTGCTCACGCTCGCCGACTTCTCCAATTGTGTTGAAGAGTTCCTCGAGATCATGAGTGAACTCCACAACAGATTTCCCATACTGCTTCGTCTGATCAAGCTTTTTACGCATCTCCAGACGGTAGTTTATTGGAAAGCAAAAGTTGAAGAGTTCGACATAGAAGTCCTTGAGTTTCCACTCCTCTTCATTCATTGAAACTTTCTGTGTATAGAAATCGTAGGCCCTGTCCTTCATATAACAGGATAGTGTGAAAGCATAACGCTCAGGCTCGATGCCTGCATCCTCAAGATAAGCTGAGCTTTCCTGAACAAAGTGTTGGTAAGCATTGTTATCTGGAGTACCATCATACATTTGGGGCTTAAATGCCTTGGCTGTGCCTCGAGATGAGCGCGACCTTTTCTGGCAAGATTGATGAGATCGACGAGAGTGTTGATGTCCACGCTGACGGTGAGCAGAACGATGCTTATGTCGTCCACGATGTTTGCGATGTTGTCGACGGTTCGAGTTGGAACTCGACAAAGATCCACTTTCAGACGATGAGCTTGGATCCTCCGATGGTGATGACGAGGAAGAACCTCCAGAAGGGGAGTCTGTATCTGACCCACTCGACGTCTCCAACAACGAACCTGAGTTGGTGCTCGAATCGCTGGACGGACTGCTTGATGGTGGACTGCATCTATGTTTCTGTTTACAAGCGTCCATTTTCTCGACTCGACTGAGAGTGACTCCCAGGTAGCTGCGAGCTGGAATTTGAGCAGCGGGGCAAGCTTCTGCTGGAAGCTGACCCTTCCCAAGCCCACCAGACTTCTTGGTATGGTTTCGCCAAGCCCATGGCGCACGTTGCTTGCTCATCTTGGCTGATTGGTGAGCACTAGCCGACTGGGTGTTTGAGGCAGTTGGCTGTGGTACAATCACCACAGATCGCCCACGAGGGGTGCGCATGGAGTCAAGTAGTGCACGCTGGAGGGCTGGATCCCTTTCTGTGGAGTCCATCCGCAATCCTCCCCATTCTCGGGGGTCTACAGCCTTACCCTTGCTGTGCAAAGGTCCTTCTCCCCACGACGACTCAGAGGACGAGGAGGTGGAACGATATCGACCTGCTGGCAGGTCCTGCCAGATATTCTTGTATCGGTGGTTGAGGTGCTCGTGCTGTTCTCAGGTGAGATTGGCCGAGGCTTGGTCAACTGCGGTATCACGTGGAACATCTTGTGTTCGAGAACCACGTGAGTGCTTCCTATGTGCGGACTTTTTGCTCTTCCGCTTCTTCCTCTTCCCAGAAACTTCAATCCACAGGTTCGGGTTCTCATCATCGCTCGACTCAGACTCTGAGGAACGTTCATGGTTGGTAGGATCAACAGTGGTATTCGGATCAACTACATTTTCTCCCACCTCTGGACCACCAGTCAACGGTGGCGCAGACAGCAAGGGGGTCTCCTCTACTCTACCAGAGTGGATAGGTGAGGGAGGACGAGAAGTGACCACATCACTATACGAGCGACGTGCTCCAGCCTCGGAATTGGAGCGTGAGGCTCTTGCTTCCACGTCCGTGGCATAACCCAGAGGAGTGCCCTCGAGATGAGGGGGAACATCATGGGTTGCCCTCGCGGGAATGGGCGCAGCTGCCGCAGCGGGTGCCGCCCCATGTCCGCGGCGAGTATGAAGTGCATACGGAGCTCTAGTAGACATAATCAGTAACAAGAGGCTAAAGAAAAAGACTTATCGATGAAATGTTTTTGGGTTTATTGGTTTTGAGGAAACAGGTATGTGCTGCCAGGTGCTGGGTGTCTCAGATGATCAGTCCGAGGGGTGTCCAAAGCGTCGAGGCAGTGAGGAGAGAGAAAAAGCTAGAGGTTGTTGTTGTTGTAGGTGTTGTAGGCTTGTTACGTCAAAAAGATGTGATGTCTGTGACTGTGGTGGCTGGTTGGCGACAGCAGGGGAGAGACGGCACACAGAGGAACTCAAAAGACGGGGGTAAACTGATATGAATTCACTAAGGGGCCTAGCTACACAGGACAGCCTTATATACCAGTACATAGATAAGTGAAGCAAATAAGAGCCAAATAGACAAAAGGAGTGAAAGGGCCAAAGGCCAGTAGTGACGAAGGAAAGGATCGTGTGGGGAGTTGGACCGTAGATAAGGTAAGTGATAAGATGATGAAAAGAAAGGATACCGAACCGTTACATCTCCCAACTGACTCATTGTAAGATGGGCCAGCCATCCAGTACCCCAGTCCTCTACATCTCTCTCCAACCTTGTCAAAAATCTCAACAACAAACTCATTGGGGTGTGTTGATTCAACTAAAAGTGACATGTCAAAGCAGTCAACATGACAAAATCAGGAAACCTTGTTATCTACACAACAACACCTGCTGTAGCTGCCAATTTGAAAGCAAAGCCCAACATGGTTCAGCAATGCATCAGGATCAGAATCCTAGATTTCAGCCTACCCAACATTCTACCTGAGCTTGACTTGGACATACCATGCATCAGCAAAACCTGATTTTTCTGTGGGTGCTACATGGTGCTACACAGTGCTCCATAGGTTGATGTAATTGACCACCGTTGCTATGCAGAAGAGAACCCTTACTATGGCTCTATGGAGTGCTGTGTAGCATTGTGCAGCTCTGCATAGATGCCCAATTTCGATGTTTTTGGCCTCAAAAAATCAGGGTTTGCTGATGTGGCATGGAGTCATAATTCATGACATCTATGCAGCAGCAGTTAGGGATGCCTTCAACAGCACAGAGGAGAAGTCAGACATCTGGAATACACTGGAGGAGGGTGGTGTGGTGACCAAGGACATCTGAGGTAATCTCACAACAGAGAAGAGTTTGAGAAGGAGCATCTGTCCATGCTGGTCAGATTCAAAGACCCACACACATATGCATCCACCTCCAGCAGGATGGCATTTTCTTGCTGGGTTCATGGTGCCACATCTCATGGTACTGTGGACCCAAGAACAGGAGGACATCTCTTGCCTCTCCACAGCCCATATACCAGGTATTGTAACATAATACTCATACCACTCTCACCTGCCTAGAACACTGTCAATTTTTACTCATCTCTTCATCTCTCCTGTCACAGCACTCTGTGGCTGGGTGTGCAAGTAGAAACCAAAACCTCAGCAGTAAATCTTAGTAGATGAACATTCCCATAGTTACAGAAATGTAGTACAAGGTCAAGGTGAGGGTCCACCCTACAGAGACAATAAAATGACTCAAAAAAAAAAAAAAAAAGGACATGACCTTGCACTCCAGTGTCCAGTGCAGCAGGATGGAGTTGTTGTTGGGGTTGAAGAGTTTGGAGGATGTGCCTTATTCCTGAGAAGCCTCAGAGAGCTGACAAGTGGAAGAGTCCCAAATTCTTAGCCTACAGGATATGGTTGGCTTTCCATGTCAGTCAAGAGACTGTGATATGAGGCAATGCATCATGCAGCGATCAGGGAGGTTTCTCTCATTGCTGATGATGACTGATGATGAGCCTTGGGAAACATTCTGAATCAATAAGAAATGAAGACAGGTAAGGGAGCATAGGTAGCATTCCAACTGAGGACCTTCATACCCTTGGATGCTAGGCCATCATCATCCATTGGTTGAGCTTACTGCAGGACTTGGTCAATGGAAATTGCACAAGTGTTCCACTGGCATTTGCTATTTCAGATTAGATAACTTGCAGATGGGTACCATAACAGGAATTTGTATCTCACACATGGCAAATTGAATTAGCCTGACCTCAAGGCAAACTGCACTCTCCCACCCACCTTCTCCCAGCTGGACCACATCAAATGGTTCAGGATTAGAAAGCTACTCAATGCAAGTGCTCTAAGCAGATTTTTTAAGCCCAGATTGCTCAAATATTTGATGAAATATGCTGTCATAGATGCAACATGTTGTGGAAGAAATGTGTGGTTCCACCTGCATAGACATAAACCATGGCTAAAGCAGGTCTCTTGCCAGGATAGTCTGAACTAGTTCACTCACTGTTATCCAAAGGTGGTAAATGTTACAAGTACTTGCTGCCATAGCAAAATGTACATGCTGTTGCCTGCCAAGCTCCATATAGTAAGCAATGAGCTGCCACACTTTCCCTGGGGACCAGTCACTTTCCACAACTAGTCTTCAACAATGAAATGAGACCAGTCACTTCCTGTGACCAGTCTCCAACAATGAAATGCAACCAGTCACTAGATGTGACCAGTCTCTGGAGTCCTCTTGGCCCTGCTAACAATACCCAAAGGCCTTGGGGGCTAGCCCACCTGAATTCTGAGACTGGGATGTTGAGCCTGCCCTTCAGATAGAGGGCCCTCATCTTTATTATTAGGTGATTGCTTACATGGTAGAGGTTCCACCATACTGCTGCCAACTAACAGAAGAAGGTGGTGTGCTTTGCCTTTAATCCAGCCCACTAAAAGGATGGGATGGGTGGCTTCTCTGATGGCAGCACATTGGCAAGCACTTCTGAGTGTCATGGCTTCCTATCATGCTACCCCTCCTGCATCTTGTCAGTGTACTAGTGTGATGCACTTATCCCATCTTGAGTTTATGTAGAAATGGCCACGTGTTCTCTTGGATAGCTAGCAATTGGCCTTTTTTGAAAGGTATAGTGTGCAATCTCAAACCCAGAGGCAGGTGATGGAGGCCCTAGGCTGGGCAGCTTGGCCTGGAATGGGAGATATGGAGTCTGTCACATTGTGTGATAGAGAGTGGACAGTGGAGGGAAACAAGTTTGTAGGTAGCCTAGACCTCTACCACTGAGGTATTATCTCATGATAGTAAGGTCCAAGTAATAAGCCTGTAATAACTGTGCTGGAAGGGATGGGGACTTGGCTTCAGCTTGACAGGAAGGGCAGCTGTGCCATCATGCAACATCTGGGTGTCCTCTATTTCAGATGAACAAGGGAGATTCAACTTGGGATGGAACCCGGAAGTCAACTGGCTAACTGGGACAGAGGCCAGCTAGCGGATGGGAGGGTTTCCAGCAGTGAACACAATAAGAGGGATATGTTGAGTTCAATATTCTGACTGAGGGATCTACTACCGTACATGGGTATTTATGCTATCTAAAATATTAAGAGACAAGGCAGCTTAGATAATAATATTACATAATCCAACCAATAATGATGAGAACACGATGCGAGTGATGGGCAAGCACGGCAAACGCTGTCTTCAATACCGTGTTTGGCCCAGTAACGGACCAACAATGGTAGTGGTCCAAAGCAATTTTCTCGCCGACTTTGAGACTGTTTGACTTCATTCTTTTTGGCGCATGTAGGTTAGATCAATTTATATTGTATTTTTGTCTTGCCAGGTGACTTCCCTTTCCCCTCAATGCCCTTGCTGCCAAGGGGGAAATGGTCCAAAATGGTCCAAAACTCGACTTGCCGACTTGGTGGGATTTTCATTCCCTCAAGAGTTGCTGTAGATGCAAAGAAGCACTGTAAAACAATGTAAAATAGGCTATAGTTTGCATTAAAATTTCTCCCATAGAAGGTGGCCTCCCCTCCGCCCCAAGACATGTCTTTGGACCACTTCCTGGTATTTTGATCAAAATGTGATGTTATTAGTTGAAATATTTTTGTAGCCACATAAAAACAATCGGTCTGTATAAAACTCACAAGACCCATAGTATACAAATGAGAGACTGTATATTCCAAATTTCAAGACAAACAACTGGCATTTGTGAGCTGGAGGGCAAAAGAAATGATTCACTGGACTGTTACTGGACTAGACATGGTACTCCTGAGATGAGACGTGACAGTGTTAACCCTCCCGTGGCATAGCCACAGGCAAGCAAAGCTTGTGTAGAATAATGCACTATGATTATGTAATGGACAACTCAGCTGAGACAATGAGGACAATAGAGGATAATGAGGGACAATAGAAACAATGGCTAGAAGGCATAATGGAGTGAGCCAGAAACAGCTCATCTCAGAAGCATCCCAGAAGCAAACAGCTAATCCTTGGCTGTCTTTGGAAGCATCCTGGAAGAGCATGGCTCATTCCTGGATGTCTTAAGAGCTGGATAATCAGGCTGGGAGCCAGGTACAGCTTGTGACAAAGCCTCAGCATATTGCTAAGCCTAGGATCTAACTGGCTTAGATATAAGGGTATTATTTTATGCTAAAGTACCTGTATAACTAATAAAATATTATTACTAATCCTAAGCTTAACCTTTCTTAGGCATAACCACCTGTGATCTGACTGCCCTAGGCTCTCATGTAGTAGATGCCAAGTCTCCTCCTGCAGCTTAGTATCTGCTCTCTTCTTTGTCTTTAGCTTATTTTACTCCTCTTTGTACCTGTGCTCCTATTCCTTATACAGTTATCTTATTTAACATGGCAACAGAGCAGGTATATAGTGGTGCCAGTGTATATCATGTAGGATCCCTAGATTCTGTTAACACATGTGTATCTAACATAAAGACAGAATATCCCCATCATCACCACTGCTAGTAGGAAGGTTCAGGGTATACAGATTTGAGTTGAAGAGCTTGCATAAGTCAAACTAAGCCCCATGATGGTAACTTTTGTTATTAATGTCATAGCCACTAAGGTCAATGCCTATAGTAATAAGAGCATTGCTCTTGGCTATCTAGTTACTTGAGGCCATATGGGTCATATGCATCTGAATTGAAGGCATTGGACTAGCTACTATCATAGGAGGTACTATGCTCATTGACTTCATAGCAAGAGCTTATAGTCAATTTCTTTTGCCTGCACCTTAGGTAGAGGTTTGGAATAGTTGAGGAATAATGAGCTACTGGGGAACCTACTAGGAAGGAGAATATAGTAAGTGTAAGTGGGAAGAAGCCTACATGGACAAAGGTTAGGTGTAAGAAGGGAGTGTAGGGTATGTGAAGACTGGTTTGACTGCTTTCTGAGCCCTTCAGTGTCATGGGAATCCATGTTGTGATATAGGCAGTAGTGAGGAGGCTACCTGGTAAGGCCAGGTGTGATGTAACCTCCCAGTCTACCATACCCTTTATACCCTACCCCCCTTTATCTGCAAGGAACTACAGCTTAAGTCAAGCCCCTGCCATTGTGCCTGCTATTTTTGGCCAGCATGTGCCATCAAGCCCAGCAGCCCCAGCAGCATGGCACAGGCCTGCCTGTAGTTGCACAAACCCAGTTGTGCAGCTTTGAGATATCAGGGTTCAGGGATTGGGGAACTGCCATCATGGAGGCAGCCCCTCCTCCAGACATAGACTTGCATAGCCCCACAGGTGCAGCCTCATCATATAGGCCACATTATGGCCATAATTCCATAAAATATGTTCAGTTGAGTGGGCAAACCTTGGCTTCTACACAGCACTGGTGGTCACAGGAGGATCACCTGGACTTGTGATCTGACTGCCGAGATCCATCCACCTACCACTGCAGGAGCATCTTGAATGATAAAATCAAATTAAGCTATTAGGATATTAAGCTATTAAGCATATATACTATAGAGAATAAAAGATCAATAAATAACTGATCCCATGATTGCTGTTCTATAAGTAAGCAGCAACAAGTCTTCTGCATACTCTGGAGGAGGTGTCCAAACTGTTGGAGCACTCGACAGGCATGTCTGCTAAGCATTAAGTTAGAGCAGTACAGATTTGTGGGCAAGAGGGATGTACGCATTGCTCACTGTATCAAGCATAGACCTAGAAAGCACCTTTGTTGCTCGCTTCCTCCAACCACTGCTAAGTCCTGTTGATAGACTGTCTATAGTCCAGTCTGTGGCCCTCTGGCCCTGGGTCAGTCCTGGCCTGGACCTGAGGGCCAGGGTCAAGGGCCAGCAGCCTGGCAGACTGGCCCCTTTAGAGAGGGCCAGGGCCAAGGGTTGGTTGATCCTCAGATCTCAGGTCAAACCCAGGCCAACCTGGTTCAGCCCCATTTCAGAAGGCCATGTCATCACTGGGGTTGTCCCTGACTCCCACCTCCACTGTTGTCTCTCCCACATCGTTGATCTGCCATTGTCTTGCACTGTTACCATTCTCTGCTTGCACTGTTGCCCTCCTCTCACCCCTGCCATTGTGTCACTGTCACCTCACTGCTTGCACCATTGCCATTGCCATTGCCTCAGCTCTGTTATCATGTTGCCTCTGCCATTGTGTTGCCATCGCCTCACTGCTCGCACCCCTGCCCTTGTCTTGCTGTTGCCTCACCCTGTCATCATCTTGCTGTCACTTTGCCTGGCTGTCATCTGACCCTTGCCTTGCTGCTCACACCCCTGCTTTTGTCTCACCATTGCCTCACCCCCATTATTGCCTTGCCATCACCTCACCTCTGCTCTTGCCTCACTGCTCAAACCCCCACCATCACCTTGCATCACTGCTGCCTCTGCCATTGCTGCCCCACCCTTGTCTCACTGCTGCCTTGCAACCTCATCTCACCATTGCCTCACCCCCATCATTGTCTTGTTGTTGCTTCACCCTGCCATCATCTCATCCTCACCTTGCTGCTTGCACCTGCCCTTGTCTCGCTGTCACCTTGTAGAATACCCTCTGTATAGTATGCATAAAATAAATATTTTTAGTTAATTGCAAAAACAAATTAAAAAATAGGTGTTTTTTTAGGGCCAGCCTGGGGTCTGCCCTGCCCTGACCCAGACCTTAGACAGTCTACCTGTTCAGCTCTCAGCATCAGCAATTCCTGATTGCATTATGAGTGCTATATGAGGGTATGTAGGACTCCGTAATTGGGGGGCTATCTCAATGGATAAGAAGATGCATTACAGTGCTATGTCATGTTACATAGTGCTATGTAACGTGCCATAACATGCTGTAATGCCAAAATTGAGGCTATTTTTGCCCTCAAAATCAGGATTTGCTGATGAGATTAGCACATGCATGACCGGTCAGAGACTTACTGAGTCAAAAGGTAACAAGGGTGGAGATTTGAAGACAAGCAATAAGTAGTCCAACTCAGACTGCTCCAGGTGAGCTTCCCACAATCACCCAATCATCAGCAAATCCTGATTTTGAGGGCAAAAATGGCCTCAATTTTGGCATTACAGTGTGTTGTGGTGTGTTATGTAGCGCTATGTAACATGACATAGCACTGTAATGCATCTTCTTATTCATTGAGATAGCCCCCCAATTACAGAGTCCTACATACCCTCGTATAGCACTCATAATGCAATCAGGAATTGCTGATGATCGCCTAATGACAAAGACAAGGGTATCAGGAGGATCTATTGATACATCCGAGTCACCAAGGGTCTCCATCCATCTACTATGTACATCTGCGACTGAGAATGGTGCTGTGGTTGAGGCTGAATGTAGTGGTATGGGGGAGGGGAAGGGGGGCTGGGGCTCAAATTGGGAGAAAGGTTGGTGCTGTAAAATCTGCACCTGAGTTGGTTGGCCCAAAGGCAACAGAATACGTGAAAGTCATTCATACGCGGTCAGATTTTCTTGTTCTTTGTCATTAAGAGAGTCACTGACCACGACCCCAACAGGGAGGCGTATAAGAGAGGTCTCGAAAAGGGTGGCAAATACGCGTATGCATGAGTCCGAGACAATTTCTGAGTGAGGCCAATTTCTGAGTGAGGCCATAAATATGTGTCATGAATTATGCACATGGATATAGATACATGAGAGGAGCACACAGGTTATTAACCGGCCTGTAATGAAGTTGCTACATTGTTATGCAAAGGAATGTGAGTACTAAAGCGTGGTGTAAGGTAGGGGCGTCACGAAAAGGACTGTGGCTACAAAGAAAGACGAATAGAGGGTAGGAATACTAAGTTAGTTTTGGCTCTATTAATGATGAAAGGCATCTAATCTAAAGGACGCGTTCCATGATATGCTGCGATGATGAGAAGGGGGAACGTGGAATGACAAGCACGACAACGAACAGAGGCAAGAAACGACTAAGGCTACAGTGGACGAGAGGTCAAGCAATAGAGAAATAGAATGAACGAATACAATATGATGATGACGAACCGGGATCCAAGGATGGGTTTGGGATCCAAAGGCGATTAATGGCGGTCTGCGTCGGCGCGGCGCCTAATGACTCCACCCGCCTGTGCCTTCTTCTCCCAAACCGCAGGCGACTCGCCGTCGGCCCACGTCTGAGTGCGAGGATCGTGCTCGAAGTCGCCATCCTTGTAGCTATATCGCTCCTGGAGGAGCTTCAACAGGGGGTTCCTGAGCGCGGGGTCCATGCGCACAGTCTCGCCTGGGAGGTAACTGCCGACGCCATGCCGCGACAGGCTCTCCTCGAACAGCGCCTCGTCGTAGGTGCACCCGCAGTTGAGGTACCCGGGAGGTGCATTCCGTGGGGGATACGCCCGGCGCTCGCGTCGCGAGTCATGCCACGCACACAGCGCGTTACCCGCACGGTTGAGTGAGCAGAAGATGCGCTTGCGGGACTCGGTGCGAGTGCGCCAGCCTGACTGAAACGCAGCCGAGTGAGGCGGTGTTGGGAGACCGCCGGCTGGTTGTGTCATGCGCATTGACTCGAGAGCTGATCGTGTGCGTGAGCACTCAAGCTCGAGCTCTTGTACGCGACGGCGAAGGCGGCGAACCTCGTCCTCAGGCGACCCTGTCGACGACCCCGGGTACATCTGCTGGTGGCTGGAGAAGCCCATGGTGGCGCTGGTGGTTTGTGGCATACCACGACCCTGAGCGGGGTACGCGGCCTCGGAGAATTGTGGATAGTGCTGAGGAGAATGGGGAGATAACGATTCTGGTGAGGCGTTACGTGTCGTCGTCGTGTTGAAGTCATTCAGCGAAGGGAGGTCGGACATGCCAGTGAAGAGTCCTCCATGGCCTGCCACACCGGGGTAGGCAGAGGTGTTCATCGCGATCGTCATGTTCGTGTGCATGGGGGTGGTGTTCCATGTAAGGTCATGGTTTTGGGGATTTTGTACGTTGCCGGTGTAGAGGTGCCCGCTATGAGACGATGCGGGCGACCGAGAGAGCCGAGTGTGCATGCTCGCCTCCCCCATGGCACCAGTCAAGCTTGAGCTAGATGAGATCGATCGAAGGTCTGAGCCACCCTCGATGTTGCTCAAGTACGGCTCCTACATGCAATGGGTAAGAGGCATTGGCAACGACGACGAAACTATACTTACGTTGATGAACTGGTGAGAGAGGGTGTATGTTGACTGGTCCTCGCCATCGGATGATCTCCGTTCGGGAGGGGGATGTGATCGACCGTGGCCATTTCTGGTCGCGGATCCACTCCAGGAGTTTCCGTAGGCGATGTTGGACATGGTACCAAGCTCGTCTTTGCGTGAGGTACTGTCGCGGTTGACTAGAGGGTAGGGTCTCGGACGCTTGGAGCCAGCCAGGGAAGATGAGGAACCTCTCCGACGCGAGGTCGAGGGCAAACACGGCAACGTGGGTGGGGAGGGGGTAATTGGGGGGGATAATAATGAGAAGGATAGACCTGGAGACTCCTCTTTAATATCCATCGGCTTGCCTTGGGGAATGATATACTGGAGAAGGTCGTCGAACTGGTCCATCGTAAAAGCGGGCAGTGCAGGAAAGCAACGACCAGTTTTTGCCACGGCTTTTGACCACTGGCAAGATGGGCATCACAGGTCGCGTGGGTCGCGATGGAAATCCACAAACACGACGACTGGCGGAAAGATCTTCGGAGGTGAGGCTGTGAGCGAGACGACATTGGGTTCCGCAAGTAAGGCCATCAGATGGAGGTTCAGTTACGATTCTGAATTGCTAAAACATTTGATGTCAACAATCCTATCCAACCACCGGATCAAAAAGCGATCGAGATTTGCCTCCCTAATTATCTACGTGGTGCCGAGAGTCTTCGGGATCTTGTTGATGATGTTGAAGGCCGACTGGGACGCACAGTGCTTCAAGGAATCGGAGAAACTACCGGCGTGTGTGCCGAAGTCGTTGTATCTCACGAGAAAAGTGTACACAAATTCGAAAGATGGGAATTGAAAATATGTTCAAAAGTCATGACTGCCATAAACGTTCGGCGGATATTTTTGAACCAGACAGCGAGACGAATTGTTCCAGCAGTTCTAATCAGACAGAGCTGTTTGCGAGTCTTCCTAATCGCGGCCAACTTTGGCCATGAATGACGATTGTACGCTGGGGGATTTGGTGTATTGACATGCGGGAAAAACTGATAGAAGAATTTCAGGAACAAAGAGTGAGATACGAGTTGAGGAAAGGGTGAATATACACCGTTCATAGCTCAGGCATTTCGCGTTTGGTCATCAAATTTCACGGTCACGGTCAGTACCTCTCGATTTTTGGTGTCGCGGCAAAGCGAGTCACCAGCGGGAAAGAAAGCATTCAGGCTCATTCTAGAGCTTTCGATCTTCATATTTCCTCTCACTTACACTGCCATTCATGACAATGAGCACTCCTCAACTTCTAGATGAAAATTCAATCTCAAGGCCCATGAAATTTCAGTCGGCATTTAGATGTACTGACGATCTCGTAAATTTCTGTTACCGCACTGCATGAGCGAGCTTTTGGGAGACAGCGGCTATGCAAACTCCGATCCAACCCTCTTCTCCTAAATCACTCCGGCATAGGGGCTTGGTCGTACCGGACGACCTCCCTCCACGGGTGAGCCTGCAGCGAGTCGACACTACAGTGCATTCAGAAACGCGTACGAAGGGCATCTAACGGCACCAACCTGAGATCCTTGGGGATTTCCACCTCGCCGTTCTTCACGTTGATATGAACAAGTTTCGTAATCTCAACGGCAGGCTTTCCAGGACAGCTAATCGGGCTTTCAGATAGAGTGTGCAAACATGATTGATGCGCATATACTCACAGCTTCAACAACCGAGGGATAGGAAAGCAATGCAGCGTGCGTTGCCCAAGCCGATTTATCCGCAGCTCGCACGTATGCTGCACAATCTCCGCAATGCGACATTCGTCTTTGGTCCTGGGAGGATCCGAGGCGCTTGTCATTGCCCCAGGATCTCTAATGAAGACGCCCGTTGCTCTGCACAGCAAATACTGAACAGCAACGTGATGGTTAAAAGGCAAGATCAAGATCATGATCGAGGATTTGCTTCCATGATGAAGTGATGGTCATTTATGTAAGCAAAGAATCTGCGGCCCGGTTGTCCCCGGCAATGGCTGCAGTGCTCCTCCGTGATTGAAGTGTCTCGATTTAATATCGATTTATCAAGATCAGTACATAGCTTAAGAACCACTGTGAGAGGCTTGCCGCCAGTACAGGTCCAGCGTAGGATTTCGAAACACGATCCGAGATACAGCCATCCAAAGAAACCCCAATAAACCCCACCAACCTGCGCTCGTCAAGTAACTGAGATTAGAGCATCCGGTAGGAGTTTAACGGTATACATGAAGGCGGGATTTGCACATGGCACACGAAGGTGACACCGCTGCATTCAAAGCCATTGTGCAACGTGCCTTACTGGCGATCTCTCCACGTTGTGTCCCTGTCGACTTTACGAGCATGATTTTTGGGCGGAGGTTGAGTGGAGTCTCAGTCGAGGTACAATAGAGAGAGGATGAATGAAAAGGTACCGATAATGTGCCTTGGGCCCTCTCCCGACCGCAAATCAAACATCAGAAAGACTGGGGTAGTAATTCAAATACCAGGATTTCTTTGTTTTCTTGGAAATGTACCATATGGTAGCGTTGGAGAATAATAAGACTTTTCGGCTGTAGCGATGAGAAATCAACTCGTTGTCCAGCGTCGACTGGGATAAGGCCAGTGTTTTGATAGAGGAACGAACCTACCGAAGCAAAAGACTACATTAACGAGCGGCTATGAGAAAATTTACCCGGAAAGTACGCTATATGGAAAGACTACGAGATGATAAGCCACCAGTGTGCACGCGAAAGGGCCCCAGTGCGTGATGAATTCGGGGATTTAACTAAGACCCAACCTCTCGAGAGTTTAAGCCGGGCAAGTGTGGACCTGACTCTGGGTAATAAAGGGGATGAGGATCATTTTCTTCTCAGTTTTGGGGCTGGTATCAGCAACGGTTCATGTCAAGCGCCTAGTTAGACAAGCGCCGAGGAAGCATCTCGAACGGAATACCGGTCCGGGGAGCCATCTTAGCTTGGTCTTATTTCTTTTCGACGCCAATGGGCTGTGACACACTTGTCAACAGTCTACTCGAACACCAAATCCTCCACAAAGTCCCAAGGGCATCTATTATGGCTGCGTACGTGGCCCCATCTCGCCTGGCCGCCCTCACGAAACTGCGGTGTTCCATTTTTCAAACGTCCTACAACCCCAAGAGCCTACGAACAGGCGCGAAGTACCTCCGAGCTCGTCTACGCGGCCCCTCGATGGTGGCCTACTATCCAGACGAGTTCAACATCCCACAAATCATCAGAAGATATCCAGAGTTGGAAATGGTTGATGAAGATGAGCAAGAACGGCTGCAGGATGTGCGTGAGAGGAAGCAAAGAGGAAAGGGTGCTCCAAAGAAGGCCAAGACGAAAGGTATATCCTTCTTTCGTTCCATGTATGGATAGTCATCTAATAATGCTCAAAACAGAGGACAGCAGGAGGACACACAAGAAGCGGTGATGGCAACCTCTGTCTTTCAAAACTTGTTACACACGGTGCCAACTGTCGAAGAACTCTTCTGCTATATAATTGGAATAGGGCTCCAAGTATTCCTCCTTGCCATCTGTTTAGAAACGCATCATTAATCAGACATGGTCTACGCTGGCCGAACGACGTATGAATGCGCAACTTCTAGTGCCGCTCTGCTTCAGGACTTTGATTCGCATCAGTTGTGCATCATTCTTTGAAGAACACGCTGGAATGCGTATGTTGTTCATCTTACACCGTATCAACCCTCACAAGTCTGCCTGAAGCCCCAAGCCAATATATTTAAATCTTCAGGAACTGCTGCTCACCGTTCAACCCGAACTTTATCAACATGGACATAACCTCCGTCCTATGCCCATGGTTCCTGAATCTATGTAACGATCTAGGCAGAATGTTCTCAAGGTATCCTCCACATTGCTATCCCGCTTCGTTCAGAATCTAATTCTTTCTTTGCCTCTTTGCTCGCCTTCTTACAGCACCAGCAACCAGCAACGTTACGGCGTCCTTCAAGGCGCCTTTCTTTCTCGTCTGATTCTCGAGGCCACCAGATTGTTCCGCTTGAGGGCCTTCTCCCGCTTCTCCACCTATTACAACCGTCACCCTCTCCTAATCCACGCACAAGTCCAGATATTCGAACAGAACATTGATGATGCCTTCGAATCTCCCACTTGCGCTCTTCCCACCTCTAGTCTCTGGTAGCTCGACTTCCCAAAGCTGCTCAAGTGTCAAACCGTCCCAGGTTACCAGTGGTGCGCCAACCTTGACTGGAACGACGATACTCGGGCACCCATTGAGCAAGATATAATTGATGACGCTCTCGCCAGGCCTGGCACTCGAAGTCCAGATCTTCCTATGCGGCTTCAGTCCAACAAGTAGGATGACCATGCGCCGCGGCACTGGCGGCGGTGGGAGCGTCGTCAATGCCGGCTCCGGGGACGGTGTACGCGACTTCGAGAACTTGTTCGCCGGTGCCGGAATAGACAACTCCGAAACTGGAAACATGCGGTGATGGGAGTGGTCCTCTCCCACTATTGGAGCAGCAGCGCCTGCGTTGCTCTCGGACCCTGTGGATGACACTTGACGCAGGCACGGGTGCGTCACACAGTGCTATGACAGATGCTGATTCCCCGAGCAGTGTCTCTCCTACCCTATAGTCGCCTTTTGGGGTGACGAGATGGGGTTATTTTTTTATCGGACCGAATGAAACGCAGAGTATTTTTCAAAAGCGTACGCATTGGATAAGTCAGCAAGCCGAAATAGCGAGTTAGGATGATGGCTTTGGCGTTCACTAACCTGATAGGAAAGGACCATGGCAGAAGATAATATCTGGTTTCATATTCCTCGGGATGATTGGGCGACGGGCACTGGCGAAGAGATACGGTGAAAACCAGCCTTTCTCCACCGCCAGATAATCTTTGACCGCAGCAAAGAGGGACGCGTCTCTGGCATACCAAAGCAGAAGCACCTAATCAGAGCCGTTTCCCGTAGACCGAGCGCCGCCACTTACGAATGCACGGAGCTTCGATAGAACCCAAGCGCAGCATCATCGTCGACTTGTACTTCAGCGTTATCAGAATAACCTTCATCCCCGTCGTCTCGAGACGCTTCAAATGGATAGGAACGAGCTTGTTGATGGGCTTGTCGAAGACCAAGTCATTTGCGAGCTTGGTCGACAAATCGAATCCGACATGCAAGCCAAGCTCGACAAGGATAGTGTCTCCAAACGATGCAACAGCTGCATCTGCTACTGGGCCCATACTCCAAAATGGGATATTATTAGACCCGGGAAGGAGAAAATATAACCGCATGGAATAACTTCAACTTACACAGGTGCTGCCACTGCTGCCACCCCTCCCTAAAGGAAGCAGGTTAGCACCCAACGTTCGACCAGCCTCCACCGGCATCGAACCGGCGAAGACATGGTGGATGGACGGATACTTACAGTTGCAGCTATCACCGTGTGCACCGCAAGGTCTCGAAACCGGATACAGGGCAAAAACAACGGCGACGAGTCTCCCCACTAGGCAAGCCCGAGTTTTCTTCGTCAGCTTAGAACGGAAAATATTTTTTTCGGATGATGAACCATCCGGACGCCGCCCAACCTTGGTCAACTGCTGCACACACTTAACGTTATGGGGGTCACAAAAAAATGAATCATAGGGCCTAGGCACGCAGAAATGTACCATGAAACAGCTCTCTCCGGCCTTCGTCGAAAGTAGAAAAGCAGCACTCACAGGTGAAAGGCAGACTACGGTTGTCCCGGCGGCCCTTAGCGTTTCGTAAGAGGACATCACGATCCTTCCAGTCATGGACTATTGAAAGAGAAGATAAAATGATAATCAGTGGTAGCACGATTTTTTTGTCCACAACAAGTAGAGCATCAGGAACAATTGGCTGATGACCGAAAGTAAGAAAGTCACCGATCCAGCCACCCAGGGACGAATTCTAACTCCGGTGTTACAAACTATTTTTTGAGAAGAGAGCTTGACTTGCAAGAAACCTGGATGTAGAAAATATGTTCCCCTGTAGCATCAAGAAGCCGCCCGGCCAGCTCCTCTTGCATTGCGTCGCTGACTTCTTGATCCGAAAGCAAGGGTGCCGGCCGCGGCTGTGGCCATTCATAAGCAATCTTTAACAGCGGGCGCTAAGCGCCCAAGGCGTGCAGGGTCTGATGCCAGCCGAAGAGCCCACAATCCGCCTCCTGGCCAACCAGAACGATCTAGCGCACGCTATACCACCAGCAACTGTCTTATTCTGGTAGATGCTGCCTAGATATCCACTGTCGATGATCATTTCACCGCCATAAGCTAAGGATCCCCCAACAGTGCAACGATCCATAGTTCGGACGTCGACAATCAAAGAACTCGAAACGGCCGATAGATGAAAGGGAAATTTAGGACTACAGTGACTCACTCCGACGAGTTTCCTGACGATCCATGGTGCGGCTTTCTCTTCTTCAGTACTTGGGGCGGATATTGAGGCCGGGTCGACAGGCCCTATGGGCGAAATTGATGAATCTGAGGCGTTCTTTAACATTATTCTACGACGTAGGAGGGACACAGTATGTCGATGTGAATAGAATTGAAACAGCCCCTAGATTCGAAGAGACTCACAGAGTTCGTTTAGAACGACCTTTGTCGACTCCGTACTGCGGGCGCCGGGAAGCTTTGGCGCTCGAAATCGGCCAAGACAAAACCAAGCAGTTGTCAGAACCTATAGAAAAGAAGAAAAGAGGATTTGACGGAAACATAAGAACATATCAAAACACTGATGATCGATCAACCCCACATTGGTGGGCGCTATTATTGGGGATTCCCGAGTGGACGGAAATTATCGGCATCGTTCATCGTTGAAGGACAATCAGATAATCTCAGGCAATCCGTGCTGGGAAATTGACCATCACACAAAAATTGTTCAAGAATTGAATATTTATCATCAAGAACAACGGACAACTCCATGGGCGTTGAGGCCCTCATCATCCTACATACTCTACATCAACACCCACTGCATAGCCACCCAGCAAGATCGAACACTTGTGGGACAACGTCCGCGACCTCCTCCAGCTACATGAGCTGATCAAAACGTATCCCTGCCTGCCTGCTGCTCCGTTAAAGGCGCACTTAAATAGTTGAACGAATCCACCGGAACATCCAGTCAAGTGTGTAGGACGTTGAAGATCCCATTCTCCCGTCTATTGGGCGAGGGCTCGTTGAGGCCGTCGATCGACTACGGGTTTACCGCATGACAATTAGTAGCGGTAGTGGGACTAGCGAGAATGCATCAGGACAAGATGATCAACGAGGCTGTGAAAAAAACACTGACAGGCTTGTAAGGGCCCTGGGCGGGGATGTCCAAGTACTTGGACTGGGTCTCGCTGAGAACGGTCAGTTTGACGTTCAGCTGAGCAAGGTGGGCTCGGGCGACCTCCTCGTCGAGCTCCTTGGGGAGCATGTGGACGCCGAGGGGGAACTTTTCAGGGGTGGTCCAGAGGGCGATCTGGGCAAGGACCTGGTTGGCGAATGAGCAAGACATGACGAACGAAGGATGGCCGGTAGCACAGCTACGAACGATATAATCAATCGACCAGCCACAACAATAAATGATAACTCGTACCCCAAGTTGACGAGACGGCCCTCAGCGAGGAGGATAATGTGACGTGCATTGGGCATGGTGTACCGATCGACCTGGGGCTTAACGTTGGTGACGGAGGCGGCGTTAGCCTTGAGCCATGCAACATCGATTTCGACATCGAAGTGGCCGATGCTAACATCGTGGGGATGAGCACACAAAAGTGAAGAATGACAAGAAGGAGCGCACTTAGAAACGATGGCATCTTCAGGCATGACTGCGAAATGGGCTCCAGTGATGATATCCCTGTTGCCGGTGGTGGTCACGAAGACATTGCCACGGGGAGCAGCTTCCTCCATGGTGGTGACCTCATAACCGGCCATGGCGGCTTGGAGGGCGTTGATAGGGTCGATCTCGGTGATGATAACGCGAGCGCCGTAGGACTTAAGAGATTCCGCGCACTATAGAGAGCCCGCCATTAGTCGAACATCGAGCAATAACAAAGAAGAAAAACGCACTCCTTTGCCAACATCACCGTACCCAGCGACGACAGCGACCTTCCCAGCAAGCATAACATCGGTGGCACGCTTGATACCATCGACGAGGGACTCGCGGCATCCGTAGTAGTTGTCGAACTTGGACTTGGTGACAGAGTCGTTAACATTGATGGCAGGGACCTTGAGCTTGCCGTCACGGAAGGCCTTGTAGAGATGGTGGACACCGGTAGTCGTTTCCTCCGAGACACCACGAACGTCTGTGCAAATGATAAAATCAAAACACGATGGTTGACCCGGCAGGGATAGTTCGCTTACCAGCAAGGTACTGCGGGTACTTCTCATGAACGAGGTTGGTGAGATCACCTCCATCATCGAGGATCATGTTGAGAGATTTTCCGCCATTGAATCCGGCAAGGGTCTGCTCAATGCACCACAAGTACTCCTCCTCAGTTTCACCCTTCCAGGCAAAGACAGGAACCCCGGTTGCGGCGATACTGATCGACGACGTCAAATGCGGATCTTATCTCGTGTCAAAAAAGCACTTACGCTGCGGCAGCGTGGTCTTGGGTTGAGAATATGTTCTACACGGCAGGGTAAGCGGTACGCGCATCTGTCAGAGATGTGGGACATACGCAGGACGACCAGGTAACCTCAGCTCCGAGGGCGGTGAGGGTCTCGATAAGAACAGCGGTTTGGATGGTCCTAGGAACGATAGAACAACGCGTCAGAAGGGCTTAAAAACGTAAATATCTGCCGAAACGCACATGTGGAGGCATCCTGCGATGCGAGCACCCTTCAAGGGTTGCGAAGGTCCGTACTGTTATCAGACACGAGGATCAGGAAATCGATCTCTATGGATTGAACAGCATCATTCCTCACCTTCTTCCTCAAGTACATGAGACCGGGCATCTCATTCTACGACCATGGAAATCATCAGTTGAGCGATAACAGTTGGTTGGGATGACGAATTGAGCTACCTCTGCAATTTCGATCTCCTTGCGGCCAAAGGCAGCGAGAGACACGTCTGGAACAGCCGGTAAATCATTCCAAGTAATAGTGTAGAAGAATGGGTCATACCTGCAACTTTGAAGACCATTTTGAGCTTTTGAAAAAAGAGAGGATGGGTGATGGAAAGGAAAAGGAGGATGGCTCGAAAGATTTTCCTGTCGAACGTTTTTGTTTTTCGAGGGCACGTGACTTGAGGGATCTAATCTGATGAATTCTCGGCCCGCTACTTATTTCACATCCAGGTACTTCCAGGGTACTTCCACCCCAAGGTACAGTGGAAAGCCAAGGAATAAAGAGGGGGGAAATATCTCTAGACAACTTCGCAATGATTTATGCAAGCGCTACAATTTTTTTCGGTGTCAGAATTGGGCCTATACAGAAGAGCGACGAAAGGATTTTGTCGCAATTTATCAGCAGATGTTGAGAACATCCAAGCGTCGTCTTGCAGGGGGTTTTCAATGAAGTACCGGAGCACCTGGGGAGAAACACGCTGCTGGAATCGAGGCAGACGTCCAGGGACAATCGTTCTTGAAGCGTAGACGACTCTGTGCTTTCGTCTCCATCCGCAGATCAAGGGCAGCTCTTCATTCCAACAGACTTCAAGTTTTCACGAACGCTTCTCTCTGTGTGTACATATGGAGTTGGAGCGCGAAGTTTTCGAGCCAGGGGGGTAATGAACGCGGCAGTCGCAAGCTGGCCTGTGAACAGCAGGGACACAAATATCCTATATAGCATCTCCACCGAGTTGAGCGACATAATTGAGGTACATGAGTCAAGATCCCTCTTTCTATTCTGCATTAAGAGTCCGGGTATTTCTTGATGCATTCCAGCGCTTCTTTTGAAGTGCAGTTTTGCCTATAATTAGCTGATCCGGGCTAAGAAGTAAATGGGTGAGAGAGAGGAAAAATAGGCCGCTAATTCGTAGACGAAACGAGGAAAGAGACAAGAAAAAATTCAAACACCTATCCGCTCGAGGAAAGCCTCTGTTGTCTTCCACAGCTGCTCTCCAAGCTCCTCGTTCAACGCTACCGGGTTGGGGGCAGCAACCCGTCCAGTAGGTTGGCTTTCAAGGTACACACCCCGATATGTCTTCTTGTCGTCAGCGATCCGCTTGCCCGCAGCCGCGAACGCTGAATTGTACGCGCCGACATCAGGCTGGGCGATGGCCAGTCCGATGAGGAACTTGAACAAGCGTGCAAAAGGGAGCTTGTGCGAAAAGCTGTCGACGCCGCCTGGATGGACTGACGTAACGGTTATTGGCGCGGACGCGTCAGCGTTCAGCCGTCGTTGGAGGGTTTTAGTCCAGACGATGATCATTAGCTTGCTGTGACCTGAAGAAGGTGAGAAAGAGCCTTGAGTAGGACAACTGAGGCTCATACCGTAGCGAATCATGCTCGGATATATTGTCCGGCTAAACGTGGTGTTGAAATCTTCAACGTCGTCAAATTTGACCGAAGACGGGACGAATTTATGGGCGATAGAAGTAAGCTATGAGGCACTTTTAGACTTTGTGTGACGCAGGTATAGCGAGAAAGTTACATACATTTACTATTCGGACATCCGAGTTCGGCTCTTTGGCCGTCTGTTGAAGGAGAGGCAGCGAGGTGCGCGTAAAGACGTAGGGGCTGATATAACTGTGCATTGCCTCAGATACAGCTACACCCATTGTACATTGAAGGCTTACTTCACAGTAGAGAGACTAGTAACACCGTCTGGCCCAACTGTGTAAGGCTCCTGGAGCCTTACAGATAAACGTGAGCCTCAAAAGCTTCCACAGCAGACGGAGACACAAGCCAGCATTGTTGACTGCAACATCGAGTCCTTGTCAGTAACCGTTTCCATAGGTCGAAAGATGAACGTACCGAGAATATCCAGCCTGTTCTCCCTCTTCAAAAACTCCTCCGCAGACTTCTTCGCGTCTCTGGGATCACTCAGGTCCAGCTTCAACCAAACCACTCGACCCTCTTCTACGCCCTCATGTTCCAACTGCGCAATGGCTCCGGTTGCCCGAGATTCATTTCTCGCTGCCAGATAGACTTTCGCTCCAGCGCGCGCAAGATGTCTGACAGTCGCTAGCCCAATCCCTGTACTAGTTCTGGGCGTCAGAGCGAGATTATAGGAGGATAATGTTCACGTACTTTCCGCCAGTGACAATTGCGACTTTTCCTTTCAAGTCAAGGAGATCCGTGGATGGGTCGAAGCTTCGAGAGGCTAGGTTGCCCATGGCGAGCTGCTAAAGTGAGAACGAGAGAGAAATGGGCCTGATAACCGATGCATGGAGTATGAATTCAACCTGGGCTGTTGTGGGAAGGAATGAGAAACAAGGAGCACATGACCGTCTCTCCAGTGTTGGGCGGTTATTAACCAAAGTCACTGGTTATGGTCATAGTTATATGGTCATACTGTACGTAACCGGTTACTCGGTCACACCAGCTACTCGGTCATTGCCTTTGTAGATGGCACAGTTGCTCGTTTCACTCCATTCTTTTTGTGCACTCATGTATAATAGTATCAGAGCAATGTAACTGCATTTTTTGGCGGACAGAGCACCATTCCTCGCGGAGAAATGAGCCTCCCTTTGTGTCTGGTGACGTGTGACGCCCAATTTCCTTATTTGATACCGTGTTTCTGGTGGTCCCGGAGGGCTTTTCTCGATGACATGACACACTGCCAGGAAGATACTTCGGACTTAAGAATTTCATAGTGACTACTGTATAATTAAACAAGTTTCTCTTATGTTGAAGGATTGCTGCACTTCCGACCTTGAAAATTGGAGAGTGTGTCATTTTGGAGGTGGATTGGACTGTTCCTGCTGATTTCTCTTAGTATAAAGCATCCATTGTGTAAACAAAGAGGTGAAATGAATTTTGAGGCGAATATGTGTGCATGAAAGAAGACCCCTTAATTTTTACAATTTTCTTCCGAACATAAGACACCAAGCAATTGAAAATTCTTGTTTTGAGTGATGAGAAATGTCAAATTAAATAACTGAAAGGAAAACATCAGAAATCACAAAATAAGAAGACCAGAATATGATAGAGGTGTCTAACTTTAACTGGAAGCATTTTTTCATTAAGGTCAGACCAACTTTGAAGAGTAATTCAAGGTGGCCGAGTACTGTCCTCGTATTGTGAGGTTATCTTATCATCAGCTTACTAAGCATAACTGACCCTGGTTACAACCGGTGTACGGGACCAATACAAATCGGTCTAGTCTCGGGGCCTGGCCGACTTCCTGGTTTTGACCGATTTTGACCTATCGAAATAAAATATTTGTGGAGGTCTCAAACCCTCCCTTAAATTTCTGATAATTGGTACACAGGTACTTCAGATGCTTGCCTATTGAGTAGTACTGTTAGTTTTTTTGACACCCCCAAACCAAGCACGCAAATTTTAGGAGACTGTAGAGTGACCGAGATGCCGGTCATCTACAGTAGTTATGATAACTGTTAATAACTGTTGCTAACTGTCACCCATCAGCTAACTATCCCATGCTAGTTATTCAGGGATATCACGTCCTACTCGGGGTTATCTCCGAATTCGGACGTCGGCAGTGGGGCTCGATATTAGATTAGATAGCTACTTTTTCCCTACATGCAGCGCTGTACCACGCAAAATCATTGGGGACTTGTGTCTTGTTGTGGGCTGCAAAATATTCCTTGACACAAAGTACGAGCAAAAAGAAATGCGCTCTTGAATCAATCTCTTCTAGTAAACACCTTGCCTGTGTAATAGTGTCGCAGCGGGCAGCTAGGACTAATGGTTCCCAATATCATGGAGAAATGGAAGTTAAGACTGGCATGAAGGAAGCATTTGATTTCGATCTGAATGTCGCAAACAAAGAGAAAGCACTCGAACTCTTCGGTACATCACTGAGTACTGATGACTGATTGCGAGGAGCAAGGGGGATTGAAGAGCCATCAGAATCGCCTTGTTTCCCAGAATGACGAATTGACCCAAATCATCTAATTTGTTCGGCCTAACAAAGCGCCCCCTTTCCCCCGTGCGAGTCGCAGCCGCGCAGACGCAAAGCGAGCGGCCTTGGGCAAGCTCGAGTGCTAGTGGACTCATTCCAGCTCTAGCTTGTATTTTCTTCCTTGTACTGCCCATAGCCCGGTAAAGCGATGGCGCGCAACAAAGTAGGTCTAGGAAAGTGTATCCGCACAACTTACAGTCACCGTGCTTGTTTTTCCTATATGCCGATTTCTCAGAGTCGTCGTTGAAATTTGACGCTGAGGGCCCGAGCTGTACGAGCCTGAAGGGCTTGATGCCAACGGTAAATTTAATCCTGAGCTACACGGCGTTGCTGGGACATTCAAATAATATCGGACAATCATTAAATTCTTGTAGTTCTACTGGTTAAGCACAAAATTTGCAAGACTCTCTGGGAGCGTCAGTCCAGACACTAGCGTCGGCGGCACCAACCATTGATCAGTACCTTATTAGGCCTAGTCGGTCATGGTCATGATCAATCCGTAACTGTTAACAACCGAGTCATAACTGTTATGAACCGCGATAACAGTTAGTTAACCGGCACAACACTGCGTCTCTCGACTTCGACTTCAATGATGACCTCCATTCGCGTACCCGCTCATCCACTTATGTTAGATAGATGCTTGAACCATGAAGGTCGACGGCTCAGGAGAAAATATGACGCATCTCAATCCAAGTTCCTGTCAACGCGCTGGCGGAAGACATCCCAGGACAAACCATAAGTCGAACCTTTCAAGTTTCCGGGCTCAGGATACGTGTCTGAGGAGCCACCGAATGTTAACATACAAGCCCTATGGTAAGTCGCCCACCCAGATGTGGTCTTTCCACGAAGTTTACAATTAATGCAGCGTTCACATGGCCCTTCAGATGAAATGTAATAGAACAACCCTCATAATACAGAGGACGACCTTTGAAAGCCAACAGAAAGGACATATGACAACGTATATGCACCATCTTCGTTACCGAAACCCTCTAGCGAGTATGAAGCCCTTGTTTCTTCCTTGCGGTAGACAACTAACGAGTAATTCTCAGTTTCTCCAACTACACTGCCTCACCAAAAAGATTGTCCACCCATGTTCGGGCCATAGTCTGAGAACGGCTTGGGATGGGCCTTTGGAAAAATGTGGATCAAATATGAGACACATAAAGTATCTGGATGATCCCCAAGCACGTAAAAATAGAAGCAATCCTGATAGGTAGCATCGAGGGACAAAAAATGCTGTTTTTCCAGTTCTTCAGGCCAACAAGCTTTCTTGCTCATAAAAAAGTATATTGTAGTACAGGATAGTTAAAGTCAATGCAAACTTCATCTACAAAATTTTACTCAACGGTTTGAAAGTTGTAAGCCAATTAAAGTGGCCGTTTTGAGCCAAAAAAGGAAATAAAACCCTAAAAGAGGCCAAAATGAGGCCTTTGTAGCACACATAACTTTGGAACCACTTGATATAAAGTTGTAAATCAAGTTGGGATTAGCTTTGGATATCCCATACTTCATAATGTATTTTTTACAGCAAGAAAGCTTATTGGCTTGAAAAAGTGGAAAAACAGCATTTTTTGTCCCTCGACGCTACCTATCAGGATTGCTTCTATTTTTACGTGCTTGGGGATCATCCAGATACTTTATGTGTCTAATATTTAATCCACATTTTTCCAAAGGCCCATCCCAAGCCGTTCTCAGACTATGGCCCGAACATGGGTGGACAATCTTTTTCTTGAGGCAGTGTATGTATGCATGCAACACGGCACTCTTCAGTCCACTTCACAGGCATAATGCTCAGTGGGCCATCGCCTTGAATTGGCCACCCCTGACGGGGTCTCTAACCAAATAGCCAATCAACCAGCCCTTCTCAAAAGCAAGCCATGGACCTGACGTCGCTTCCCCCCATTTCCCCCCTCGAGGTTCGACAATTCGTATGTCTGCGATCTTAAGAGCTCCTACCTGTCCCCAACCACCCACAGATCGTATTTCCTTCTTCACTCACATGAAAGACGAAAGTAAAAGTTACGGAAATCCAAAGACCTGGTTGCTCAGCGGTCTTCTGGACAAAGTCCAAGCGGTGCGTCGCCCACGCAGCGTCACGAAAGGGTCAGGGTTCATTCCACTCTCTCGGACGTATCCAACTTCCCTTCATCGTGTAGCCCTTCAGCCTCCTCTATCCCTTCCTCCCTGTTGAATGCACTGCCTCCTCATCCTGTCCATCCTATGGACGGTTTCCAGCCAGACCCTAGGAGGAAGCAAGTTCGAGAGCATGGGGCCATGACCTTGGATATCACTGGTTCAGTCGCAGGCGTGGTTCTGGTGGTCGGACCGCCGGCAAAAGTTGTGATTGGGGACCTGCTTGGGATCTTGAAGTACGACAAGAATCTCACTGGACCTCTTACTCATAAGCTACCGTCAGCATCACTCCCTCCGTATAGTGTGTAGGTACCAACTACCCACCACCCTTGCCTGGATTGACGAGAATGCGATGCGAACCGGTCCGTGGTCCTTCCAAGGGAGGTGTCAGCTCCGCTAAATAGAAGCTGCCAGCACCTGCTGTTCAGAAACCATATCCTTCGTAGCTCAGGTGATTGTATTCTGACTAGAATCGATGATCGTCGAAGCTCGCCATTTCTCTTGTGGCAAACACCATCGCGTCTGTACGCAGTCTGACTCAGCCTCCCGTCCTTCCCGTCGCACGGCTTGCATATCTAACAATCTTAGTCTATGCACAGTTGGAACGACTATCTTCCTGCACGTGCACACCTTCCATGAACGCAATCCTACACCATCCTGACTTCTTCTTGCTAATCGTCTTCTCCTTCTTTCCTATATCTATGCCCTAAAATATCGACTGTGAGTCCGCATCTCCGTAATGGCCGCTGCTCTCGTTGATCGCGTCACCGATTTGTTCAAGACCAACCTTGACATCAACGCCTCCAAGTTGGACGCGAAGGCTGAGAAGCCTGTCCGACCTGAAGTCGCAGAGGTGATCGTCGATAAACCCCAACAACCTGATATCCAATACCAACCTGATGAAGCCAAATGGAGAGCGAGGACAGCGCGTCGTCTCGCTGAAGACCCAGCCCTCCCCAAAACCCCGCTTCCAGACGGCTTTCCGAAGAGGCTGGAGTCCCCACTGGTATGGGAAGGAAAGGATTGGACGAATCCGTCGCAGTGGGAGTACAAGCTATCCGCGGAGCAGCTCCTGGAGATTGACGATGCCGTCAAGCACTTCAAAGGTGCGTCACTCATTTCTTTAGTCCATTTCCCCTGAACTAATACTTTCGAAGGCCTCAACAAACCTCTAGGGTATCTCTCACCGGAGACCTTCCCTCTTCCGACCCTCGGCCCCATCCTGAAGGACCTCTCTAACGAGCTGCACAACGGCCGTGGCTTTTTCGTTCTCAAGGCTATCCCCATCGATTCGTATTCGCGTGAGGAGAACGTAATCATCTACTCCGGCATCTCCTCGTACGTAGGCCGCCTTCGCGGGATTCAAGACAAGGGCGTCTCCGTCATCGGGCACATCAAGGACCTTACCGAGACCCACCCACTCAAGACCATCGGTTCGCCTGCCTATACGACGGACAAGCAAGTCTTCCACACCGATGCTGGCGATATCATCTCGCTGTATGTGCTTGAGACCGCGGCAGAGGGCGGCCTGTCGCGCATTAGCAGCAGCTGGAGAGTGTATAACGAACTCGCGGAGACGCGGCCCGACCTGATCAAGACCCTCTCAGAACCGTGGCCCTTCGACGGGTAAGTCGTCATTCTGCGTATGCGCGGTGTATGTCCTCATACAAAATCCCTAGATTCGGCGGCACCCCAGCGTACAGCCTCCGCCCTCTTCTCTTCTACCTCAACAACAGGATCGTCATTCAATACGCTAGACGGCGCTTCACCGGCTTCGCGGGTCTCCCGCGCTCGGCGGAAATTCCACCCATCAGCGAGGCGCAGGCCGAAGCCCTCGACACAATCCACTTCCTCGCCGAGAAACATGCTGTGGGGCTCAGCTTTGAAAAGGGCGACATCCAGTACATCAACAACCTGAGCATCTTCCATGCGCGCGATGCCTTCACGGATACGCCTGAGAAAACGTATGCCTTCCCTCTTTATAAAATTCGATGATTCCTTATGTTGATGGTGCCTTCAAATTTCACCAGACGCCATCTCCTCCGCCTTTGGCTGCGAAACGAAGAATTTGCTTGGAAACTGCCGTCCGAGCTCAATCAGCTCTGGCAAGCGATCTACTACGCATCGACACCAGAGACAGAGCACTTCCAGATAGAACCTCAAATTCGCAATACCTGGGCAATTAACACTGCAACGACCAAGAACTAATGTTGGCATTGCGATTGCCAAGCAACCTTTCGTGTAGAACTATTCGCAGCCACACTATTCGCAGCCACACGCATACTCAGGCATTTTTTCCAATGATATTTTTCTGTCTCGCGGAGCTAGCGTTCTCGATGTTTGACGATCAATTGATCAACCATTTTTCCAGCTATGTATACAGCTGAGCTTGCGTTTTGGAGAAAGTTGTCGCATATGCATCCTGAACGTGTCGATTAGCCTAAAGGATGGGAGCACGTGGATTAAGAGTTTGGTGGTACGCTGAGGTAGGGTAGGGTAGGCTGTGGTCTTTAGTGGGCGAGTCAAGAATTCTCACGTCTGCTGTTTGACGCCACACAAGCTATTTATAGAAGTGATCAAATGGCCTTACAAGGACAGAACGCGAGTACTACATCGCTCGGTTGCTTATCGCCAGACTAATTTTAGTTCAATTCTAATTTCTTGGTATAATACCTCCATGCATCCACACAAGATAACTACTCTAGAAGAAGCCCGAACATTAGAGTATTAGTACCCTCGAATTCTGATCAGGGGAGCTGTCTTAATGTATGCTGAGACGCCTGAATAGAGCATCTCGCTTCCACGGTTAAGTATCGAGGTGTAGACCCTCAAAAAGATCTCGTCAGGTACATTCCAAGCTCTGTCGTCGCGGAATCGCTGAAGGGCTTGCAAGACCCATGCAGTACAGTCCCACCCGGCTTCAGGACCGAACCCTCCTAGGAAGCGCCAGCCACGGTCTTCAGCTCCAATTGAAACGAGACGGTCTGAAATTTGGTTGAAAGTGGAGTAGGCTGTGGTGGTGAAGAGATCGACGATGCCTGTGAATGCACCTGATCCGTCGAGTTGTTCAAACGTAAAGGATTGAACGAATCTTCCGCTCATGCCGCGTTTGATTTCGTAGACCATCACAGGCTGAATGTTCCAGGATGATGCGGTCGTGGCGACGATGGCCCAGTGGAAATATCCTGGTAAGTTGTTCTTCGGGGGAAAAAAATAGAGCGCAACGCCGATTTTGATGGCCATTTCTTCTTGTTCGAGGAAGGGAGTAAGTGAACCTGTTATAAGGATAAAATATGATCAGTAGTGTGAACATGTCAGAGTATACCCGGATTTGACGCACTCTGCGGATTACGTATGCGAGGTGAACTATGGGGAAATTTTGCTCGAAAGGCAAGAGGCTGGGGACTTCGAAGCAGTCTGCAAGAGGGGACGAGCTTTTAAGCTGCAGAGAGCCTCGGAAGTGTTGGGCCACAGTTAGTCTCGCTTAATCAAGAAAAGCCAGACACACGCCTGTCCGATTACACGTACGCGGGTGGCAATCATTTAGATGGTGTGTGGTCGGATTTTCCTGAACAAGTGCGATTCCGTCCAAGGAGGAAATTCGTGGGCTATCCCCCCCTTGGCCACCGATGAATGTTGGAAAGGGTAATTGTACGGCTTTCGTAGCAACGAGATATTAAATCTTTGGCAGAATTCGCGCTCGCGTCCTCTCGACGCTTTCAAAATATTCTGGGGAAGTTGCCTGAAGCCGATAGAAGTTTGGGAAAGACATGATGCATGTACAAGGTACATTGAATGTTGTCGCCTCCCACTAAAATGTGGCTTTCCGGAAGAAGAGAAGAAGAACATGAACAAAGAGATTGGCCGAAGTTGCAGGCCACTCGTTCTCGAATTCCACTGCGATCGACTGCTCAAACGTTTGAACAGAGGCCTTTGCCATGATCAGCGTGGCCAAGTTTGCCGGCCCGGTGGCCAGGGTCTAACTCAAATTTACATAACTATCACTCCGTCTTATCACTCTTTCAACGTTGCCACTCTGCGCGATCCAAAGTGACTTTCGCCGCACAAGTTCAGACATGGTCCCTCACGGGCCGAAAACACAATGGTTCATATGGACTATCGTCGCACCGTTGTGGAGAGGTGCGCTCCCTTTCATCAACTTCGTCAAGAGTTGTTCACCATTTACTGATTTATCCACGTTTAAAGTGACCCTCGGACGGTTTATTTTCGTCAAGTACTCGCCACATGCCGAAACTGAAGCTGCCACCATGCGTTTCGTTCGCGATCGGACGACAATTCCAGTCCCAAGGGTCTGGGGTGTCCTGACTTTCCAAGGACTTCCATACCTTTTCATGTCTCGCCTTCCGGGGCGTGATCTACGATTTCCTGAAGCTTTGGGCTCTCTCTCAGATGCTGGGAAGGATCGCGTGCTCGACCAGCTCAAGGGCTTTGTAGAACAACTACGTGCGCTAGAACCTCCTACAAAGCCGCCTTTCATCTGCAGCGTCCTCGGTGGCCCCGTTCTCGATCACAGGCTCTCAACAACAGGTCCCTATGGGCCGTACCGAGACGAAGCACAATTCAACTCGCAGCGCCGCCAAGGTCTCACCGTTGAACAATATGCCGTCTACTCCAAATTCTCTCCCGAAGTCCTTGACGCCGTCCGTCGTGCGCATGCCATCCGGCACCCGATCGTCTTCACACACAATGACTTACACCGTGGAAATATCCTCATCGAAGGCGACCGCGTGACAGGCATCGTCGATTGGGAGTGCGCAGGGTGGTTTCCGGCGCATTGGGAGTACGTCAAAGCCCTGTTCTTGATTTACGATCCCAAAGATCCTTGGCTCAAGGACGTACCGACGTTCATACCGGCATTCGAGTTCGAAGCCAATGTGGATATGAACCACGTTGGTTGGACGCGCGATTGGATTGGAGTCGTATTGGAACCTGGCTTCGATGAAAATATCGGGTTTCCAGTAGCGGAATCCTTGATATAGGTTAGCCTCGCGCTCAAGGACATCATTTCTACATATTTTCTACAATGTCTTCGGTATACCCTATAGAATATGTAATGCCCAGCTTCTCTTGCATAACATTGCCCAAGTCCGATTGCCATATCCTTTCGTGAATGCTAAGGCAAAGTAGCAACGGCTCTGCAGGTGATCAATCGATCACCTTCCATTATTACCTTCAATGACGAGCGTCGATGGCCTGGTGCATGAGCTATCAGCGCTCATGCCCGATTTCGGAGGGAATCAGAGGGTGCCCTGGTAGGTGTACCTATCATTCTATGGCACTGTAGAGTACGATTGTGGGGGCCTCGCATAATCGAGCGGTATAAAGTCACCACCGTCCCAGTGTTAGAGGCCGAAACATAGAAAGATAATTAGAACAACTTATATTGTAAGTAGATGGTCCGCACAAACGGCAATTTACAGGGAGAGCCTTCCGCATTCAACATGTGTTCTTCTCGCTAGCGAAGCAGCTGATGCGGTTTCCTTCCTTGTGGAGAAGTATGCTGTCGAGTTCAACGTCGAGGAAGTTGACATTGGGTACGTCAAAAGCTTTGGCTTCCTCAATGAATACGCTGTCTTAATTAAACTGCGATTCCTCAAGAATGAACGCACGTGGACCAAAGGACCCGGTTGGTGGTTATTAGCTATGTTGATGAACACTGAATGGCGAATAATGTCTGCGCCACATAAGCCATTTAAGGAAGTGATCGAACGCGTTCATACACGTTGAAGGGACAAAACATGAATATTACATCGCATGGTTACTTATTGCGAGATGACAAAGAATGTGTCGACTACTGAGGTTACGAATACTATGTCTATTTCTTGAGGGAGCCCAAATTTCAATATCCGTATCCTCGAGGAGCTCTGATTAGCGGAATTGATCTGATCGCAGCGGATCGAGGTGTTGCGCCCATCTCACTTCCGCGGTTCAGAATGGTGGTGTATGCCTTCAAGAAGATCTCTTCAGGCACGTTCCATGCTCCGTCATTATAGAACCGCTGAAGGGCTTGCAGAACCCAAGTCGAGCAGTCCCACCCAGCTGGAGGACCAAACCTTCCGGGGAACCGCCATCCACGGTCCTCAGGTCCGATGTTGCTCACGCGCATCAGGATTTGATCGAATGAAGAATACACATCGGTGGTGAAGAGGTCAACGATGCCTGTGAGGGCGTTCGATTTGTCGAGCCGTTCAGAGGTGAAGGACTGAATGAATCTCCCGCCAGAGCCGCGTTTGATTTCGTAGACCCTTACTGGCTGACTTTGCCAGCTCTCCTCTTTAGTGGCGACGATGGCCCAGTGGTAGTAGCCTTGTTGTTCATATGAAGTCCGAACGAGGTAGAGCGCGACGCCGACTTTGATGCGCATTTCGATTTCTGGGGGCTCAAGCAGGGGTTACTTGGAGTCTGTTGAAAAGGAGAAGGAACGTCAGTGGGGTTGGAGCATTAGGTCGTCGAGCTGGATTTGGACGCACTGTGTAGATCGACTGCTAATAACCGTCTAACAGAAGGAAAGAAACGAGCCGGGGGCTCTGATGAAGCATCCCAGCTCCGAGAGCAGCAACCTTTTTAAACTCTTCGTAGAAGCGTTGAGCCACAAATACCCTATCTTGAATAGGAAAATAGGCTATCCACAGCTCGGTAAAGTTCGATTGCTTCGCTTATGTGTGGCCTTTGTCTCTCTTCTAAGAAGGCAGCGATTTCTTCCAAGGAAAGCGCGCATCGTGGCCCATTCTCCTAGTCCTGCGAATTAATGCACAAAGCCTCGCGGTAATCACAATTCTGCTGTGGCCACCGCTTCTGGACCGAATACATAGAACTGTGTATATCAACACATTGTTCTTGAGGTGTCGGTGGCCTTTTCAAAGTCTGAGGATGTTATTAAGTTGGCGCGTAGCTCGTGGTGTTGATGGCATCCGGTCCGGTGGCCGCTGGTGATCATCAGTCCCTTTAAAGTTGTGGCTTGACCTAGCTTCGACTCCCATCACCAATCCGTTCCCCCTTCAACCGCGCCACTCGTCACACAGTTCTTGTGTAGAAACATAACAATGGTCGAGGGCGACAAAACTCGATGGATTATCTGGAAAATCGTCGTCCCACTATGGAAAGGTGAGCAGACCGTGATTTGTGTCGAGTTCTCGTTCTCATAAACGGATTGCATGGACATGTCTAGCTACTCTCGGACGATTCATCTTCGTCAAATACTCGCCTCACGGGGAAGTCGAAGCGGCCACCATGAGGTTCATTCGCGAGCGGACGACAATCCCTGTTCCGAGGGTCTGGGGTGTCCTAACTTTCCAAGGACTCCCGTATATTTTCATGTCTCGCCTTCCAGGGCGTGATCTATGGGAATCCGATCTCTGGGAGTCTCTTTCTGAGTCCGTGAAGGAGCGAATCGTCTCGCAGCTTCGGGGCTACGTGGCTCAGCTACGCGCGCTCGAACCTCCTACAAAGCCGCCTTTCATCTGCAGCGTCCTCGGTGGCCCCGTTCTCGACCACCGGCTCTCTACAACAGGTCCATATGGGCCATACAGAGATGAAGCACAGTTCAACTCTCAGCGCCGCCGAGGCCTCACCGTGGAACAATACGCCGCCAACTACAAGTCCCCTTCCGAAATCCTCGACGCCGTTCGACGCGCGCACGCCATCCGTCATTCGATTGTCTTCACCCATAATGACCTGCACCCAGGAAATATCCTCGTAGAAGATGGTCGTGTAACGGGCATCGTCGATTGGGAGTGCGCAGGATGGTTCCCTGCGCATTGGGAGTACATCAAAGCTCTGTTCCTGATTCACGATCCCAAAGATCCTTGGCTCAAGGACGTACCGAAATTCATACCTGCGTTCGAATTCGAAGCTGATGTGGATATAAACTATATTGGCTGGTCGCGCGACTGGATGGGGGTGGTATTGGAACCCGACTTCGATGAAAATGTCGGATTCCCAGTGGCAGATTCCTTGATATAGCTGAACCACCGCGCTTATAGACACGGACTTCTTTGTATTTCTTACGATTTAGTTTTACATGTATCTTGCAGAATGTATGAATGAATGTCGGCTTTCTCCAGCTTTCTCTTCTTGCCGGTGCCACTGCCAGACCGTAACTTGAATGGCTCGGGCAACGGTGTCCATATACCATGTATTTCAAATAGGACCAGCTTGCACACAATTTCGACTTGATTGGGGTGTCTGAATAAATTCTGCAGTAGATTTGCACAAGAATATTTGAGTTATAGGTCGATTGGTAAAACTCAGATCCAGATCTGAGATGATCGTTGCCTTATTCAGCGTCCGGCTCGCCACAGACTCACCAGACCGACGAGTGAACATAGGGAGACCCAGGTCACCTCTGCCTCTGTAAATATAGCTATTTCATCACGGCTACCGCCTTTTGAACTACTAATTGTAAGCCTGTATTAGTATCTTATCTAATCTTAAAACTTTACCTGGCAACTCTGCGATTTGTCTGCGATGCAGAGTTTTGCCGGAATGCCATAAATCTGTGTCGTTATACCTTCAAAGACATGGCCCCGCTGGTGAACTGGTGACAACATGGTCCTACTGAGGGCCAGACTGTAGGTGTAGACTTTGATTAGACGTAGATTAGATTATCGCTACTCGAGAATTCAGAATGTATCTGTTATGTTTCTCCTGCTGCTCTAGAGTATTATCATCCGAAAACACGAGTCTGTTCAACATCGTGGAGCAAAGCCTGCAAATACCGACGATGATCTCTTGACTCTGGCACAAACGAGGCTCGATGGCAGCTTACCACCTCATATAAAGCTTTTCAGGTTCTTGAAGAATGTCAGATGCAACTCTCCCAGACCACCATCTTGAAAGAAACATCCGAGCGTCCATAGAAACCTACTCATCGATATATTGAACTGTTATACTTAAGTACATTTATGTAAATAGAAAATGCGAAATGGAACCTGGCTACATCGCAAAAGAGAGGGAGGAGCGAGCCTGTCACCCTCACGAAATTCTGTGAACTGCACCGATGTCATCCGTGTGCCATATTTACTCGGGTCTCCGAGACGAGGTCTCGGACGACCGTGGCCTTCGTGATTGCTGAAGTCGAGGCACCGACGTCCTCGCCGAGCTTCGCCCATCTCTCCAACATCCTCCATTCACCTTAGTGCTAGAACCGAGGGGTTGTAGCACAACAGCAGTGGGCAACGTCCATCGCAATGGCCACGAGAGGTCAGCACGGTCGTCTTTGATGACTCGAGGAGTGCACGAGAGCCTTACCGTGTGCACCGATGCCCCACTGTATGTCGTCTCCTGGGGCAACAACGGCTGCGAGAACGAGGATCTCCCCTAGACGCCGCCAACACGATTGCGAGCGTGGAGGCGACAGCACGAACACGGGCAGGTGCTGGTCTTGGTCGTCCTGGATCAGTTTACGGTCGGGCTCCGTGGCAAGGAGAGAGACAACACGTACCGCCCTTGTTCATGTTCGCCTTCTAGGTGAAGAGACGGAAGGATTTGGGTAAGTATATGGGTTCATATATATAGCATTCGAAAGTGAATGCTTACCGCGTCTCCAGATGCTATGGCGTCTGCGTCTTGTGATTGCGACTGACGGCGCCACGATATCAGGGATGGAGCACGAACACGGATAGGACATCCTGCGTTTCCCCCTGGAGCTCGGCGAGGGCATCGCGGTCTCCAAGGACCTCCGTTTGTGCAAATTCAGTCGTGTCGTGGCCCTCAGTGTGCCGAGAGACACAGGAGGACCAGTACACTTCATCCACACCCTTGTAGATGGGAGCAGTGCTAAACATTGTTCTTGTGAACGGCTAAACCGTGTCGAGGATTGGAGCTTGGAGCTGAGAGGGTCGCGCTGTATGCCACGGAGTCTGAGAGGGTCAGATTCGGTCCGGGGAGTCCATAGGCTGTAAACACGCTAGAAGATGCTAGCAGCTGGGGCAGCTGGCTTGAATGTAAGGATGGTTATGGCGACAGATTTCCGACTGCAGAGGTCCCTCAGCGAGTCTCTGGAGTCGGTAAGTGTAGCCTCGACATTGTGAGGAGACGACAACTTACATGTAGTTGGCCCAGCTGAAGCTACGCCCACATACGCCTACATCACTGCTAGCTTGTATGGCACACCGCCTACGAGGGCATTCATGAGGTGGTTATATCAGTCGCGTACAAGAACAATAGAGCGCCAGCTATCCGCTCAGCTGAACGCGTAGCTCGGCGAAAGGTAGGCATCCTGTAGTGCACTGGTGCTTGTACACGAACACGACATGTTGAGTTACGCGTCAAGAGCAGGAGTGGCTTGGGTCCTGGGTGTGAGAATGTGCGCGGAATCAGCCGTGATCTCAGATCCCGAATCTGAGTTTTACCAATCGACGCATCACTGGAATATTTCAAGGAGATGGCGTGAGGAGCACTGAAAGGCCGCCTCGACGCGTTGCAAAATCGTCATCACATGACCGCGACGCGACGCGATTCGGATTAGCCGAGTGCCACTCTAAGCGGCTCAGCGGCTTGGTTCTAAACCACCAACATCGAGGAAAGGGCTGTACTGTTGGAACGCCGCTATATCATCCATAATGTACAAGTAAGTTCTCATATTCAACCTGGGTGTAGCTACTGACTCCGTAAAGCTCTATCTCAGTTATGGACTTGCCACCTCACAATGGTCCTCGTAAAACCTTGGCCGACTTCCCAAAACCACCCTTGTACACCCCGAAAGACCATTTGGGACGAAAAATCGAACTTGTAATGTTCGGCTTCCCCATCAACCAGGAATACCTCCTCGACTTCGTGAATCGATACAATCTCTTCCCGGACGCCAACGAGATGGATCGCACTTCCAATGGTCTCATTCACCTTGCGGCTGTCGCTGGGATACAGTTGAACACATGTTTCATTGCTCTAAAAGATGATGGAAAGCACAACAGCAAATCCCTCGATTTTGCTGTTGTCATTGCGTCCAACCGAACTCGGGCCCATCTTAATCGAATGAACACCTACCCTCACTTCGAGCGCCTGGCACGATTTCTTGGTCTCCCACCCGACGCCGCCACTTGGGTTTTCCCGGAAGAAAGTGAGTATCATCCCTATTTTAGCTGCACCTGAAGCTAACATTAACTACTTCAGGATCATCACGGGCAGCACGAGCACTGAAGGAGGAAAGGAACAAAATCATTTGAGCATTTCTCCATAAACTCTAATCGGGGTGCGTTCCGTCTCCTTCCAAATATATCCGTTGCACCTGCCGGTACATTATCATTTAAGTGCCACCACCGTTCAGTAAACGAAATCCGAATCCTCGAACATTGTGCCTATGGGCACTACTCAGTGTCTGCACGTCTCATGAATGTATTGAATTTTGTTCGCAAAATAAATGATTGGTTGCTTCCTCTTCTTGTGTCATTGTTCGCAGCCTAATCACACAAATTCTTTGTCTTGAATATTCAGATACGTCGCAATCTCCATGTTCACTGGAGATGGTCGCCTTGGATAGCTATCTTCCAAGATGGCCGAGACGATATCTCCGTGTACCACCTGCCATTGATTGTTAATTGTTCAGAATGACCATACCAGAGAGAATTCGGACCGCACACCTGTTGACATTAGGTCTGGACGTCATGAGGTCTGTCCCAGCTATTCCCACGAGTCGCCCATAAGGGAGGTGGTAAAGATCCGCAAGAGTGAGCTCCTACCCGACGTATTCAGATCCAACTTGATAATAGAAAATAAATATAGCTCACATCGCCGGCGACGTACTTCTGCTTCGCTAGGACTCTCTCATAAACGTCCAACTTGAGGCCCAACTGGGCAACATTCTTTTCAAAAACGGCTTGATCGCATTCGAGGCCATTGTATACCCTGCCCAAGCATCACGTCAGATCATTGGCAACGAAAGAGATAATTGGGCACCTACGGGTTGTATAACTTCTCCATCGCGGCTGCAAGGGCGGGCCCATTGAAACGGGACACTTCGACTGACGCGGCTTGGTGGAAGAGAGCTTGCGCTTTGATGTCAGAGGGGATCAAAGGTGTCCCTTGGTCAACGTATTTCGTGGCGATGTAGATCGCGATTGCGCGGCTTTCGTATAGAATGAAGCCCTCGTCGTCCTATCCAAGGCTATGAGCGACCTGCGTCTAGATACGCCCACGAAAGTGGCGAGTGCTACTCACAATGTACGGTGTCTGGCCGAACGGTTGCTTCTCCAAGAACTCTGGGGACTTCTGCTCGCCATTGAAAATGTCAACGAAGATATAGTCGTAAGGGACTTTTTTCTCTTCCAAGACACAAATGACGAGCTGCGTCCACGCAGTGGGGGCACCGTAAACCTTGATGACCATGACTATAGTAACTCGATGAGGGAATGTGGCTGGGACTCTGAGTAAAAAGGTGTTGACTCTGCCCTCCGTGGAGTAGCCGCAGAGCGGCTTTATATTCACGAAACAGCCCTCGTACGATGACGAATAAGCATCCCTTGTTATTAAGACCGCTTGGTAAGGAGGTGCTAAGTGCGAATTGGGTAGAGGTTCCATGTGTCATCTCGGTGATCTCGCGGTTTCATCGTGGAAAATAAGGATCAGAAGGCGCCTATTCTGACCGGAGCAAATCGAAAGAGAGAGATATATCCCCTCTAAGGCTTAATTATGCGTAGCGTATACTCGAGAGCTAGAGAAGAGAGCGTGCAAGGGCCCCGATCGTGTTGCCAGATATCAGAAAGTAGCTGAAGAATCGAGAAAATAGTTTAACGGATCTCGTTCGTATATATACTTATAGTTCGAAGAATGCTCATCGACGTACCCTTGAGTAATTAAAGCTTTTCAATGGCGGTTTTCTGATGATGGCAATATCAAAGCTGAGAAGAATCGGATGGGTCTTTTTCGGGAACCAGGTCCGAAGAACGGCGGCGGCGGCGGCGGCGAAGAGATCGAGAAGCCATCACTGTGAGTAGGAGGTAGAACTCAAGGGATGAGGAAGGGCCTCGGGAGGTAGGAGTTCAATCGAAATTTCAGAGGATTGGAGGGTACGTTGACAATTTCTACTGTAGTCACCGTGGTCAAATAAGATGTGCAAGTGACAAGGCAGGTGAACAATTGAGCCCACAAAAGCAAATATGTATACACAAATACGGTCATCGACTGTCACGACGATCCGGGGCAAAAAGTACTGTAAAACTACTATGCACTATGTAAATACGCAGATAACTAAACTAAATAGTACGCTATGGGTAGTAGTAGCAATGTCTGTAAGTCTGTAAGTCTGCAACTTTTATAAAGTTCTGCGATAGCAAGAGAATTAGCCATTATAGTCACACTGCTCCTTATTGTAATGCCTAAAGTTCGACTTTTCGGCGCCCTCTTCCTGCGAGAAATAGCCCTGTCTGCGCTTGCGGTCCGACTCCCACTTGACTTGCACGATGGAGAGCTGGCGTTGGCGGATGGGACTGGCGATGTGGTCCTCTGGGACGACGGGATCCTGGAAGCGGATCTGAGCGGCCTGCGCCTGCTCTTCGTACTGCGACGAAGGCCCGGGAGACGAAGCGGCTATTGCATCATATTTACAATAGTCAGATTGACAATAAAAGACGACGGAGGGAATATACGTACCCGCGGGTTGAGCAGCCATCGTAGTAAAGGTGTTAGGTGGGATGGTAGGTGTATTAGTATGGGAATTACGGCTTTGGCGGGTTAAGGTAGTTCTGGAAGTCTGCGGATAGCTTTCGACCTCGCGATGAGGCGGTGGCGGGGCCGGTGGGCCAGGTGATGGCGGTAATTGCTCGGGTCTGATATTAGAGTAAGTTGAATATGGTGATCGTATCATATGGTGAGGATTAAAGGATGGATGCGGGCCTTGGGTGAAACTCTGCTCGGCGACGGAACTTGTAGATAAAGTTTGAGACAAGGCCGTCGAGGAGCTAGACGCGTTGGCATGTCGCATCCCTGCGGAATTATTAGACGAACAAAGAGAGAAAAAAAGATGAACAAAAAGGCCACGTACTAGGCTGGCTGGAAGGATCGAGATACTGCGGAAATCGCTCTAAAGCAGAGCTCTCGTACGGATCCAGGTGGTGCTGGACGTTAATAGCTAGAGGGAAAGAAAAAAAGAATAAACCAAGGCTCGCATGACTGTGAGGGAGCTTCTCACAGGGCGGGATCGTCGCGTGGTACGAGGTAAATGGGGATTTCGGGACCGATGTGTGGCGAGCCATGATGTCAGAGAGCGCACCATGTTCGGGCTGATCCAATCCCGAGAGGATCGGCGCTGGCTTCGCTCGCTCTAAATTTTTGTTGTCAGGAGTCTGGACGGGTGCGCTGATCGCAGGAAAGGAAGTGCTTGAGAAACGCACCCGAGAGGTCGTACGGCTTGGGGTGCTTCGCGCGCTTTGAACGACCTGGTGTTCCATGCATGAGTGGAACAAGAATAGGAAGGGTAGAGGGTTTGCGCAATGACCTGCACGACCCGAACGTTTTTCGCGCGCAGCTGGCGGTGCTGGACCACGCGATTGCTCTTTAATTTTAGAGGGGCGCAGATCAGATGCAGGAAGACTGGAAGGTCAACGGGCCCTTACCCTGCGCTGCTGGTCGTACGGAAACAGGATGCAGAGGCGGCGCAAAGGGAGATGATTCATGGAGCCCTACAACTCCGGGTCCTGATATTTCGTTAGTCACTGCCTTCAACGACAAATGAACGGGCACGACATACCGGTTAATCGATGTGCGACTGGCCCACTCGACGTTCCTTCACCCTTGTCGACATTGACATGCACACCCCACGATCCTGCCCGTTCGTCGCGCACCACAACGCCACCACCTATGCGAGTTCAAATAAGAGGTCAAGGCGCGAGAAACCTCCCGAACTCACGGTCATGGGCAGAAGCAACAGGCACACTGGTTGCAGCCGTGGCGCTCGGGGCATACATCACAGGCACGTGGCCCGGATTCGGTGGTGGCGGTGGAGGAACCGCAGCGACAGCACGCGTCGCCAGCCATGGCGGAGGCAGAACAATCCGACCATCCTCTCGACGAGGAAATAAAGTAGATGGCGGAAGCAGGCTGCCGCTGCAGGACACACACTGGCATCCAGGCGGATGTGGCAGGTTTGTTGGCAGGGGCGGGTGCTCGCTGGGGCTCTGGCGAGGTGTCGACGCGTTGGCGGTAGGCCCAGGGTGCCTCTGAGGATGCTGGGGGACGCCGACGCGTGCAGACGGGGTCGAACTCGCGCGCGAGGGTTGAGAGGGCGGGACGCGTTGGGCAGCATGTGAGTGCGTGGCATGCGGGTGTGTGTTCATTAGACGCGGTGCGCCGCCCGCCCGTCGCTGGAGTCTCTAGAGGGATGGCCAGTGCCAGCAGTGGCGGCGCAGCGGGACGGTGGTCGTCTGTGGAAAGAATGGTACAGGGGCACGGAAACAAAAGATGATCCCAAAAGGATGCTAGAGCGCTTAGCGTCCAGTTAAAAACTCAGCGCCGTTCAGGTTCGATTTCTCACCTCCCCCGAGATTGACAAATGGGTCATTCCCAAATGCGCTAATGAATAGGCACTCCAAGGGGGTCCGTCGGCCGTCCCACCATGTTTTTCTGTGCTGGCTGACGAGGTGTCTTCCCTGTTTTTGGGCGACTGAGTCAAGGTGCTCGAGAATCGAGGCTCCAAGAGTTCTACAAACGAGCCTCGAGGTTCGTTTATACGGAGCGGTGGGTGGCAAAGCAGCTCTTCCAAAAACTTCGCCGAAGCGACTCCATGCCAAATATTATTTCCGTCAGCATGGTAACAATATATGTGGGACCTGACGCGGAGATCACCTCGCCCCCTTCTCAGAGTCGGCATTCCCGAAATTGTCAAATGCGGGACCTGTACCCGGCTACACAAGCGCACGCGACGCGTCGATGCCTATCGCTCGGAACGTGGCGGGAAGCGGGCGGCACAACATGAAAGCCAGAGAAAAAAACATCATGTCGACGGGCGCGATGACCAAATCGGTCCACGATAGCCTCGTGCCGACGCCGCACAGGAACGCTAGATTTTTGATGCTCCCTGCCAAACTGCTCAAATTCCACGATCTGCCGCACCCAACAAGGGAAGGCCCATCTAACCGATGTCATAGGATTTATTAAACATTCCATCCAAGGCGGGCAGGCTTGCAGGGCCAGGCTCAGAACAGCCTAGCCCGACCTTGGCTCGACGTGGGCAAGTGGAGAAGTTGGACAAAAAAAGGAAACATTCCGTAAATCAGCAGGAAGCAGGAGGCGCAGATGGCGCTTGAAACATACGCGACCATCTGGAGAGGCGCGAGGCTATACAATTCAAAAGAAATTTTAGTAACGCTCCGTTCGATAAATAAAGAAATTCGATTGGATACGCGTTAGGTGGAGTGCTAGACTCCTAAGACTACATAGTAGGTAATAAGCGCCGAACGGCGCCCTGAGTTGGGGATGATGATGACGAAGACAGAGATGCAAATACGATGTTACGGTATGCTAAATTTGATTCAGGTAAAACAAAGAGGGCACAGTACAAGGACGAAAAAAGAGAATGGAAAACAGGAGAGTGAGGGAGTGTTGCGAGCGCGGTGTCATACATGACACGTTGCCGTTGGATGTGTTGATGAACCGAGGAAGGAGGGAAGGGAAGACAGTGGTAGTCCGCGAT
>CACVBS010000001.1:142323-316928 GCA_902728275.1 Cyclocybe aegerita
CGAGTAATAAAAAGAGGTATGGAGTGAGAGGGGGGTTATGATTAAAAGAAAACAGATAGACGGTACACCAGGCAATTAAAAGATACTTCTCTTTCTTCATTCTTTACTTCAATCTCTTCATGATCAAGGACAGTCCGCAAGTTATTTTTCAGCTTTCGACGATGATATCTATATATAAGAATTAGTACATTGGTACACTTACACCACCACGGAGAGACATAGAGACGTACAAGAATTCTCTTCACGCAAAGCCAAACAGCGAAGGCAAACCAAAACCAAAAACAGAAACACCTCTCCCGTCGTAGCCTCTAACACGATCTCCGCCTTCCACTATCTTCTAACTCGCTTCCCCACCGCCACCGCTCCTCACCCACACGCAACCACCGCTTAACACTTCTTCCCCAACGTCAAACTCCTCATGCTCTCCTCCAACAAATCACACATCGTGCTCGACGCACACCTCCTCTTCTCATCCTGCAAGCTCGCCATCGAGGCCATCGGCCTCACGATCGGCGTCGTCGCGCGCAGGCGAGGGGTCTGCGGGGGTGTCTGTGGCTCTACATCCACAACACGAAGCACGGCCTTGCCCTCAAGGACCCTCTGCACCTTGTCCGCGTCCCACATCGCGTGTCCGTGGCTAGCACTGGAGGGAACACTGGAGGAGGAGGAAGAGGAAGAGGAGCCGGTGAAGGCATCCCAAAACGCCGACCCGAGCTTGCGTAGGATAGTTTGGCTGGCCATGGCGGCGAACATAGCTTGTTGCTGCTCCTTCTCGCGTTGTGCTTGCATCTCGCGCTCTTTGGGCGAGACGATCGACTTGGAGGGCATAAGAGGCGAAGTTGGCGGTGTAGGGTAGGTCGACGACGCGGCAGTGGAGTGCTTGCCCGAAAGCAATGCCGACAAAGTTGAGCCGTAATTCGGCGACGGCGTGTGAGAAGGTGCCAGGTTGGCCTTGTTCGTGCCCGTGAAGAAATGCGGGCGCATGTTCGACGCGAGGCCCGAAGGCGACGAGTGTTGGGTGTGGTGCGCCAGGCTCTGTTGGTGCATGTGCTGTTGGGCTGCCATCTTGCCCCACAGATGCATCCGATACCTGATAGACAACAATATTACGTCAGAAAATAATTAAAGAAAAAAAAAAATCAAAAGAAGATAAAACACATACGCATCGAGCGTCTTCATCGTGAATGGATTCACATCCGCGAATCCATCGAATCCAGGCAGGCTCTTGTTCGCAAGGCCGTTGCCCGTAGTGTTGAGGTTGGCCTGCGCATTGAGAGCCGGGTTCATGTTCTCCTGCAGACCCTTGCGGACGATGGTACTGATGTCCGGAACAAACGTGGTGTGCACCGGCGTGATACCACCGCCCATACCAACACCGCCCCAGAACCGGTTGCCCATACGGGGCGTCGTTGGCAGGTCCTTGAGGGTGTTCGCCGTGAGGAGCGGCGAGCTGGGGTGGGAACTTGATGTAGCAGCATTGATCGTTGATGATGCGGCCAGGGCCTCGGCGGCACTCTGTTCTGGGAGAGGGGCAGGAGGAGGAAGGTTGACGGTGCCACCGCGGCCCTCGAGGAGAGCCTTCTTGAGAGCGGCAATTTCCTGGCGCAGAGCAAGGTTCTCGGATTCGCGGGACCCGAGTTGGGTGCGGAAGTGATCCAATAACCGATCGCGCTCGGCGATGTCACCCTCCAGGGTGGAGATGTATTCTGTGTCGTACGATCAGTATCGGAAAAGAGAGAAAAAAAGAGAGAAATTTCACCCTTTCGGCGCACCCGGAAGTTCCTCGCACTGATCTTGTTCCTCAACTGACGTTTCTCCTTGCTTGTCATCTTGGCAAACACCTCAGGCGAAGGCCGCCAGTCTTGAGGAAGCTCATCATCATCTTCGTCTCCAGCCTCACTGTTGGTCTTGGAGGGGGTGTCGCCGGTGAGGAAGGGAGTGGTGGTCGAAGGCGAGGTGGCCGGAACAGCAGGCTTGTTGCTAAACTTGATAGGAGCCACTTTCTTGGAGGTGGACGCAAGGCTGGGTGTGGGGTTCTCTTTCTCCTTGTTGGTGCTGATAGAAGCCGTCTTCTTCACCACGCCACCGCTCTGGACGGTGCCTTTCCGTGCCTTGCCGTGTCCACCGACCTTGACGGGCGCAATGGTGATGGTCGGCCTCTCTGGCTCCTTCTTCTCAATTACAGGCGAAACGGGCGACTCCTTCTCGTCCGACTCATCATCGCCATGATCGCTAATGGCCGATGGCGTATCGACGAGCTGAGGGTCGATGCCCTGGGCCTGCATAGGGTCCTCGATGGATGGCATGCTCATACCCATGCTCGACATGTCCATGCTCATCCCGAACCCACCCATATCGATGCCGTAGCCAGTCACCCCGCCACTGAAGGTGCCATCAATGCCGCCCATGAAATTGGCGGAGGACGAGGGCATGGAGAGGTTGTCCATCGCCTTCAGCTCATCCTCGAAGATGTTGAAAAAACCGCTGGTGTTGCTTTCTTCGTCGTGCACCTCGGGGAAGGATGTGGGCATGGGGTCCTGCGGTGGGGTCAAAAGATTCTGAGGCGTCGACCCGCGCGAACCGGTGGACGCAGAGGCGAAGGTGCTGTTAAAAAGCTCAGTGTCAAAGATCTCGCTGAGCTCTGTCGGGTATTCCGGGTACGTCGAGGAGGACCCAGATGAAAAATACGATGGTTGGAAGAGGTGGTGGTCGACAAGCATGACTGGCGTTAACTTGGGCAATACGGCGGCACGGGGCACCGAAGACGCGAGAAATGAAGGTTATTGAAGGGAAAAGAAAAGAGCCGTAGGCTTTTCAACAAGTTTGAAGGCGAACAAAGGAGATGGTTGGAGTGTTGTGGTGGTTGGTGGATGAGAAAGGGACGGGCTCATCGAATCACAGCTGCGCTTCCAGCAGCTGCTTACATAACATTCACACGGATGACAAATACCTCCGCTCGGCGAACAACGATTGCGTGGGCGAAGCGGCACGGCGTTTGATCTCGTTTGATGGTCAATTTTAGACTAAGTCCGCTCTTGTTCTTTCGCTTTCTACGACGTTCTCCTCGCTGTCGTGGTCAACCGTCGTCCGCAGCACCTAAAGGTAGCTGTAAACCCTGCTGCTTTGCACCTTTATTTTTCTGCTTGGAGCCTGCATCATTCATGAATCATCTCTTCGCTCCGATTGTGCCCTTTGTCATGTCACTTTTGATTGAAGGGTATCTATGCATCGATGCATCGACGCCCTCTGATTGACCAGGCCTCCTGGATGCTCGCTACTCAGGAACTTTCTACACCCCAGCTGTGCTACGCTCACAATAAAAAAAAATGCCGATTTGCACTGCTTTCTGCCCCCATGACCAGCTCGCTAATCTCGTCGATTATAAGAATAGATGGAGGTGTGAGTGGGGCTATTGTGTCCTGGATTGGGGAGTGGAAGCCGACGGTCTGGGTCTTCATTTGGCGACTGCTGGAATTTCAACATACAAAATCAAGGAACAATTGGGTACTCGCCAAACTCATCCTCCATATCGACGATGCCTTCTGGAGACGAATCGCGATCGTGATCCATAGCCATCAGTTGTGGGTCCAAGTAGATCCAAGAGAATCGCTGTGACCAGCGCTCTCAAGGAAAAAAATCGTCAAGACTGCCGAAATACGCCCATGGGTGGATAACGATACACGAGTTCTCGAAGGCCCACTTAAGTGCGCCAGCGGTTCCTCCTTTCCACTTCAAGAGATACGAAGAACCGCGGTTCAGAAGGGCGAGGCCTGACGATCGTAAGCGCATGATATGCGAATGAACCTGCGGCCTTTCGACTGCTATCCATCGATGGATTATCGAGGACCCTTTTACAGAGGTGTCCAGATGAAGACGAAAGGGATCTGCATTCTCGTGCCTCATGGCTGAAGGAAGGCGTCGATGGTCCTCGAATGCCTTAATATCCGCCCTGCAGCCGGCGATGACCGCAACGGTGACCACATTTTTTCTAACCAGCATCACCCGATGCCTCGAATCGGTATTCCTGAGGCTTTCTGAGACGATATTGTGGAGTCCAGAAACCCCCTCGGCCCTCGACGTCGGGAATTGTGAGATCATGGACAGTGGCAGACCGATAGGCGGAGAGACTGGGACGTGAAGCCGACCTTGTTCTCCAAGGGGGAAGGGAAAAAAAAATCGACCGAGCGACCGCATCGATAAAGAGATGACAGCTTATTAGGAGGCAATAGAGGCAATATTGTATCTAAACCCCTCGAATCGTGACTCCTGTTGAATGAAAAGGGGCGAGACACCGGATGCAGCCCTACCCTAGGAGGCAGGACCGAGACAGCCAGTGGCGAGAGCTCGTTATGAGAGATATCCTGTGTCACTTCCAGGAGGTAGGGGCAGTTTTTTTTTTTTAAGAAAAAAAGAAAGGTCCTCCAAGATCTCTTCAGGAGTCGACTTAATACAGGGCGTCGGAGGAATGTAAAGAGCGAACGCGGACAGCTCCGTTTGAGCTCTTTTGACATGGAAGAGCCACCCCAGAGAGACTGTACATGGGGAACCATAGGGAAAATATGGGTCACTCCTGGAAGACCCTATCTACAGACTGTGGACGTTGGACGGAATGAGAGTATGACGTCAGTTAACAGCACGTCGGGGAATGCCGACTGTCACGGGCCGGGGCTAAGACGCGTAAGTAAGTTGCAAAACTATGACTTGGAAGACCGTTCAACATCCCTTCAGCTCAACTTTGAGTCTACTTTCTTTGATCTTCATCGCAAAAATCCGGCTTTCCAAGTTCCCTTTCAGAAACTGCATATTCTTGCGCCAGCTGTTCCTTGTGAAAAGATTTCACAAGTCGTTGCCAACGGGATACCCACGTCAACGGGGACATCGGTCAAATGCACAACTGGTGTCTACTGGTCGTTCAAGTCAAGACAGGAGCAGATGGTCAACGTAGTTCACAGCCTGCACATCATCAAGCCATGTCATGGTGCTGTTGAGACAGAGGTTAGGCGGGAGGGGTCAAGGGTTGACGCAGTCGCGGCGGCCTAATCGTATTGTTGGCAAGCTGTGAGTAGAAGTCCTGCTTCTGTCGCGAAGGTCTGACTGGTGTTCGATGTGATAGTTCACAGTATTAGAGAACCGTCACAATAACCTCCAGTGCCCACCGTGTCGGGGCGTCGGTCGCAGGGGTGTCGAAAAAGAGCAAACGCGCAAGCGAGAATGTTGACGACATAGGTCCATGTCGCGGTCGATACATCGGTCGCGGGACGCTGCGATCATTTTGAGTCCTCCCTCGTTTCCAACGAGGAACTGCTTTTATTACACGGCACTGTCCAGTTCCAGTTATAGTTCCCAGAAGAAGCAAATACAACATGCAGCATGATATTTCCCCCACATCCCGCATCGCTATGGGCACCCGCGTTGTCGCCCAACGGTGCTAATAGCCTTATATCGCCCTCAGAATAGACACCCCACCGCTTTTGATGCACGGTCGTTTGGTGACGATTAATGTGAGTTGCAGCCGTTTCTCCTTCAGTCTCCTTCGCCACACCGTTCAAATTGATGGGCCTACATCTAATCGTTTATAGGTTGGGGTGGCACCCTTGATTCTTGTCGACCGGTCGAATCACAGGCAACGGTTGGAAGCATCAGCCTCGAGTCTTGGAGACGTCAACGTACTTCGTTAAGTCTCGGTCACGTCGACGCGACCCACACTCGCGCTCTCGACTTCTCTTCTCGTGATGTTCAACATTTACTAAACACCGCATTACCCGACTGGAGGACGTTTTCCTTCTTGCCCTTTCACTTTCCCCTTCGATAGGGTACTTTCCCTGTTCTATCTTGGTGGGGCTTCGTGCGGGTCCTCGTCTATCCCCTCTGAGCCTAACACGAGCCCTTAGCATATCCTCAAGTTTTTCTTCACACTTTTGGGTTTTCGTTGTATTTTTTCCGACCTCTCGCTCTTTCGTCCCTCCTGTCCTTCTGGAAGGGCAGGCATACCCCGACCAGTCCACTCCTTCATGCAGATCGTCTCGGTTCCGTCTTCTTGAGGCACTAAATCATGCCTCCTTTCCAAACGATTCGGTTCTATGAGGGAGGTGAAAAGGTCGGAGTGACGGTGTGTAGCCTACTGCTTCAAGTCTTCAGCACTCACTGATCCTGATCGTCTTTAACATCCTTAGTTCATCGCTCTCGCCGGCCTCACCTCTCTACTCTCTATCATATACCTCATAATCGTGCGTTCTCGCCCTCCTCCCAGCCCTTATCCGGAGTCTTGACTTAGACCCATCGGCGAGCAGTTCAAACGACCCAACCCAACGACCTTCAAGAACACGAACATGCTCGGATATTTGATCTCACTCCTGATCGCCAACCTCTTCCAAAGCGTCGGCAGTGTTATGAATCTCGAATGGGTGGCGAAGGGTCGTATTGAAGTAGGCAATGTTTGTAGTGCTCAAGGTCCGTCTTTCTCGCCCGTCCTGCCTCCTCATTCTCGTCGCAACTTACCATACGCGCGGTGTAGGAGGCATCAAACATGCTGGCAACCTCGGAGCGTCGATTTGGTACGATTCTACCATCTTTCACCCCTCATCTTTGCCTACCTACTCCATTCTCCCCTTAGGACGGTTGTCATCGCCATCCACCTCTTCGGCCTCCTCTTCCTTCGCATTCGTGCGGACACAGCGCTGTTCCTGGCCCTCATCTGTCTCGCGTGGACCCTGATCGTCGTTCTCGTATGGATTGGGCCCATCGCTATCGAGAAAACTGATAATGGCCCTTACTATGGCATATCTGGCGTCTGGTACGATCCTATCCTGCCATCGATTCTGGCTCGAGCTGATGCAGTTGAAGGTGTTGGATAACTTCGAACTATCCGAAAGAGCAAATATTCTTGGAATATTTCTTCGTAAGCGCATATATTCTTCAACTTTTATCGCGAGTGTATACCTGACGTTTTCTTTATCATCAAACGCAAACTAGGCGTTCTTGTCGGCCTCGATCTGCTTCGTCTTATATGTGGTCGTGCTGCTGCGCCTACGCGGGATACTCGTCAAGAACGGTGATAATAAGTGGCGCATACGAGTCACTCGGCCAAGAGGTGTTGATACGCTAGTCGATACTGGGAGGAATAGGATCGATAGTGCGACGTTGATGATCTCCAAACGGATGGTCTGGTACGTTCGATAACCCGCTGCAGAAAATTGTTCTCGTCTGAAAAGTGTTTGTTGCAGGTATCCTGTAGGTCGTGTTCCGCTATAACGAAAGAGCAAGTCTGATGATTTCAGGTTGCGTACACGATACTCGTGTTGCCCATCATGCTCATTCGACTCTCTGACTTTGATGGGCGCAAAGTCCCATTCTGGGCAATGACATTCGGCTCCGTGATTTTCAACCTCATGGGTGCGTCTGCTCTCTACGGGTTTCCAGTTCTTGAAGCAAACAACGGCCTCCAGGTTTCGTCAACGTGATGCTCATCATCCACCTCGAACGCTGGTTTCCCACCGTCTCCACGCTGCCGACCACCAGCACGCGGCAGGAGCTTCCCCGAAATTCGTTCTCGAAATCGGAGGGTCTCGCGCCCCTCGCATCGCTCACGCTCAGGCACCTCGACGAGCAGGAGAAGGGTGTCAATAACAATATCGGGAATAAGGGTAGCAGCACTAGGAAGAAGGATTCCACGCTATGGGTCCGCGTTGAGCTGCCCGTACGCCCACAGAACAGCTATATACCCCCGGAGGAGTGGCAGTCGACAGGAAGGTTTGGGATGTTGTATTGATCGTGAGTAATACGGGAGGACGCCTGGACAGATATGGACTGCACACGACTGGATGGATTGGAGTTATGGACTTGGTGTTATAGTGCTTGTATATCTAATCGTGATGAGAAATCCTCGCCACAGGTCAACGCATCGGACTGATCAGAGTCTGCTATAGAACATTTAGTTGTACTCTGCTCGCAGATATCACTCTGGTGGATGAGTTCATTTTCTTCGCTTGATTGATTGCATGACGGGCTGGCGTTGCTGTGGACAATTACAGCGACGCACGCTTACCTTGCTGTCCCGTTGCACGTCCTGGTTGGTAGTCGCTGGTTCCCGCTTGTAGACCATGACCCCAAGTTGGAGTACCTTCCTTGCTCCGCAGTATGACGTCTGACAGAGTTTGGCCGAGGTGCTGAAAATATCATAGGTACTGCTAGAATAGAGAAAAAGATGAGTAAAATATTGATACTTATCTCAATACATGAAAGTGTTGTCAATCCCAGTGAGCTAACTCTATCCCAGTATGCCGCCGGGACAGTTAAACGGTAGCTCAATCTACAAGAAACTTGACGAAGTAAGTAGAAATCCCAGCTATTAGTCTTGTATCCCTCGGATGCTGAACGAAGCTGGTATTTTGAAATGCCGGGCTGCGTTCGTAGCAAAACTGAGACAAGAATGCAACCATATTTGTAGGTGGTTGGAAGGTCTTGACCAGATGGCCCATGGTAGCAAGTGTCGCCTTGAACAAAGATGCTTTGAAAGTTAAAGGACTCTCAGAGTCTGAAAACGTGTCTGGCAAGATGAACTAGTAGACAGCGCAAGGACAGCGATGTCAGTGTGCGGCCCATTAGAAATATAAATATGCCTAAAATAGAATATAAATTACCTGATCAAGAATGCCTCGGAATGGGGTGATTCGGTAGGTACCTCCCAATTGCCAGCCCTCGAGTGCGAGGTAATGATTTATTTCCTTATCCAACACGTCGTGCCATTCAGGCACTTGGAACTCCTAGAGCACAATCCCTAGCCATTAAATACATAAGCCCGATCAACTGGGTATTCGAATGACGCACCGGGCGGTTGAGCACTGCGCAAAGTCCAAAAGTTGACAGCATGATGAACATGGGGAAATCGAATTCATTTAATTTGTTTGAGTTTTCTGGTATAGGGGTATTCCATATCTCCTTTGCGAAGAAATCTTCGTGGAATGGGAGGAACCGAAAGGACATTACAAATTGGCGTATATCTTCAGATATCCTTGAAAACTTGCAATGATTCAAGAAAGACAGGCCCCATCGCAGTTTAGAGAGTGTCCAATATCTGGAAAGAGCTGAGGACAATGAGCAATCCTCATCTATAATTTCGTCGGTTAGCACCAAGTGACCCAACACAGACTTGTCGGAAACGGACAACCCACCAGACGAGAGCCGAACAATATTCCGCAAATAGGACCTCGCAAGCGCTTCATGGGCTAGCTGCAGGTCAAGGGCATAACACCCAGACCTCAAGGTCTCGCTAAGATAGTCAAGCAAGGAGGTATGGAAGATTTCGATCGGGGATTCCCGGTCAGACACATTCAAGAGAGAAGCCAAATCGTCGAGCGCTAGGGCAACGTCACCAGGCTTGAAGATGAGAAGGTCCTCGATTACTGATGGTGTCGTATCCTGAATGGATAATTCGAACTGCGACGCGTGGTTAGTAGCTAGATAGACGATCCCTAGTATCCTCTGAACGACATCTAGATTTTCAACGGCAGAGAAAATATGAGAGTAAAGAGCGTCCAGCTGCAAAAAAGGTCGATCTTCTGCTGGGGAAAGAGCGAGACCGAGAACGACTTGCAATCGATCCTCCGGTCTGTGCTTTCGTGACTGAATATAATTCATCACGGTTGATGCATAAATAAAGTGTCCTGACGCCTTCATGAGCAGGGTTTCGATATCCTGCTCGTCTGGCCAGACATCAGGAAGGTGTGTTCCCAGGGGATGAGACCGTTTTACCCTTTCAAATTCTTGCAAGAGAAATATGCGAATATCGTGGTCGGCGTCCAGGAGGTCTCGTAGATCGACTTGGTGAACTCGTACGTTGTACGTGGTGCGAACCTCCTTGATCGTCTGCATTATGTGAGATTCTGGGCGCGATGCGATCAGGAAGCGTAGCGGAAATGGAAGACGTGGGATGATGCCGGCGACGATGCGTAGAATGTCGCATTGAATATCTCTTTCCTGACATTCATCAAGTCCATCGATGGCTACCAGCCTAGGGTATGGATGTGTGTCGTCCTTCATCACGTTCTCCAAGAAGGAAGAAATACACGAAATCCAAGAATATTTCAATTCGACGGATTTTTGGAGCGGCTCAAGGAAGAGTTTCTCCATCTGAGTGAGGCGGGATCTTTCGAAGATAGCTGGATCCGCCGATACAGAGGCTTCTAATTGTTTGCGCGTGTCTGGGAAAGCCTGTAGGAGTTGATACGCTAGTGTCGGAAAGAGGGTATTTCCATCACTTCGATTAACCGCCGTTCTTGAGAAGAAGAAACTGGCCACCAGGAGATTTTTCTTCCGACATAGTTCTGCAATTGTTTGTTCCAGAGCTGATTTTCCCTCCCCAGCTGGTCCATGAATCATCAGAATAGACGGACTTTCCTCGTCGTTTGTGACCCACTCCATAATTTCAGCAATCAGAGCTTTGCGGGTGTTGGGATTGCATTTAGGAGGATCAAATCGCTCCTTCGAGTCGAGTAAGCGCTGAGTGCACAATGATCAAGAAGTGCGCCTAGATCTGGCCTTGGTTTAATACGAGAGCTTGTCGACCAAGGCTCCCTAACGCACCTGGCTCCCTACTAGTAGCCAACTTTGCAATGATGGGTTTGACGTCGTTGTTGACATTGAACTGCCCCCCATGAATCGAGACGTTCTTGGAGTGGCTAAACATTAGAAAGAGATCTGCTTGATCCAAGAATGGGACTGAGGGCTTGACAGCGGAGGTGGTAAAGTGTGTGCTGTGGAGGTGTGAACGTGCGATGTTTATACTAGAGTCACCAGAGGGATTTGGCAGCTGCTCTATATGGAAGATGCGGCTATGTTCAGCGTGGGATCGTCCTAACATAAGTTAGCAGCAATCCCTTCAGCTTTCAAGAATATCGCCTCGTTTCGTGATTAAGACGATTTGTGAAGTAAATTGTCTACTATCCCTACATTTGCACTCCTTCACGCGTCGGTGGAATCGGCTTATAAGAGAAATTATAAGGCCAGCAACCTAAGGTTTGACTTGAGAAAAACCTACACTTTTGTGTTCCCGGGAGGTACTTATCTCAAGGCACCCAGCATAAATCTGCTTTATGGATGTGTTCAAGGTGGCAAATAATCTGATCGGTTGCAACGCGACAAAGTATCTCCAAATCAGGCAAGTGCGCCTCCCAATCAGGCGCAGAACAAACGAAGACTATAGGCTGGGAGTATCGGCGAACAATTGTTCCATCAAAGCAGGAGGGTACCTATCTCCTACAGTCGCATCCGCGTTGTTCGCTATCTTCCTAACTTGCGCGACCTCCTCCGGAGAAAGCTTGATTTTCGACGCATCTAAATTCTCCTTGAGATACTATGGGGCACGCTGAGCAACATGTCACTTAGAAATCTGAGTCTTCACGAACCTTGATCTTCTTAGTCCCGGGAATGGGGATGATGTCGCTCCCTTGTGCAAGCAGCCACGCAAGCGTGACTTGACTGGCCGTAGCGTTGTGCTTCTTGCCGAGATCTTTCACTTCATCCACAAGTTTGACGATATTTGGGAAGTTTGCCTCGCCGAATCTGAGCATGCGCATTTCGTCAGTGTTGAACATTAGCGATGTATCGATGAGAACGACGCACCGAGGGATGTGCGTCCTCGCGTCATCAAGAGGGATATCAGAATGCGATCTCTGGTAGGAAAATTAGCCGAGCCGAAGGATTCTTCAGAACGTCACCTACGTAGGTGCCCGTCAGCATTCCCCGTCCAAGAGGCGAGTACGCGACCACAGCAATCCCCAGCTCGCGACAGGTCTTGAGAAGCGCGATCTTCTCGTCTTCGATATCCAGGCAGAAAGGTGAGTACTCGACTTGGAACGCAGCGATTGGGTGCACGGCGTGCGCGCGACGAAGAGTCTCAGCGCTAACTTCCGAGATACCGAGGTAGCGTACTTTGCCTTCCCTGAACGGATAAGTCTCAGAACACCGGCATAATTTTGGAGTGAAAAGCGAAAGAAGTGACGTACTTGACGAGTTCAGCCATTGCGCCAACGGTATGTTCGATGGGAACTGTCTTATCAGCTCGCTGTTTTGCCGGGTCATAAGTGTTCAGAGGCAGATAGATAACGAAAACAAACATGGAGGTAATAAAGGTCAATTGTCTCGACTCCGAGCCTCTTGAGAGATTTCTCGCAGGAAGACTTGACGTATTCCGGTTTTCCATTGGGGAAGGTGGGTGTGAAACCGAACTTGGTCGCCAGGAAAATCTGATCTCGCTTTCCAGTGCGTTTGAACCTGTACATTGTGTATGAATCTCCCCAACGGCCCCATGAGCTGGTTCTACCTACCATTTTCCGACTAGGTCTTCGCTATCGCCATAAATATCTGCAGTATCCCAGAAGGTGCACCCTTCTTCTAGTGCAGCATCAAGGACCTTCGAGTGGAGTCAGTCACCAGAATTTGATTCTTCATAGATGTATGTTCACCTTGAAACGTTCCTCGTCACTTCCAATGGGTCCATAGAAGGCTGAAAGTCCCATCAACCCAAACCCGATTTCCGAGACATCGTCGTTGCCGATCTTGCGAGTGGGAAGAGGCATGTCGAGTGGAAGATAGAAAGAACTGTGAGGCGAGAAGTAGGATCTGTTGCACCTTCTTATACAGCTGGACTTACTTAGGAGCTAACTCGGGCTTCGAGGAGATGACCTTCGTCATACTGTCTGATGAGATCAGTTGACCTCACCCTCCACACTGCTCGCATGATCTCTGAATGCCCTTCCAGAGCGGTTGATCCTCCCATGAATCGTGTCAGCCAACGAGAAGGAACCCCTCCTCAAACGAGATATCACCGCTGAGTACAAATGCTAGAGAATATCATTTCATGCGAGAAAAATACACATCATTCGTACACCGCGGGTGGATGCAAGCATCGCCCATTAAACTTCGTCGTTTGTGTCTTTGAATCGAAGGCGCAAGAGATATCGAGATCAAGACCTCTTGAGAGAAGAGCCTTTCCAGCCGCCGCCGATCCCTACTCCAGTACCAAAACCGCCGAACGCACCTCCGGGTCCTGACACCTGAGGGGGACCAGTAGCAGTCGGTGCTTGGAAGGACGACCGGAAGGAAGAATTTGGCATTGATTGGATGGAAAGGAATTTGTTTGGGGGAGGCCGATCATCGCTGTTATACTGAACAGATATGCAGCATTGAACGAACGAACTGCCTGAAAAGAAGCAGGTTACACACCTGGAACTCCAGACCAATATTATCCGCCTCGCTAACATCCAACAGCTTGACGAGCCTCTTAGCGATACCGTTCAGCTTCTCCACATCGTCCTTGCTGCGCGTCCACACCTGGATGCGATCCACCTTGCTCCTCAAACTAACAACCGCACCGCAAAGCTCGTCCCCCTCCTCCAGCTCCTCGCCAACAAGCGCCATCGCCAGCCAATTCCAGCACCGGTCAAGCAGCGCCGGGTTGTTCTTCATCGTCAGCACCCACTTGCCTCCGTTCGCGTTCGCAGGGTCCTCCCACATCGGCTTGATCCCAGACTTGAAGATGTGGTAGTTGCTATTCTTCTCCAGCTTCGACGGCGGCTTCAGCCAGTTGAAGTACCGGCAGAACTCCTCGACCGTGCTGAACTCGCCGATGATCGTCAGGCCTGCCTCGTACTCGGTGCTTTCCGGTGGGTGCGAGGCTGAGTAGGGCGCCTCGCTGCCGGCGCTTCCAGGTGCAGGCTGGCTGAACGCTTGCCCTGGAACAGCAGACGCAGGGGTGAAAGGATATTTTGCTTTCGTGTCGTGATATATCGTCCTAGGCGCGATCTTACGACAGATACCACGAGGGAAAGAACGAACTCACCAGGAGAACTGCAAAGGATGCTCTGGAGCCTTCATCGGCACTCCAGGCGTCTTCGGGTCCTCGATCATCTCAGGCTCGGGCGGTGTCGCCGATCCATCGATACTGAGGCTCATCGCCCTCTGCTTTGCGATCCGCGCGGTTATCGCATCCAAGCTGGGGATGTTCTTGTATCCGACCTTCTTCTTCGGTGCCTCTGCGACAGCGATCTTGACTGTCCCGTCCACCGACGCCGTTTCTTGGTTCAATTTCTCGAGCTTCTCTGTCGTCAGGGGTTCTCCACCGCTTGCCTCTAGCGGAACAGTGCTGCTCTGATTCGACACACTGCTCATCGCAGGGGATACCGACCGCGTGCTGGGTGCATTGACAGCCATCGAGTCTGCTGTCGATGTCACTGTGTTTACGCTCGTGGTCGAACCTGTCCGCAATGCAAACGCAGCCAGGCGAGGACGGGGAGCGGAGGTCGCGACCTGCGGTGGGGTGACGCCATTGGCAGCTGCATTGCTGTTTATCCGTGCTGCGAGCTGATTGAGAGATGGGAGTCGAGCACCACCCGCCTTCTTCGTGGTCGATGTCGACGTTGTGCTCGTTGTCGACGTTGCCGCCGGTGCTTCTGGGTTCGAGCTCATCGTTGTTGCGGTGCAAGGACCGATACGTTACGTAAGCGTTGATCGAGGCAATAAGAACACCAAAAAAGTAACAAGAACAATTGAAGAATATTCGTCATCGATATGCAGGGAAGGCAGAAGTGTACATTGATGTCCATGATGGTCCTTTTTACTCTAAAAAAACGACGACGCGGCCCTACACAGACACCGAAAATGTGACGCGAGCGTACCCGCTCACGTGAGTATGTAGATGGTTCAACTATCAATGTCCTGCCTACGCCGGAAGTCAATCGAGGACACTACGCTGATGTTAAATCCAATACTCACTTGAGGACGTAGCGGTATTTGACGCGGCCTTCTTTGACGCCTTTAACGGCCTTTCCACATTCTTTCACTATCCCGATCGTCATTCAGGCAACGTTCTGCGGAAGAACCGAAAAACATACTTGGCAAGAGCTCCGTCCAGGGTTTAACGCCTTTCTCGGATGCAAGCTTCATCATCTCCAAAACCTCCTTCTTGCTGCCGCTGTTGGCCGTCGGTTAGAAAGGCATCATGGGAATGATAGCGGGACGTACATCTTGCTGGCTCCAAAGAAACAGCCGTTAGAGAACACCTCTAAGGGGACATTTATGAGCTAGGGTATTAAGAACAATTATAGAGAAGGAAAAACCTTTCGCAATCATGGAAGGAAGCTCTTCGTCGGGAAGCCCAACCATTACGAAGCGCCCGTTGATCGCCAGGGTGCTGAGGAGCTCCTTCAGAGGAATTCCAGAGGCAACGTCGGCAGTGCACTAGACGCCGAATGGCTCCTCATTATTCCTCGGAGAGCTCATAATAATAAAAATGCACTCACGACAATGAGATCCAAAGATCCCAGCAGCGGCCGTTCAAAGTCCTTCTCCCCAGTTGGAACAAATCCGGTGGCTCCGAGTTTCTTTGCATCGTCCTAGGAAAGTTTCAGATATCAGAAAAAGGTGTTGCTAGAGAACGCCTGGTATCATGCCTTCTTGTGGTCAGAATGAGTAAATAAGACGACTTCATCGCAACCCAGAGCCTTAGCGAACTGAACCGCGAAATGCCTGCTCATCATGCGTCAGTAAATGGTGTAGGGTCTAGGCATCATTCCAATGGGGAGGACGCTCACCCAAGGCCTCCGAGGCCAACAATACCGACACGCTTTCCAGGACTGAACAAGGAATGTCAGGTAGATGCATATGGTCACTCGTTACTGGCCCGTACCCAGCGCCGTTTCGGACGAGAGGCGAAAAGACAGTCAACCCTCCACAGAACATCGGAGCGGCGTCCTCAAGCTTCATGTTCTCGGGAACCGGGAAGACGAAACGCTCGTGGGCACGGATCGCAGTCGCATACCCGCCTTGCGACAGGGTCCTCGACTGCATCATCGTTAGTCGACGAGCGGCAATAAAAATTAGACGCGACGTACGTCCGGGTAGATTGCGTTATAGGTCCACACAGACTCTGGGCAACTGAAAATAGAAGAGCATTCAGTCCAGGCTTGAATGTATACGCATATATTCACTCACTATTGCTCGTTGTCCTCCTTGCAGAGCTTACACTTCATGCAGGAGCAAATCATCGCTCTGCATCGCATGTATGCGCCTTGAGCATTTCCAAGAGCCACGAGAGATCCATGACCCACCCGACACCAACACGGTCGCCGACCTTGAAGGCCGTGACCTTGGGCCCAACGGTGGCTACCATGCCCGCTATTTCATGTCCGGGGATCAAAGGCTTGAAAGGCGTCAGGACAATCGGTTAGTTAGCAAGGCAACAGGCGTACCAGGTGTGGTTCGCCCCACCCGCCAGTAATCGTGTGGACCTAAAGCATTTACCAACCCGTCCTGAATACGTGTGCCAATGGTTGGCTACTCACGTCGCTGCCACACACGCCACAAAAGGCGATTTTAATGTCGACGTCGTAGTCGCCAGCAGGCTTGGGCTTGAAGTCGATGACCTTGAACTGGTCCCAGTTCTTGGTGTCCTCGACGCTGGGAGGCTGTCAGCTCAGCCTCTAGAGCACAAGACAGTGATTAGAACTAACGCATATCCCTTCCATTGGAGGTCAGAGCTCATTGTAGATGGTGGTATGGCGAGAGGAAGTGTGATGGTAGTGATCGAGCCGTTGAGCAGCCTCGATGAGTCTTTATAGTGTCGACCAATATGTACATGTAGGGCTGGCGCTTGAATCTGGAAAGACTGCAGTCTCCTGTCCTGAGATTCCACAAGTTCAAATATGGAGGGAGTTGACAGCAAGATTCACGGAGTCGCTTCGGAGCTACAGGTCATCTATCGTTCCTCCGTAGAAGGCATGCACATTCCCAAAGGATTGCAAGCTGAAGGTCCGATTTGTGGGGCTGGTATTACGGGTTGCGCCAGAGATGGCGAAGTACAAAGCAGCTGCATGCGGATCATCATTGCAACATCATTGAGTATTAAGATCTTAAGAGAAAATGCCTTCGAAAGCGGACGTGCTAGAAGACTAGATGGCATTGAGGTTGCCAGTCTGAACCGGCAAGTTTGAAAGTCCGAAGTTGCGAAGCCTCTCCATAGGGGTTCGTCATACAGGATGAAAGGAATCAGGCCGAACAGTATGAGTCAACTTTGACCCAATAAATTATTTTACAAATCCCATTAGGTAAATGGGGCGTCGAGGTGTAGGATCTCCGTGCTCGAGCATAAGGACGAGTCGGTAGATGCAGGTTGGAGGCGGCGACGTAGTAAGCAAGGAGAATGATGGACAGCGAAGGGAAGGTGGTGTGAGCCTAAGTCGAAAAATGATGTTCACCCAGACGCCGGAAGAGCGACACGCCGACGCTTCTTGATTTTGAACCATCACCATCCGGCCGTGGGAATTCGTCGCCCCCACCATGGCCGCGCTCTACACTACCGAACTCCTCTCATTAATCGGCATCGTCCTCCATCGGGCCCCACTCATTGCCTGATTCCTTATCTATTCATTAAACCAACACCTTTTCTTATTTATCGGAGAAGATCGCGACTTCGGCGTGGTTGTATCCCAATTGCTTTGTTGGAGGCCCGAAGACCTTGTTTACAACAACCTCAAAGCGCAACTGATGGCCCTACTTGACAGGCAGCCCGTGTACCGTCTTGCTCTGCTTCGCGCAGACCTTTCGGGGGCACAACCTAGTCATGGAAGGCAACCCATGGAGGGAGGAGGCTAGTCTCCGATCATCAGCCGTGTTGCCTATGATCCGGCTACACCCCTTGGGGAGAAACACTAGATATTCGACCGCCTTTGCATGGTAGGGGGATGCTACAGGATGCGTGCCTTAGGGTTTGGGAAATGGGGGAGGAAAGCGGGTGGGGTTGTATCAGAGGGCGGAAGGCATAGTGGAAGGCAGAGTCACTCATTTCAACATTTCACTTCCAAACCATCCAATCTCGTTAGGGGTACTTAGCACCTACATGTGCTGCCCCCGTCAATGGCGTTGGCCCGGCACACCAACCATGCAGGCGACTGACGGCTTGGAAGCTTCGGCGCCCAATGCTGGGAAGGACTAACACCATGAAGCCCTTGATTGTTTAGATTCGGCAAACCGCAAGGAAACTGGTCAGCTCTCACCAACTGTCTCAACAGCTGGAAGCTTCGGCGCCCAATGGGGCTTCAACCAAAGGCGGTGGGTCGAGGGATGGGATGATGAGGAGGGTTGTTTAGGTGTAGCCTACCTCCAAGGGACTGTGATCGAACACCCTATTTTTTGTGTATTTGGAGTACGTCTAAAATACACCCTACGTGGAAGACTTCAAAAAAAAAAAAAAAAAAAGAAGAGTGACACGTCACGCAGCAAGTCACAGTCACGTCACAGAGACTTTTCCGTCCCATTCCAATCGGACTGTGTCTATGCAATGCTTACAATTACGTTGTCAGATTCTTCGTCTTGTCCCTGGTCTCCCAAGGCGGCTATTCAATACTCAAAGACCTTTCTTATCTAGGAAATGTGCTGTGAGTGTGGTGCCTCCTCCTCAGCAAATTTTCATGCAGACACCATTCGAGCACGACAATAATCCTCCCAATACCACCTCTTACATCCGGAAACTTGATCGTGTCTCACCCCACTCGCGAGCTGTTAATGGAAAGCGAAAACGTCACGACCACCGTATTCGTATGATGGTCTCTCGGTTGGGTAAGGCCCAATTGGAGCGGCTAAAGATGCAAGGATGCGCGTTCTGACCGACATCTACGGCCCCTGCATTTCATATCACTCACAAATCTCTCCTAGGATTAACGCGTCTCTCATCTAGGTTCAAACGAAGCAGGAAGCGTAACCAGGCCTTCCTCGCTACCAAAATCGGATTCACCCCATCTGGATACATGCGGTCTGCAGGCGAGAAGTCCCTCAAGAGGCTGCGAATCGAGACTATCGACGTGTACCACCTCCATGTGAGTTTATGTTGGTCGTCGGCGGGATGATCATCGAAGTTAACGAAGGGATTAACGCTCTGATCAGACAGATCCGGTTGAGAAGACCGCCCGCGTTCAACGAGTAAAAGATTAGCAATTGTGAACAATTACTCTAGAGAAGGCAAAGTACACACTTGTCTATTCGAAGTCCGCGCAGCTTCCGCCGCACACGGCGTAGACCCGATCGTCGCCCTGCAAGTTATGTACTCGCCCTTCTACTCTGGACGTCGAAGACGAGAAGATCGCACTCCCCAAGACCTGTCATGAGATTGGAGCAGTAGTCGTTGCCTGCTCGCCTCTAGGACGGGGAATGCTTACTGGCACCGACGTGAAAAGTTTGAAAGCCGCGAGAGGATTCTGTTGAGCTCTTTTGCTGACCATCGACAATAGAAAAACCATGCTGATATTCCTGAAGTCGACTTCTATAAAGGGACTCCCTCTTACGTAAATTTCGTGCGCGTGCTATATCTTCATAGCTTCAACGTCAAGGAGGCAACATCATACCTCTCCCTAGAGCTAAAAATCAAAGTATGATTAGCCTCTCTTGTCATGTATACGGTGCCGATGTATCGACAGTGCATAGAGGAGAACTTTGACTCCGTCAAAATCAAAATCAAGCTTTGTCCCGAAGACAACGTCGAAGTCAGGAATGTTGCGAATGGGGCAGGCACGGCACAGTGATTCCACCATCTTCCTGAGCACATGATCACGCTCTTCTCTGACACATCTGCATTGTAGGCTTTAAAGAGCCTTTGGAAGAGGTATTGTGTTGACGATCAGTTCCAGTTGACTAATAATGGTCCCGGCAACCTCGCTGACTGATGGGAGGCGCACCTTCCCGATATAGACCGATCTCCGAGATTGGTCCTGATCGGCTCGCCACGGCACAGCAATTGCGTGGCCTTGAAGTTCTTCCTTCAAGGATCGGCATCCAAATGACGCGTACTTTTTCTCTCATGTCGAACCAACCGAAGCATAGTCACTTCCTTCTTCGGCCGCCCAACGCGTTAAATGCCTAAGGCTGAATAAGCGGAAATTGCGTTACAGCCACGACAGTCTTCCTGATAAAAGGGCCAGTGCTCGTAGGCCTTAGAGAAATAAGTACCCCACTCACCCGCGAGTACGGAGGAAAGATACAATGCCGTACCCCACTCGCCAGTTCGCGGACAGGAACGTCTCGGCTATTGGCCTTGGCTTAATGAACCTTTCTGGGGCTTACGGTCCTGGAGGCGACGACGAGGATCGCTTCAAGGTGAGGGGTTCTCCTATAGTGAAGCACATAGGTGCTAAATAAGATCAGGTACTGGATGCTGCATTGGAAGAAGGCTGCACCTTCTGGGACTCGGCGGATATCTACGGCGACAACGAAGACTTGATTGGAAAATGGTGCAGCTGTCTTCACTCGAAACAGTGTTGAGGCTAATAATGCCTCGTATACAGGTTCAAGCGCACAGGAAAGCGCGACCAGATCTTCCTCGCTACCAAGTTCGGCTTCACTCCGACAGGAGCGAATGGCACGCCGGAATATGTGAGGACGGCATGTGAGAAGTCGCTCAAGAGGTTGGGGATCGAGACTATCGATCTCCATTACGCCCATGTACGCTTGCTTCGTTGTTCTACCATTATTGAGCAGTTGATAAAAGGGAGACAGCGAGCGGACCCGAAGACCCCAATCGAGGTCTGCTTCTCTTCAACTCTTGTATGCCTAACTGGCTGACATGTTGACAGAAAACCGTTGGAGCGATGGCCGAGCTTGTGAGGTAACAGCTTTCTCAGAATATTCTTTTTTTTTCTATGCTGAACACCCTCTCAGGGAAGGAAAAGTCCGCCACCTCGGCCTCTCTGAGGTCAGCGCAGCCACCCTTCGGCGCGCACACGCTGTCCACCCAATCGCTGCCTTGCAAGTTGAATATTCCCCTTTCTGCTTGGACATCGAAGACGAGAAGATTGCTCTCCTGAAGACTTGTCGCGAGCTGGGGGTGGCCATTGTCGCTTACTCGCCTCTTGGAAGAGGTATATTGACAGGGACATACGTGAGTCGCCTTCGTTCGATATCGCTTTGTCTCGATCGCTCGTTTCTGATACAACATTGAAATCAGAAATCCAACGCCGACATACCCGCTGATGATTGGAGAAAGGGTATTCCGAGGTATGCGGTCGTCGATCCCCCTTTCTTGTACTTATTCATATCCCGAATTCACACCGTACAGATTCAACGATGATAACTTCCCGAACATCCTCAAGCTCGTCGATGGTATACAGAACCTTGGGAAGAAACATAACGCAACCGCCGGGCAAATCGCCCTCGCGTGGCTGCTCGCTCAAGGGCCTGATGTCATCCCGATTCCTGGGACGAGGAAAATCAAGGTAAGTACAGGTTTAGAACTTGAGGTCTACTATGAGGGAGAGGAGTCTAACAAGGATGATGCTTCGCAGTACCTTAAAGAGAACTTGGACGCAGTCAAGATTAACCTTTCCCCCGAGGAAGTTGCGGAGGTCAGGAAGATCGCCGACGAGGCAGACGCCGCACAAGGATTCCGCTATCCTCCTGAGCACATGGGTCTGCTGTTCGCGGACACTCCCGAGCTGTAGACATCAAGAGCGTCGGGAGAGGCGTCTACTTAATACATATTGTAATATGTGTACATGAACATCTCGTTTGTTGACCCTAACAGGGCGTTCATTGTTGGCCTGTGGTTTAGTAATTAGTGAGCGCCTGTGTCCTGATCAGCCCGTAGCGTCCAATTGCCAGCTCCAATCAGAATGCGCTCGCAGAATAAGGATATGAGGAGACAAAGCACCAGTTTTATCAATGAAAGGATGTAATTCAACCCTCTTAAAGCTTCCCTTTCATGCAGCCACCTGTTCTGCCTCTGGCCAAGCCTTTAAAATTTCGACTGTACTCTCCCAAACCTCATCTTGCAGAGCTTCGTTCTTCGTAATGTCCGTGTCGGGCTCAATTTTGAACCCCGGAAGAATGTAGGCCCCTCTGAACTTCTCCTTATCCTCAGCTACTTCAAGGGACGCAGCGGCGTAGCACAAGGTTTTCGCTGCAGCTTCTGGACTTATGAAGAAGAGATTCACGATAGGCGTCACCAGCCACCCTGGTAAATATGGGACCCTGTTGGAGAAGGTGTTGACCGCGCCGGGGTGTACTGAAATGCAAGTGATAGGATGGGTAGCGGGTCCGGAAGGCGAAGGGGATAAAAGTCGCCGTTGAAGGGCTTTAGTCGCCAAGAACAACGCCAGTTTGGACACACCTGTAAGGCAAATCGAATCAGCAAAACACAGATCCCCCGAAGGCGGAAGAGACCGCACAGTATGCTTGCCACAATGGAATCAAGTCCTTGTGGTAGTCTGTAAAATAGTCTTCTCTCGTTCTGAATCGTATATTGTGGTTGCTGGCACGTCCCATGCGATGACCGTTGGTCGAAACCTGTAAATTCAACAACTAAGATGAGCTACAAGGGGAGGTCATTGCGAGAAAGCCATACCATGACGATCCTGACATCTATATTTGTCTGTGAAGTCTTCGTGAGAAGTGGAAGAAGTGCTTCGGTGAGCTGATAGGTGCCGAAGTGACTATTTTTGGTCGGTCAATGTCCTGAAAAAGCAACGATTTGCCTACTTGATCGTCACCACATCTGTCGAAGATGTCAGAAGAAGCACGCTTGAACGAGAAATACTGACCATGCGGAGTGAAACTTGGGTCTGGAAGACTTGAGGAGGGGGTTGCCGATGAGCATTGGGTGAGCAGTATTGATAGTTGTAAGCACGCTCGACTTACGCTGCCGCATTGTTGACTGGAAACGTACATGGGTATGAGCGTTTGACGTTACATAACAATGATATTCTAGTACGAGAAATATCAACATACCGAGTACGTCCAGTCTTGATTCTCTCTCCAAGAACTTATCTCCACAATCCTTAGCAAGCGCAGGCCTACTCAAATCACAGTGATGATAGACAATTTTTCCGGGGGCGGGTTGAGGCGACGATGTCGTGCTATATGCCTCGGCGACCTCACGTTCGAGGTTGGCTACGGCCTCTAATCCCCTGGTCTCATTTCGGCAGCCTAGGTATACCGTGGCTCCTTGAAGTGCAAGCTGCTTGACGGTCATGTATCCTATTCCCCGACTGTGAAAATCCTATAAGTATCTGTGTATCATCGTACCGCAGAATGGGAAACTTACTTTGCACCAGTGACAAAGACCACTTTGCCCGTCATGTCTGTGAGCTCCTTCGACTTCTGTGCATCTTTGCGGCCAAAAAGCATGCTGGGACGATTTATAGAGTAGGGCGACTGGTAACAAGGTGGACGTTGAGAGGTTCGACAACGTTGTCAGGCATTATCTGGGCATTGTAGTAAAAATCCCCGATTTGAATCTGATGACCGGGAAGCCCGCTACACTTATGTCGGTTATTCCTCATTGGGACCTCGCCGGTGATCAATTCTTCCTTCCTTCTCAAGCTTCAAATTCAAATTTTAACTTAATAAAGTCGTAGCACTTATTTACCTCTGCAAGAGGTCAACGTATACTAAGTAGTTAGTCTCGAAATTTCGTGCATATAGCCAGTTCATGCTTTCCTTTGAATTCCCTCACGAAGTCCCGTCAGACTCCCGTACCGATAATGATCACGAAATACGAAGGGAACTGGCTATCGAGATGTGTCCAATATATGAACCGCGGCTTAGCGTTTCCGCGAGTTGTCCGGCTAACATCCTCCACCCCACCGACTGTTCTGTGGTCATTAATCGTTACTGGACATTTGGACGTTCGGTGTGTAACTAGCGTTTGGATTCCAATGATCAACGACGCAGAAGCCATCTTCTGTACAAATCCATCCGCATTCTGGGTCTAGGAGGAGTGGTCCGAGTGGAACCCGGGCCCGACAAATATCCTTAGATGGTAAGTTTTGCCAACAGCAGTAAGCGCCCATCACTCTTTCACTTTTCGTGGCTTGGTCGAATTTAACGCCGCCGATCAGAAAATGTCCTGCTTGTCATCGCAGTAAATGCAGGAATGCCACCACACGCTTCCCATCCTTCAGTTGTCCACATAGAAATTTCCGCGTAGAGAACTTCCAAAGCTCAAAATCGCAGCCGCCGTCACTCGCAAAATCAGAAACGACACCGTATTTTCAATCCGCTCCAGACTAATTGGTATCTTTTCCTTCCACGAGAATGGAGGGCGATTATTACAAGAAAGGCAGGATTTCTATCTGCGAAGGGCAAACGCCTCAAATAACTTGGTCGCTCTATCCTCTTCATCATCGGCTGCTACGATTCTGAAATCCTGGTTTCAGAAAGCAATAAGCGTCAACATATCGAGGTGACGATAGCCAAACATGTCATTGCCCTGAAAGTGAGCAGGTGTGTAGCCCGCTGCGGCTGCAGGGGTTCCAGCCGGGTACTCCTCAAAGGCAGCGGCTAGATGTGCAGGGGCAAGCTCGAGAGCGAGTTGTCGCCCGCATCCGGGAACCTAATCGAAGTGAAAATGAGAATAGGAGGTTATGCGTTCTGTTGTGAACCTACGGTAGGCAATTGTTTTTCACTCATGGTGGGATCGAATAAAGCCCATTCCAAGTCAAAGCCTGATTGGACACCCCCACCCGAGGGCCAGGAAGCACATATCCTGGCAGAATTATTTCAGGACAGTTCGAATATTTAGTCATGATTCCTCGATGATTGATGGAACGAGAGCAAAACGAGAGCACAATAAATCATAGAAATTGTTGGCCCTTTCTCTAGACATTGCAGCTAGTATTCAAGGTAAAAATCCAGTCTTTGTTCAAATCTCGTCTGCGGATGCCCAGAGCGACATTTTGGCGAAGTTCACCAGTTCGAATCGTTGACGGGCCGCTGGACGGCTGCTCGCGGTCCGGTGCTTCTCAAAGAAGCGCCAAGCCATTCTCTGACATTCCCATCTTGCTCCCAACCAACTCCACCAGCTACTGCCGAACGAGAGTTTCGGAGAAATGCCAATGCCAAGTCCTTCGTCTCCTGAACGGTGCATCGACGTCGAGCCAAACGCGGCTGCTGTCTCGGGCGTTCACCGCCCTCGAGGAAGCCATGCATTGACAGGAAATTTCAAGGCAGGACACCAGCGGGTGCTACGTGGGCGAGTCTATGTTCTCTGGGCGTCAATCGCACTTAGCAGTCAATATCCGCTCTGTGAGTATCTCAGGAAAACCGTCGAAGGAAGCACCTGATCATGAACTCGGAGGCTCAATGCACGGGCCTTCTTGATGTGGGGGCTTTCCAGGAACTGGTCGGTGATATACGCTTCAAAATTGAACAAGACAGCGCCGCTTACCCCAGGCTTTGACAAATGCCTCTGCCTCGATTTTAATTATCTCAGAAAAGCAGTTCATATCAGGCTCTTTGGAGGACAGCAAAAACTATCAACATACAAGACGATTCAGCAACGACGATAACCAAGATCCATCTTCATTCCGCCCCCCCACTGGATTTCCAAACAAACGTTTTGCCTTGCTTTTGGTGAGCTTTGGTCTCGTTCCGGCGTTTTTCTCGAAAGTCTCTGAAGGGCGTATTCATCTCGGATCAACTACATTCTCTATGAAATCATAGTCTAGTCGACTCTATTCTCCAAGCCCGGAAACGTGCTCGGTTAGAACCCTCGCGTCGACTTCGGTTGTGTTGGATTTCCTTGGCGCTGCTCTCTCGTAACGAAAGAAGTTTGTAATGTCCAGTCTTTGGCTTGGAAGGACTCTGAGTCCTTATTTCAACTGACGACGCCGGAATAAACAACTCATGACCCACGACGACTGTAACGTCGGGAAAACACCCGCATCGACGACAGCCTTCGTCGCCGAACACCAACTTACTTTCGCCCTTCTTCAATGGACCCACTGCTTCGCGGACGTCCTCAAAGTAATCGGGGATTTCGTTCCTCTGTTTCTCCGCAGCCTGTATAAAAGACCGAGCGATTTTTCGTTGTTACGAGTGGGTACAACACCATCTCGTATCTGCCAGGAACAATGCTCAAATACTCCCTCGTCGCTCTTGCAGTCGCTCTCCCGGCACTTGCACAACAACAGCAGGTTTGGGGCCAATGTAGGTATTCCAATGGTGATCTCACAACGATGTTCATTAACAATTTACTTAGGCGGTGGAAACGGATGGACTGGCCCTACATCGTGCGTCTCCGGCACCACCTGCGTTAAACTCAACGACTGGTACTTCCAGTGCCAGCCTGGCTCAGCACCTACAACCGCTGCTCCGCCCCCGCCGCCTCCAGTCACAACGACAGCGGCGCCACCCCCGCCCCCACCCGTCACAACCACGGCCGCACCTCCTGTTACCACGACCGCAGGCACCACCCCTCCCACTGCTCCGGAAGATTGCACAGCCCTTCCCGGCACCATCACCTTGAGGGCGAACTCCCGGTTGCCCGATCCCTTCACATTCGTCGATGGGAGCAAGGTGACAACGAAGGCTCAGTGGGAGTGCCGTCGCGAGGAGATCAACCAACTGGTCCAACGCTACGAGTCCGGCACCTTGCCTCCCAAGCCGCAGAGCGTCACCGGTACCCGCTCAGGCAACAGCATCACCGTCAACGTCTCCGAGGGCGGTCGGTCCATCTCCTTCTCTGCCTCCATCTCCTACCCTTCGGGTACAGGCCCGTTCCCGGCACTGATCGCCATCGGTGGCTCGAGCATCCCCACACCCTCGGGCGTCGCCGTCATTAACTTCCCGAACGACGACATTGCCGCACAGGCCAGCACCGGCAGCCGTGGGCAGGGCAAATTCTACACGCTCTACGGCAACACCCACTCGGCGTCCGCGCTCGTCGCGTGGGCATGGGGTGTGGGCCGACTCATCGACGCGCTCGAGACGACCGCGAACGCGAACATCGACACGAGCAAACTCGCCGTCACCGGGTGCTCCAGGAACGGCAAGGGCGCGCTCGCGGTTGGCGCGTTCGAGCCGCGTATTGCGCTCACCATCCCGCAGGAATCCGGCTCGGGTGGTGCGGGATGCTGGCGCATCTCGGACAGGATGAGGTCGAACGGGATTAACACACAGACCGCGTCGCAGATCATCACCGAGAACGTGTGGTTCTCGAGGAACTTCGACCCCTACGTCAATAGGATCAACGACCTCCCCTTCGACCACCACACTTACGCGGGCTTGATCGCGCCTCGCGGCCTGCTCATCATCGAGAACACCGGAATCGACTGGCTTGGCCCGCAATCCAACTGGGGCTGCATGAAGACGGCCAACAAGATTTGGCAGGCCCTCGGCGTCGCCGACAACATGGGTGTCTCACAGGTCGGCGGTCACAACCACTGCCAATTCCCTTCGAGTCAGCAGAATGACCTCAACGCTTTCGTTAACAAGTTCTTAAGGGGCCAGTCCGCCAACACCAACATCCTCAGGACCGATGGCGCCAACCAACTCGGCTTCAACGACGCAGACTGGATCGACTGGGCCGTGCCGACGCTATCGTAAGTATAGTCAGAAAATAAACCCCGTAGTCGCACCTTCTCTTGTATTGTCAAGTAACACCTGCAGACCGTGAAATCTTGGTTTCTTGCCCCTTCGTGTGACATGTAAGGGAGTGTCTGATGATCTTCTTCGATCAGCCTTCGCGATAGGAAGAAGACCCGCTAATACCAGCCGCCTAAGGACCTGGCAAGGAAGAAGGCAAATAGGATGGAGGTCAAACACTCGGGCGACGCGTGACGTCATCAATTACAAGGCTGGCTTTTCCAGGCCCAAGCTCAGCCACCCTTCACCCTTCTCCTCGAGTCCACAACGCAGAGATGCTCCGCGCATAAGCGTTTGGTTCTTTGTCGCGCGATGTCATTACAAAGATAATTTATTGGTTGAGAAGACAATGACAATGCGATGGAGGAAGAAAGCGCAACGAATACGTAGACGTCGTAAGAACATGATCAAATGATTTTATTCCTTTCCTCCTTCAGTGCTCGTGCTGCCCGTGATGATCCTAAAGTAGTTAATGTGAGCTTTAAATACAGCTAAAATGGGGATGATACTCACTTTCTTCCGGGAAAACCCAAGTGGCGGCGTCGGGTGGGAGACCAAGAAATCGTGCCAGGCGCTCGAAGTGAGGGTAAGTGTTCATTCGATCGAGATGGGCCTGAGTTCGATTGGACGCGATGACCACAGCAAAATCGAGGGATTCACTGTTGTACTTTCCATCATCTTTAAGAATAATGAAGCACGCGTTCAATTGTCCCTCAACGGCAACTCCAAGATGGACCAGACCGTTGGAAATGCGATCCATCTCGTCGGCGTCCGGGAAGAGATTGTATCGATTCACGAAGTCAAGGATGAATTTTTGGTTGATGGGGAAGCCGAACATTACAAGCTCGATCTTTCGTCCCAGATGGTCTTTCCGGGTGTATAAGGGTGGTTTTGGGAAGTCGGCCAAGGTTTTACGAGGGCCATTGTGAGGTGGCAAGGGCATAACTGAGATGGAGCTTCGGAAGTTGAGTGACAGAGCGGATGTTCTGAGGGATAAACTTACTTGTACATAGGGACAAGATGGTGTGGACACAAGGAGGGTTGGGAAGTTCAACATGTCGCGCTGGAGTCCTATTTATGTGGCCATGGTTCCCACGCAATGAATGAGACCACGTGATACGGTCTGAGGCCGGGCTCAGACTCTCAGTGGCGGCTGACGTTCAGGCGAACAATGAAATTTGTACCTTCAAAGTTCCTATTGCTTAGTGGTGGTGCCACAAGCCACAAAGAGCTGACAACACCGTCAAAAAAGCAAAGTACCGCAGCCTGGATTCAGTAGGAGCGATTATTATTGAGCCCGGAGAACAAAGGACTTGATCCCTATTGTTCTCCCGATCGTCGGACGCATATGTATTGTGCCTATCGTGGCATGGTGTGGAACTGTATATATAAGGATGTTCCTATCCCGCCCTCATAGAGCCGCAGAGTTCTCTCCTTATCCACCGATGGCATCTCTCGACACTCCAGAGCTTCAGTCCAATTTCTCTGATTTCACCCTGCCAGGACTCAAAGCTCGGGCTGATCGCCTTCAGCGTTTGATAATTACAATGGCGCATTCCTACAGCCTTACCAACAACCCACGAAATCTGGAATGCTATCTTTATGGGCCTTGGGACATGGTTCTGAACGACCTCATTTACGACATTGGTCCACAGATATTCGTGATACCTCAACAGAGCATTTACCCTTTTCACCGAAATGCCATCCTGCAGAGAATTCAAGAGAAAAAAGAGGCAAAAGATCGTCAAGCAGCTTTAGAGAATAAGAGAAGGGAAAACATGCGCAGTGGACGACAGGCGTCCAATACCAGGGGTAACGCAACCTCCTCGCGCCAGGCCCGAATGGCGCCGCAGCTGCAACCGCAGCAACAGCCCACCATCCAAGGATCCTCCGCACCTCAGTCCCCGGATGCGAGCCAGCATAATGTCGGCGATACATCTTTGGAGACCCTTCCCGATCAAAAATCCGATGAACTTGCACCAGACTTCGTCCTTCTCTCTGTCCTCGAGTTCTTTCTCCGTGGAACCCACCCGAAGGAACCATTGACGATTGAGGATCTTCCGAAAAACCTCGCTGAATGGGATACGGTCAGAATTGGTCGCTCCAGAGTGGATTTGGTCGCAGAGGTCAAACCAGCCATAACTCGTCACCCCAAAGACAGAGATCGCTTCAACCGGCAACTCCTTGCTCACATGGCATCCGCGCAAAAACAAGCAGTGCAGCAAGTTGAACGCGCTTTCAAAGCACAGGCAGACGAGTCAGTGTTGGAAACCGTTTTGGCTCTAGCGTGCATTGGGGAATGGTGGAGTTGGGTTGTCGTCAAGAGGGAGAATGCCGCCTTGTTATTGGAGATCGCAACGGCGAATGAGGAGAGTTCTAGTCGAGCGGAGAGGGAGGCAGCAGCAGCAGAGAAGGAGGCAGCAGCAGCGGAGAGCCGTCGGAAGTTCTCGAACTTCAAAATTCCACAGAGTGAACCAGACCTAACCTACCGGCCAAGTCAGTCTGTGAAAGGAGCATCAAGGGTTCCGAGGTCACCTCGAGCCGGGGCAAGTCAACCAATAGGCCACTATAAGGAGCCTAGTGACGAAGAAGTAAACGTGGACCCTGACAACCTGGTGCCATTTCGTGCTCCTTCTCCAAGTCGCACTGCAGCTTTGAGACAACCCAGAGCTTTGAAAGAGCGCAAGACGAGAGCCCGACTGGTGCCTAAGGCCACGTTGGTCTCGATCACGCAGCCTATCCATGACGACGTTGCTGACGCCGTTCCACACCTGCTGTGGTCACGCTACTTGCGACTTGGAACGGGCGCTTCAAACCAAGCGTTCTATTTGATCCACCATTTTATCCAATACAGGTCATTCCCTGCACGCCAGCCTCAGGTGAGCAGTCCATCGACTGAGCAATACAAGTAGAGCTGACCTCTTTGAATGTAGACTGCGGCCACGACGAACCGTCGACCGCGCTCCAAGTCCTCCGAATCACCCACGACAGAGGACAATCCTCCAAAGAGGCAGAAAGTAGGCGGCTCTACCGACCTTGACCCCGACGATCAAGAAGACCCCGACGGCGTTCAAGGCCCTGGAATAGACGAGGACATCCCTTTAGATCCCCGAGACTCTGACACCTGGAGCACGGACCGCAGGAACAGGAAGCGCAGGCTTGGCGGTGGCGACGACGACAGCGACGACAGCGAGGACGATGATGACAATAACGGAAACTTCTTTGGTAGTGATGACCAGCCACAGGCCGCGGACACAAGCGGGCTCTCCGAGCAGGATTTTGGTGGATATGACGATGATGATGCAAACGACGGTGACGACGAAGCCGAGGACTGAGATCTGAGAACTGAGTACTGAAACTTGAAGTATGCCATTCGCTGTCGGTTCAATGCATCTAAGTAGGGCTGCGGCAAACATGTCATAAATAATTAACCACACCTGATATTCTGTCGAATTGCCGAGCATTGCTTGGAGGTCTGGGCGCCGCTTGGCCGCACGATCAAGCTCGGCTGCCATGGACGTAGGAGGCAATATGCGTGTGCGTTGCTTTTGCTTCGACCAGCGAGGGCAGACGGAGAAGCGTATCGGACTATGTAGGCCCGTCGGAAGTTGACGCGTCCATGTCACTACTTACAGTCATTTGCATAATCGTGTTCAGGTCGCACGCGCGAGAATTCTTACTTTGTATGTGTTTGTACCATGATCCAGCGCAAAATCGGCCGAGGCCTGAAGTCTCTGTGCTCCCTCGTGGGGGATTTTCTTGCCTCTATACGCCGTTACTGAGCCACTGTGCAAAGGACAACAAATAATGCCATCCACGGGTCCTTGGAAAGAATGTATGGGTGTCGAGTGGAGGCAAGCCGGGATCCCGGATCAACGAATTTCCTTATTCGTGCGCCATCAACAAACTTCTTCCATCACACGACCTGAAACACAATTATGCAAGTGACTGTATCACCTGACCGTGACATAGCACGATTTCTCGTTTCACGACTCGAGACTCCTTCTGACGACGAGTTCTTCCAGATTTCACGCTTCTCTTTCTTACTCATCTATGCCCTATGACCGCTTCGAAGACAGGCCAGGGTCCTTTCGGTCTACTTTTTGACTGCTCCGATGGGTTCTCCGCTTGAGTACGGCCAATTTTCTGCTTCATATGATCCTAGGGTTCGTGACGCAGAAGACACCGGCCAACCGCGGAGTCGGGGTGGACGCGTTGATCATGTCTCGATGTTTACCACACAAGAGAACGACGATGTCGTGCCCTAGCCGCAAGCTAGCAAGCGAAGATGTGCCGGCGATTGTTCTTGGATGTATGAGACCTTCCGACTTCGATGCGATATGCCCGGTTGAGAACGATGAGGAGCGTCTCAAAGTAAGGGGAGGTTCACTTCGATTTGTTGTTACATTGTCGTTCACGCAGACTCTAGGTTCTCGATGTTTCAGCAGTTATCTACGCCAACAGCAAAGAGTTGTTTGGTAAATGGTGCGGGCGAGCAGTAGCACTGACGCCTGTCTTTCGTAGGTTCAAGTGGTCCTGAAGTTGAGACCAGGTTTTCTAAATTTCTTCGTTACCAACCTCGTCATCACAGCAATTGGACCAAATGGCAAGCCTGAATGCGTGAAAGCTGCGTGCAAGAAATCTCTCGAGAGTCAGGAGGCTTGGAATTGAGACGATTGACCTGTACTATCTGCATGTAAGTTCCCGATGCCCTCTCCTAAACCAAAGCTGATTACTGCTACCATGTAGCGTGCTGATCAGACGGTTCCTATCGAGAAGACTAAGTATTGGAGCGGTGGCTGAGTTCGTCCTGTAAGTTTGGCCTAGATATCTTTCTGAATGCCGCTACTTAAAATTAAAAGGTTGCTCAGCAGGGAGGGCAAGGTCCGACACTTTAGCATATCGGTCTCTCTTATGGAAAACCACCCTCCGTCGTGCACACACCGTACATACCAGCACTGCCCTGCAAGCAGAACGCTCTCTCCTGGACATTGAAGACAAGAAGATCGCCCTCCTCAAAACATGTCGTGAGCTTGGTGTCGAGATCGTGGCGTATTCCCTTTGGGAAGAAAGACGCTGGCTGGTACTTGTGTAAGGCATTTGTCTGCTCAAGTAGCTCAATCTCTGTTCTGACCAACTATCACAGCATCGTTTGCTGGCATTCCTGACGACGATCGGAGAAAGACTGTCTCGGTATGCCGCTATTCTCAAATATTGGACATTCTTTCGTTCCTCACATTTTCTTCCACCTCAGGCTTAATGGCAACACTTTCCCGAACATTCTCAAACTCGTCGATGGCTTCCAGAACTTCGGCAACAAGCACAACGCGACCAGGGCAAGTTACACCTTGCGCTTGCGTAGCTCCTCGCGAATTGCTCGCTAAAGGAGACGACATTATATCTGTTCCGTGGTAAGAAGAAGATAAAGGTGCGTTGACCTACCATCTTGGATGTACGAATCGGCTCTAATATTTCGATTGCATTTGAAGGAGAATTTGGACGCTGTGAAAACCATGGTCAACCCAGAGGATGTCGCCGAGGCCAGGAGGATCACCAACGAAGCGGATCCCACCGTGGGCGGCCGGTACCCGCCTGCCGTGATGAGCAGTCTCTTCGCAGACACTCCGGATTTGTAACGGTTGGAAGGAGCGGGCCTCCTTGAGACTCGGCAGGATGGATCATGCAGAAAATTACGGCGTTGACCATTGGAGGAACTTTAACGCCGTCTTCCAGCACTAATAATGTTATTGTATGTTCGTCTTTCAGATATCTGGTGAGCACTTCTCACATTTGTTTGCACCAGATTCGGTCCTTGCTTTCTGTGCCGGAACTGCTAGATAATTGCTGCCGCTTCACTAGCGATACCTTCCTTCAATCAACGGCCGGATCCTGGATTTCTGAAGATGACTTACACTCTTCGGCGAGGTGTTTCTCCCGTATTGACCCGTTTCTGCGTCTGTGGCGACTCTTGTTCCTATTTCCTCCAATCTGGCGCGTCTAGCGAGTCTGGCGGTGTTCCAACCCTTGTGTCATGACATGCGAAAGGGGTCTGGACCTGGTCTGGATGGCTGTGCTACGCGATTAGATTAGATGAAAAGGGCCGAGAGCCTGAAGCAGCTATGGCTGGATGGAGGTCCCGAGCAAATCGCGGGCGTGGACAATGTCAGAAGGTCGCCGAAGGGATTTTCAGCATCTCTATCATTCCGTACTATAAGTACTTCTCATGGCTTGCTTCTATTCCCCACAATCATACGGAACAATCCCCACACATCGCATAACATACTTTCAGACTGCTCAACATGCACCACGTCGACCCCGCCTCACTTGACGACCTCCAGAAGCGCGTAGAGTATCTGCGCAAGTTCATCGACTTCACGGAAGACGACGCCGCAGCCTTGCATGCGGCGAAGGACGTTGTCGCGCCTCTGGTACCTGCCATCGTCGATGCTGTCTACGTGAAGCTCCTGTCGTTCGACATCACCGCCAAGTCGTTCGTACCTCGCCAGACAGGCTACACCGGCGAAGCCCCAACGAAGCTTGAAGACCTGAACCCGGAGCACCCGCAGATCAAGTTCAGGAAGGACTTTCTGGGCAGGTACCTCGTCAAGCTCGTCACGATGGATTACTCGAAGCCGGAGACCTGGGAGTACCTCGACAAGGTCGGCCTGATGCACACTGGCGCTGCTGGGTTCAAGCACCGGTAAGTCCTGCGCCCGTAACAATCTTACATGCTACTTACACCTTCTTAGTATCAGCAAACCCGCGCTAAGGGTAGAATATATCCACTGCGGTATCCTGATGGGATACGTCGAGGATATCCTCGTCAACACCGTGATTACCCATCCCACCCTCGACATCCCCACCAAGAACGCCGTAGCTCGCGCAGCGAACAAGGTTTGTCTTTCTCCTTTGCCTCAAAAAATAATCTGACTCTTGGACTGCTGTAGCTCCTGTGGATACAAAACGACCTCTTCGCGCGCCACTACATCAAGGACGAGAGTGAAGTCTTCACTCAGTCCACTGACACCGTCACCGTCAAGAAGTCGACGGCAGCTGCTACAGCGCTGGCATGTCTGGTTCTCGGTGCTGTCTACACCAAGGTATTCCGGTCCTAAATCCGCTGTCTAAACCCCTGTCCCAAACATGTCCACCACTCTGCGTTCAATCACACATCACTACCTTATTTATTGTCTTTATGCTGCTGGACTCTTAGCTGTACTATTTTTTGCCAATCTTTCGTGTATAAATATCCTGTAGTGAATATGCACGTTTATTCTCCGGGTCTCTATCATTGCCCTTTGCTCAAGGGTTTCAACATGGATCCCGGAGATCAGACCACATCAGGACAATGCGCCACCCAAATGATCAAAGGAAGACGATCTCTAACCACTGAAACAGTGGTTTTTTCACCTAGATCAAGTTTAAAAGTCGAACACGCAAGCGGTATCAAGCAAAATTCAAGTTCGGATTTCGAAGATTGAAACTAGAGTTCATGACTGGCGTGGGTCTAATCTGTTGGACAAAGATAATAATGCACCAAAAAAGCAATGAAGACGATCAAGATTGTGCACGTGGACATGTAGGTGGTAGGGGAGGTGTATTAGGTGCAAGAACAATGAGATGGCTGAACGGCAAACACAAACATGATTGCTTCTCGAGGACGATGTTTTGACACACATATCCTCACCAACGAGCAGAGTATGTAATTGATTGTTTGATTTACGCTACAGATCCCTAAACCGATCCGCTAGATCTCCTGCCATCCACTTCCTTCAAGCGTCACAATTCCGGAGTGTCCGCGAAGAGGACGCTCATCGAGTCGGGCGGATACCTGTCGCCCACTGTCGCGTCCGCCTCGTTTGCGATCCTCCTGACTTCCGCGACCTCCTCGGGGCTGAGCTTGATCTTCACTGCATCCAAGTTCTCCTTCAGGTACTGTCAAGACTTTAGTAACCATTCGTACGTTCAGTACCACACTGACGCACCTTGTTCTTCTTTGTACCCGGGATAGGGATGACGTCGTCTCCTTGCGCGAGCAGCCACGCGAGTGTAACTTGGCCAGCGGTCGCATTGTGCTTCTTGCCGAGATTCTGCAGGCCCTCTACAAGCTTCAGGATGTTCGGAAAATTGTTTTCGTTGAACCTGAGATGGGCCATTGAGAAATACGTGAGTCTGCATCGACATGCGATGCTTGAGAACGGCAGCTTACCTAGGGATGGTCTTCCTCCAATCGTCATCAGGGATATCGGCAAATGATTTCTGTCACAATTGGTCAGGACGGGGAGTGAGCGCCTCGAGCGGACGGAAGACTCACGTAAGTGCCCGTCAACATTCCTCTTCCAAGAGGTGAGTACGCGACGATCTTCACACCAAGCTCACGGCATGTTTTGAGGAGAGCGATCTTCTCGTCTTCGATATCGAGGAAGAATGGCGAGTATTCCACTTGCAAGGCTGCGATGGGGTGTACGGCATGTGCCCGACGGAGGGTGGTGGCGCTGACTTCAGAGAGACCAATGTGTCGGACCTTGCCTTCCCTAGAGCACCTATCGATAGGACACATAGATATCGAGGGCGTATACTTACTTGACGAGCTCAGCCATCGCTCCAACAGTCTTCTCGATAGGAACCGTCTGATCAGCTCGCTGCTCGGCCTGGTCAGCACAAATCAGTTAAAGAACGTTATCAAAGCCAACGCACGTGCAAGTAGTACAAGTCGATCGTCTCGATTCCTAGTCTATTGAGAGACTTCTCGCATGCAGCCTTCACATATTCGGGCTTGCCGTTTATTCCATTCGATGTGAACCCGAACTTAGTGGCAATGAAGATCTGGTCTCGCTTGCCAGTGCGCTTGAACCTGTAGAAGGTCGACATCAGTCATCCTGTCCACCTTCTCACCACTCTGGTTCTACGCACCATTTCCCGACCAACTCCTCGCTGTCGCCGTACAGGTCTGCCGAGTCCCAGAAAGTGCACCCTTGCTCAAATGCGGAGTCGAGAACCTAAAGCCACCGTCAACGACTCACACGATCCTGCCGTCGAGCAGGCTCACCTTGAAGCGTTCCTCGTCGTTCTCAATCGGACCATAATAGGCTGAGAGGCCCATGAGCCCAAAGCCAATGGCCGTCACATCTTCGTTTGCCAGCTTGCGAGTAGGGAATGGCATAATGAATCTCGTGCGCTTTCAGAGTTGAGGTGGGAGTCTCACTGTGTTTCACTAAGGTATCCTTGCCCTTTATATAGTGGACACCCTCTTTTTCCTGCGACAGTGTCTCGCCTTGCTCGTCGAGACTCCCAGCCGTGGGTGTAGCTAACGCGTCCATGCCGAGTTCTACGGCAGGGGATGAGTAATGGTATGTCGTCACAATTCGAGTCATTGGAGAGCTGAGAGGGCATTTATCAGGATCCGGAAGCAACGAGAACATCGCAGAGCGACTATATAGTCCGGTACCGAAGCCAGTCTAGTTCAGATAAGGATAGTTTAGAAAAACTCACTGATAGAAGGATCTCAGAACTAGGCATTTGGGTATCGGAAAGTGCGGCGGTCCCGTGCGGCGTTGTTTCTAAATCCCAAATTTTCTGCACACAACCACCGTAAAGCGGGAAAACACCAACTCATAGGCCCTATAGAAGGGCAGAGAAGATTATCGATTCCGTCATGGAAGCCGGGTGGAGGGGAGTATCTGGGGAAGACAAGGGATTACAGGTTGAACTCGTATTTATTAGGTTCATTCCGATTCAAGAAAGTTGACGGAAAGGATACACACCTGTATCGTCCCTCGACCGCATCTGCTGTCGTTACAGTACGTGAGAGACAGTAACGGAGACTGGCCGCAGTGGCTATGTACGGCCCGGAGGTAACCGTATGAGGCCTTGCCCATCGCACGGTCGAATGTTGAACGTTCAACGTCAACGCCTACGACAGGAGCGACGGCTGCCTCGGAAGTGTCGTGTTGTACTCACAATTCGCGATGGCCGTCATTCTGGGACGCGATGAACTTGGTCGTGTCATTGAGACGCAGTTTCACGATGGGAAGGTGCAGGTACGTGGTAGTGGCTGTCGTCCAGGAGCAACTGACGCAAACCCTGGGTCACAGATCTCTTGTAGAGGAGATTCCTCAAGAAACAAGCGTGAATCGAGCAGGCGATATATTGTCGACCTCTTGACGAGGATGTTCCTACCGGCTGGTTACCCGCAGAGCGTCTCTCCAGGTGAGTAGAACACCGCGAATCCATTTTGAAGCGAAGGAAGCCAATGACCCATCAGATTACCTTCGGTTTGTTTCTGCGCGATGAACACGGCCGACCAATTGACGGTCGACCCAGCTATCAAATACTGAACGCGTTGCAAGCATTCTGCAACTCGTTGGCCAGCTTGCTATCCTCCAGAGCGATTCTGCAAGGTAAAACCCTCTTAATGCTATGTGACTCCCGTTCCTGACGACATATTCCAGGCTTCGGAGTCGGAGACCCCACAGCGACGCCTACCGGAGCCTTGCTTCTAACCATTCTCCAAGATGTATGCAGTCGCCTAACCAGTAAGTCTATTCATCTCCGGCTTTCCAACTTCTCTCAAGCACCTTCTCAGCCATCTTTTCCGCGCATATATTTGGGTCTTCTCTCTACCCCGAAGCGAAGACATACCGTCTACTCGCCGACATTCTCAACGACACAGCTGTCATCTTAGACACGCTATCTCCCTGGTTCAACACCCTACCTATTCCTGGCCTGCGGATATTCTCGCTCTGCTTGAGCGCTGCCTTCAAGTCATTATGTGGAATTTGTGCTGGAGGCTCGAAGGCTGCTATTACAATCCATTTTTCGACTCCTCTGGTAGGGAAGGGGGATGTCGGGGATCTGAACGCGAAGGACGCCAGCAAGGAAACTGTCCTGGCCCTCTTCGGCATGCTCGTGAGTTCTATCTCCCGTTGTGTTTATTATTACTCTGAGCATGTTCTATTCGTAGCTGGGGATCTTGATTGTCCCTTACGTTACAACACCCTCAGCCACCTACACCGCCCTTGTCATCCTCGTTGGGCTCCATCTTACCACCAACTATTTCGGCGTCCGGGGTCTTGTCCTACGTTCGCTCAACCGCCAACGCCTCTCCATCGTCTGGAACACCTACCGCAGCTCTCCTACCCTCCAAGTACCTACTCCATCTTCGGCAGCTGCCAGCGAGCGTATCTTCGAGGGCTCCGGAATCATCCGCGACGTTGACACACTTCACGTTCAGGGCCACTGTACTATTGGCTCGAGTTTTTCGGACATTCTTCGCTCTCCTCTCCCCACTGAGCTTCTGGACCTCTTCGACCAGGAACGGTACATTCTCTGGTTTGACCCCAGATATCTGATTCATCATGATGGACAAGATCCTGCTAGATCTATGTCCTTCTCTGGCTTGAGACGTTTACACATCTTCCTCAAGGAAGGGTATACCAGTACAGATCAACTTCGGGCATGGGTTCATGCGGTGGAAGTGTGCTGCGATCGCGGCCTTCGGGCTGATAATATAACGGATCCTCTGGAAATAATTCGGACTGCTCATAGAACGATTTCTTCAAAGTTTTCAGACTTCTTGTCCAAACTACGAGCTGCGGGCTGGAACACCGACGAAGTTGCCATTATGACAGGCGCTCCTCAACTGGTTATTACGGACATTAGTCAAGGGACAGTCGGACCTGAAGGAAAGAAAACACGGTAGAGACGCGAGCGGCAACCATAGACTAATTTAGAGGTGAGTACGGCTGCACCCGTCATGCTTTGGATATGTCTGACTACCCTCGCAGGGATCTGTGATGCCTTGTCTGATTATAGATTCCACTATGTTGCATACGCTTTTGCTTTCGTTGGCAGTCTCGAAATTTATCCGTCATTTATTTCTACTCCTTTCCTTGATCACGAACTGGTTCTAAACGATGCTCTCATCGGTGCTACTCCCACTAAACGGGCTAATATATCCTGTCGTCCAAATACTCGATACAGATCGATGTTTCAACCCCCAACTTATTGATCATTCGCTCCTCGCACTTCACACTGCATACGGAGTCGCCTTCAGAAAAATAACTCCCACTCCTGTCAACTCCGTGTGGCGTTAGAGGACACCATGGCTCGGCGATAATCCCCGCCTAGTCGATCACTTCATTATTGCAGGTACGCTCTACTGCACCTTTTTTCTTTCCTATTTGCTCAAGCCACCTCAAGGGGAATAGGAAAGCTAGGCCCGACGGAAGTGGGAATCTCAATAACCAATCCATGTGTTAAAGAAAGGGTAAGAATTCAGTGACATTTCTCCGAAAGCCTCTCACCGCGTGCTCCATAGAACTTCGGGGTTTAAAGCAATTATTAGGACGGGCCGGTTCTCAGGTCTCAGCGCTCATGCTCTTTACCCCGCATTCCGTGGTTTGTCCCCGCAATCATGACAAGACAGCGCTAAAATCCGTTCTGCTTCCTCCGCTCCGGACTTGCACCAATGGAAGCATGCGATATTTAACATATGCATCCGCATGGCGCCCGATCCCGATGGATAAAGCTCGCATAAAGTGAGGCTCAACTCCTTCGCAACGTTCATCTTTTTTAGACTGATTTTGTTTGCAGCTCGCGAAGCCCAGACAAAAGAAGGGGAAGTTACTATGTCCCACCCCTAAATTTCGCATTGGTCGACATGCTGCCCGAGCTTGCGATGGCCGAGATCGCCGCTGGAAGTTGGCTTCTCTGAAGACTGAGACCGCTGCTCACAAATGGCAATCTCAAGAGCGAAAGAAGACCTGATGCTCATTCAGCACGAAGTGGAAGATCCTCGCCTCCTTCCCCCGCATATCGTCACTGCTCCGTCGCCCGTCATCTGTCAGTTAGTGGTTAACAAGACTTCGGGAATCGACCCTCTACCTCCGCCATTCAAAACACTATCACTCTATTCACCCGCTTTTTCGGGCCCTTCCTTCCCCATTGACCCGATCTTCTGTTCGCCCGCCGCACGTGTGTTGGTGAACGAGCCACCTGCTGGTTCGCGGTCGGTTTATACGGACCCACGACACCGCCCTGGGTCGATTCGAAGAAGCTGTAGCGGCCTGATCTACTAGAGACTTCGCTCTTCCGTCGTTCCATTAGACGGCGGGGTTACCCGGACGGATCTTCACCGCTATAACTCGTCTAGCTGGCCTTTCAGCATGCCTTTCGTGTTTGAATACCTTTCAGTGACGCCAGCCAGGTCTTTCCGCGCATTTGAAGTATGAAAAAGGGAGACTGAAAGCAGGTTGGGTCTCGCGCTCTTCCAAATGGCTTTATCTCAGAAAATCCGATATGTCCGATCGCAAACCATCCTTGGACCAACAACATTTGTGGCATGGGGAAGAGCTGGAAGGTGCACCTCATCAGAGGCCTGCGGACTAGAGAGTCTCCGAAATCGCTTTCGAGGTGCTCAACTATGTTATTTTAATAGCAAATGCGATTTTCGACCCTTCGCGAAGCCAGGTCTATGGAGTTCGGGTGAAGGAGTTCCCCCACATAATGCCCTTGCTAGCCTCTGATTAAGCTCCTCGATTCCGGAACGTGCGTAGGGCCGACTTCATTGTCTAATCTTGGAGCTGTTTTTTGGCCTTTCATATCGCTCGATGCATGCAAACGCATCAGCCTTCAGGTGCTTGAGGCGTCCTCGTCTCCAAAGTGCCTACCTTGGTGCCATCGGTCTACGACACCCTCGTTCCCGTGTACTCATAGCCAGGCTGACGCTGTTGCTGGCGAGAAACACCAGTAGTTCCTTCGCCTTAACTATCCGTCGCGTCCGGACATTCATTGGTCGTCTGGATTACCGAGAATAGTCATGCAACTCGTCGAGAGTGATCAACAAGTTGCGATGAATTTTTGTGTCTTCCGATAGGTACAGTGCGCCTTTGTGTGCATCGGGATCGCAACTGGAAGACACGGGAGTTGCCGCCGCAACGATTTCCAAATGTGTTCGTGCCATCTGCGTGACTCCTTTTCCTCAGACCGTCATCCACAACGACCCTTTTGGCTGGATGGGTACTCGCGGCCTCCTAGGTTTTATCATGGGTGACCGGTGCCATGCAACATACAGCGATTCAGACTCTTATCCCAGCGGCCTTGGGACGGATATCGTCAAATTCATCCTCGGCCTCAGCGGACATGAAGATTACATGGAGATGGATAAACGTGTTCGCCAAATTACAGTAAGACCGTGTTCTCCTTTGTATTTTTTCAAACTGAGGAGTGCGTTAAAGTGGGTAGATATGAACGCGACTCCCAGCCCCGAGCTGCAACGAAAATACTCAGAGATGGGGTTCTCCGAAAAGAGAGTGGTGAAGCTTGCGGAGTGGTGGTATCTGCTGTACAAGCTGAGAGGCGCGGCAGCATTGCCTGCTATTCAGAGTGGCAACCTCGAGCACATGATCGAAAGTAGTGCGTAGTGACATTGCATGATGAGAGTTGTTCTTACTTCCCTTTCCATAGCCGATTTCCTCCAGGAACACATCTTATGCGAGTGGGCGTATTTTATCGACTTCGAGAACCAGACACTCGAGACTTGGACCTTTGGGCACCATGTGGCAAATGTGAGCTTCCAGGACCTAAAGAGGTATGGCGAAAGTTACATGGACCTCCTCAAGAGGGCGCTATATGAGCAGAAGAAGTCCCAGGGCACCTAATACTCAAATGAACGTCCACCCATTTTCCAGACAATTCAATATCAGCTACTTCAAGAAGGGTGTAAGCGGTCTTACTGTAATTTTACGAACGAGTCTGTCCATCTTCTCGTGGTCATCAGGACCAGGAACACATCTTATGCCAATGGGCGTATTTTATCGACTTCGCCAATCAGAAGCTTGAGACCTGGAGCTGTGGACATCAAGTAGACGAAGCAAGCTTCCAGGAGCTGATTAAGTACGGTGAAGATTACATGGACCTCCTCGTGAGGGCACTACATGGCGATCAAACTGGTCATTGTGAACCACCTAGTAGGCACTACGTTGAGTTGAAATAAATTAACGACTGAGAAGCCTGAGCCACTGCCGCCATCCTTCTGAAATACAGTTGCATCCGTTGCAGAGCTGAGAGTACCAGTGCGATATCTATGGTTTTCGGTGCGGGTCTCTCAGCCCACCATGTTCAACTCCATTCACAGATCGTCTGTAACAAAGTGAGCCCCTTGAGAATCAAAGGTAAGCTGTTATGGACATGCATCTCTTCCAACAGGAATACGCGTCTATTAAGCCAAATATAACAGGGGCGGGAGTATGATTTCCATATCCGTGCTTGCTATCTCCTTCGACCCGGACATCCATCACAGCGTGTCGACAATCCGCCACAATGACCTTTTTCGGCTAGGTGGGTACTCGCAGGCTCCTAGGTTTTATAATAGCTGCCCAGCGTCATGCAGCATTCAATCAGTATGACTATTATCCCTGCGGGCTTGGGACGGATATTGTCAAATTCATCCTCGGCCTCAACGGACCTGAAGATTACGCGGAGATGGCTCAACTTGTTCGCAAAATTACGGTATGGTCGTACTCCCTCGAGTATATTCCGAAATGGGGTTCTGCGTGACAGAAGCGGGTTCCAAGGGCCCCACAAATTGGTTTTGTCTGCTATACAAGATTCAGGGCGCAACGGCGTTGCCCGCTATTCAGAGTGGAATTCTGAAGCACATGGTTGAAAGTAGTACGTGGCGACACTGCATTCCCCCGAGACGAGGGTTCTTCTTGTGCTTAACACTTTTTAGTTGATTTCCTCGAGGATGGTATTTTCTGCGAGTGGGCGTATTTCATCGACTTCGAGAACCAGACACTGGAGATTTGGACCTTTGGACAGCATGTGGCCGATGCGAGCTTCCGGGACTAAGTATGGTGAACATTACATGGACCTCCTCACGAGGGCATTGTATAAGCAGGAGAAGTAAAAGGACACGGAATTGGAATATTTGGCGACCATTTTCCTTACGGCAGACGATCATATCTTCTACTTGAATGACGTGGATTAGCGTGGGCGGCACACGCGTACGCTAATTTCCTACGCCCCAGGTTTTAGCCGAATTATCAGGCTCTTCGAATCAGAAGATAAGATCCTCACGGACTGGTACTGTCCAATGTGCAATCCGCAAGACACAGCCAGGTTGCCCGCTGTCTAGAACGGAAGCTTGGGTCACATAGTTAAAAGTGCATAATAATATTGTACTACCAGGAGGTCGAAGTTGCAAAATTATTGCAGGCTTCTTTCACCTGACATGTCATTTTTATACGCTTGTTGTTACACTCGTCATAGACGATCATTGAGATTTGTATAATGCCACCTTCCTATTTGTTTTCTGAGCCTTTATCATCGTCATCCTTATCCCAGTAATTGGCAGTGTGCCGCCTTTCAAGGATAACCTGAAAAGTTGTCTCTCTCCATTTCCGTCCATCTGTCCATGTCTCGAGTTTCTGATTTTTGAAGTCGATGAAATAGGCCCACTCGCAGAAGAGGCCATCTTTGAGGAAATCAACTAAAAATGAAGCTGGAATGAGCAAGAAGAACAACCCTCAGCAGATTACTAGATCAGCACATACTACTTTCGACTAGATGCTCCAAATTGCCACTCTGAATAGCAGACAATGCTATTGCGCCTTGAATTCCATGCAACAGGGTATGCCAATCAAGATGTTGATCCGGTCGCCCGTACACATCCCAGTCAGAAAATCCCATTTCAGAGTACTTCCGTTGTAGCTCGGGGCTGGGGGTCGACTTCTTATCTACCCACTTTCCAGACATTCTAATATCAGCTATTTGAAGAAAGGCGTAAGCGGTCTTACCGTAATTTTACGAACAAGGCTGTCCATCTTCTCGTAGTCATCAGGACCGTTAAGGCTGAGGATGAATTCGATAATGCCATGGCCAAGGCCCCCGGGATAAGAATCATATTGGTTGTATGCTGCATGGCGAACAGCGCCTATGATGTACCCTAGGAGTCCACGGGTACCCATGTAACCGATGAGATCGTACTGGAGTAGAATGAGTGATATGGATATGATGGGATATCGAAGCAAAGCAAGCGACAACACAGATCGCAAACGGCAACTTCCGTGAAGCTTTCCCATTCAAAAAGTTCAAGTTGCGGATGTTTACATCCAGGTCCCCCAGCGCAGCGCGAATACCTATTTCGACGACCCGGACGAAGCTTGCAGCCTCTGCGAACTTGAAGTGGATACACCCAATGAAAGGTATCTTTGTACGTGCATTAATATTCAGCTTGCCGTATTTACTTTGGTAGTTGTGTTGGACAGCGGTTTACTCAGTCTCCGCACAATAGAGATTGTTCTTCGGCTGCTAAGACATCAGCAAAACCGTCGCCAGCCCCATAAGGATAAGCGCCACCATGTCCTGCACGCTCTCTTTCCCTATACCACCGCCGGGTACACCAGAGGGCCCAGCTATCCTGTCCCGGGGTCATCGCGGGGGCCACTGAGAATTATTAGTCCATTAAGAGAAAGGTTCGCTCAGAAGATCACTTTCATGCCTATCAAACAACCAGTGCAAGTTCTGAACCTTCAAGAGGATACGGTACACTTCAAGGCAATGGAAATCTGAAGAGGCGCGGATTTATCGATCTATATGCTATCCCCTCTGCATTTCTCGTCAATCGATGGTTCGTCGACAATTTTGAGAATGAAACAGAGGCATGCGTGGAGTCTCCGAGGGTCTCCTTTTGGTTAGGAGGCGCACGGGAAAATCATAATTTGGCCAAGATGACTCGGTGCAGGTCGAGGACGTTAGCTATAGGGAGCCGAGAACAGGCCGTTCATTCGAGAGACTATTGGCTGTTAATAATGAAAGCAAGCAAGTACGCTAGAACGAGGTTGTTATAGTATACCCCCTGGAAGATCCTCTTCGTTCCTCCAACGAGAAGTAAGCATATGTACAGAGTCGGACACACCTCGAGTCTCTTGCGTCATCCACCCCACCAGTACTCCGACTCCGTCTGCTTCCTTAATTTTGCGGACCTGCGTGCAGTGGGGTTCCTGCCACTGCAAGCCACCAGGCCGTTCATAAAGCAAACTATCGATACGTAGCACACCCTCTACATTTCCGCGTCAATCACGATCAGCTAGGCCTCTCGTCTATCGCTGGATGTGGCAGCTCGATGGGGTATTGGGAAACGCGGTCCTGGTCCGTTGTCGAGGCCCAATCGTTCAATCGTTCTCGGAACGACCGTCCGTTTTACCGAGTCCAAGCACCAGAGAAGTCTCTCAGATCGTACCAAGCCACCCTCTTATCTTATCGCCTAACTCACGTCAATATACGAAGGTATCAAGTTACCCAATTCCTACCTATCCCCTTGGAAAAGCAGACGTCCCCGCACCCCCATCCTCACGAAAGGAAGTCTGGCTGAGCTCCGACGCAGAGGCCGTCCTATAATTTTTAACGACACAGGTACAAGCGCTCTACGAGCGGCAACGTCAACCGCAGCTGTCTTCCATCCTTCAAGCCCTCAGATGCATCAGCCTTTCAAACGGATATGCCAGCGCCATTACCGCTGCTGTCTAGCCTGTCCAAGAAGACTCGCGTTCGGCACCGGAGGGTCCCAACCTCCGAGTTCACCGCCGCTTCTTGTGCACGGAATGACTGTCCTTCAGGATGCTCTTTTCGCTCATCAGCGCCAGAAGTCTGCGGTGCGAGGCGAAAGGGGGATCCATCCGTTGCAAATCCGTCGTGGTCAACTACCCATTGTGATGATTGGATGGTACACGCTGGATCCGATGGTTCGCTCCGTCCGAACGTCAACAATCCAACAATCCAGGGTGTGTATCTACCTACTTGACAACCCGACTGACGCGGTTCAGCATAGTTCGTCTCGGCGAGGAGGTCCGATTGCGAGCGCTTGCTTCTCCGGGCCGGAAGATACCCGAAGAGATAGGAGGCAGTGTCGGCGGCTTTGGGGCAATGAGATATAGGGGGGTATTGCGGGGAGGGATCAAGAGCTGAAGAAAGTGTGCATTCAAAGAGGAAAGACTAGGAGGTACACTGGGTGGTTTTACATTCAGAATAGAGTATACGAACGAAAGAACGGCGAAAAATACAACAGCAGTCGTCGCCCGTCCTGGAATGAACGACCCGACGGAATTTTGTGGTGGGAGGTCGGACTCGGCCTCGATGTGAAAAAAGTCAAAGACTAGGGGTTGGAGTGGAAATATCGGAAGATTTTAGCTAACGTTCGAAGGTGATGGATGGATGGGAGGGATACAATCGAAGAATGGAAGGACGTCGCGATTGAGATTGGGAGTTCAGAAGTTTGAATGTTGAATGCAAAGTAGCTACTACAAGCAATAATAGGTACCGATTGGATGAAGCGTTGAGAAGGAGCTTGAAGTGGGAAGTAAAGGAACAGAGAGCGAGATGTGAGAAGCAGAATGGGAAAGCTGAGAAGAAGAGGATGGAAGAGAATAGAAAGTGAAAGGAAGCAGGAGAAAACAAGGGAAAGAAGGTGAGAAAACAAGGGTATGAGTGAGTGATAATACATAATACAGCTCAATTTTCGCATTTCATTCCGTAAGGGTAGACGGCGTTCGGAGGCGGAGGAATCATGCATAGGGAAAAAAGAACGGTAGACGAGGGTATGACGAGGGAAAGGAAGAGGGTCATAATAAACTGATAGGCAGGGAAAGACGAGCGAGATATGACCCGAACGCCATTTTGGAGAGCAAATCGAATAATAGACCAAGAAAGCATTTTTTGTGAGGGTGGATATGGAGCGTTTCGTCGTCGTTGATAGGTTCGTCGCAATCGTGTTTCGGCGGAGGCGTTTTGGCTCGTCAAGGCGGGTTGCACGCCGATCGTGTTGAATCAGAAGATGGGAGGAGGCGACACTCGCGCATGTAGGAAATTGGAGGGAGAGAGCGGACTGGGGTGCAGCCGAGACATACAGCCGTTAAACAGGCAGACTTGGAGGTAGGTATACCAGCGTCGGCAGTCGAGCAACGTGTATTTCTCTGTTCTTGTTCTTGTCCTCGTGCGTTCGACTTTTGAGCCGGGATATTTTTCGAGTTTCGCCTCTTGGAGGTCGTCCAAAGTATACCGAGGCCGATTCCGACATTGACGAACAACCATAATCCATCCTCGTCATCACCCAACCACCCCTTCCTCACGTCGACATCCCAACCATACCCATCCCAAACCCACCAAGGACACGCTGGTCATCATCATTCACCTCCTCCTTCAACGACACACCACCGCCGTTCATGCCCACCGCCCTCCTCACATTCCTCGTCCGCCCTCTTTCCTCCTTCTCCACCGGCCCAGGGATATCAACATCCATGTTCCCGCCCGAGCCAGAGCCAGAAGCGTCGTGCTCCCGCTCATCCGCATCCTCGTCCTCGCCCTCCGGCATGGAAGGCAACATCCCCACGCCGACGTTGACGTTCACACCGCCCCAGTGCAGCCCGCCGCCATCGTCATGCAGCATCATCTCGTCGTCCCCGTCCACGTCGATGTTCAGCCCGCCCTCGCCTGGTTTGAGGGCGTTCATAGCGGAGGCGTTGAGCCCGGAGGAGGCGAGGGACGAGTTCAGGGCGGTAGAGGAGGACGGCGAGCCCGACGAGTCGCCCATGTCCGAGCCGGGGCCGCCGGACCCCGCAGAGCCAGCCGAGCCGCGGTACCGCTTGAGCTCCTGCTCGAGCTCGCGGTTGCGCGCGCCCTGCGCCGTGACGAGCTGCTGGAGGTACCTATATTCGCATCGCAACCCCCACCTCATCAGCCTCTTCCTTTCCTCCCTTATGTCGGGAAATAGGACAACGCACCGGATATACTCGACGCTCTTCCTCAGAATCATCCCCTTGTTCGCCTTGACCACGCCGCCCTCCGCGGGCTCGTTGCCCGCCCCGTCCTCGCCTTTCACCTCCTTTTCCTTCTCCTTATCTTTGTCTTTATCCTTCTTATCCCCGCCGTTCATCGATGACGGCAGCAAGGGGTCCGCGCCGTCGAGCAGGCCGCCGGGGGAGGGAAGGGCGCCAGGTGAGCCTAGAAATTTTACGGTTGCCGTCAACAATTTACACTGTGTGTGCGAGAGAGATAAATTGGACTTACCTCCGCCCCCACCACCCCCACTCCCACCCGCCCCATCCAACATACACTCCGGGATCAGCGTCGCCAATTCACTAATCTTCTCGTTGATATTATCCCGCCGCCGCCTCTCAACAGCATTATGGCTCTCCCTCCTCCTTCTCCTCTTCTCGCTCGCGATGAGCGACTGCTTGTCCGCGGGGCTGAGCGACGCGCCTCCTCCTGTCCCTCCTCCTGTGGTGGTAGCGTTCGTGTTCGTGGTAGAGTTGGGAGAGGTAGTGTTGGACGGGAGGGAGGAGCCGAGCGAGAGCGGGCCCGCACCAGAGAGTAAGGACGCGGAGGGTAACGAGGCGGACAGGGGCGAGTGCAGCCCGCCCCCACCGCCCATCCCTCCGAGCCCACCAAGGCTCAAGCCGCCAATACCCGGCGACCCCAGCCCGGGCGACCCCAACTGCATACTTCCCATCCCACCCCCGCCCCCACCACCTCCAATCGAGGGCACAGAGCTCGGCATACCCGCATGGTGCTGGTGCTGGTGCTGGCTTGGATGGTGCCCATGGCCCGGGTGGTGGTGCGTCCCGTGGTGTTGACTGCTATACCCCATCATTGAGCCCAAACTGCCCATTCCCAAGCTGCCCATGCCCGCCATGCCCAGCCCGCCCCCGCCCAGGCCTGCGAACCCTCCCAACGCGAACGGGTCGACGCCCTGTCCTTGCCCTTGGCCGCCGTTGGGCGTCTTGCCCACGCCCAGGGTGCTAACGGGCGGCAGGCCCTGCGAGTGGGATAGGGAGTGCGGATGCGCGTGTTCGGGGGGTGAGAGCCCGAAGGTGTTGTACCCCGCTGGGTGCTGGCTGAGGGGCGAGAGGTGCGAAGGTGAGTGCGGCGAATGGAGTTGGGTGAGGGAGGGTGAGTGGGCGTGGTAGGTGTCCGAAGAGGGTGTTGGGAGGGAGTATTCGGATGCACTGTGAAGAGGAGGGGGTTATTTTACCTGCATGATGGAGGAGAGGCAGAAGGAACGACAAGAATCTTGTAAAATACAGAAATGACATGAAAAACCCGACAAAAGAAGAGAAGAGGAAAAAAGAAACCTGGTACTCTAACCCCCTGACCTTCGTCCACGGGAAAAATAGAAATAAGTGCGAACGAACTGCAGCCCAGGATCTCGTTTTTGTCCTCGTTCTGGTTTTGCCAGAAAATGTTCGCTGGCCTCTATGACAAGAGAGGCGCAGCCCATCGCGTTCTCCGCCTCGCCGTCTCGCCCTCCCACCTCCTCTCGACGAATTAAAAAAAAAAAAAACAGACTTGAGGTGTCGGCCTTGATAAAAAAAAAAACAAGTGGAAAGGGAACAGAATCGCCAGACACCAGACGGTAGACGCCCGACGGGGCGTAGACACGAGCGAATAAGCTCATGAAATCGAATGAAATCGAATGAAATCGAATGAAATCGAATGAAAAAGAAGTCGAAACGAAGTGAAATAAGAAAAGAAGTGAAACGAATGAAAAATCGAATGAAATCGAACGCCGAACGCCCACCGCAGGGCACCACACCACAAAATGAAGAGAAGAGACATCGAAAGAAACAAGAAAGTATGACAACCTCGCAGGCTGCAGACTCGCAGACTCGCAGACATTCTGCGAAGGCAACGCAACGAACGTGCAGACTGCAGACTGCAGACCACACCACACCACACCACACCACATTATAAAATGAAGTGAAGTGAAGTGAAGCAAAGGCAGTTCAGCAAAGGCAGTTCGATCCAAAGAAGAAAGAACGAAACCACAGAAGCGTGAAACGAAACCAAGAACGAGAATAAGAACAAGAACCACGAAGTAAGAACCAAGCACCAAGCACAGCTGCGAAATTCAAAAAACACACAACACCAAAACGCCCACCCAACAAAAACCACCACCACCACCACCACCCCCTCCAAAAAACAAAAAACAAAACCCCAAAACCCCCACCACAAAAAAAAACCCAAAACCGAAACCCAAAACGAAAAAAAAGACACAACTCACGAGCTCCCAACGCCAAACCACTGTCCCTGTCCTCCTCCTCCCTGTCCTCCTCCTCCCCCATTACCCTGTCCATTACCCTGTCCACCACCACCCTGTCCTCCTCCCTGTCCATTACCACCCCCACCCCCTCCCCTGCTTCCAGGAATCACAATAGCATGCGGCCTCCCCCCATGCCCATGCCCCCCATGTCCATGTCCGAACGGAGGCGGCGACGTGCTGCTCACTGAATTGTTCCGCCTCGAGCGGGTGGTTCGGTCAGTGCGGGCTGGTCCGATGCTGCCTTGGCTTTGCTGCTGCTGGTGCTGGGGTTGTTGGCTCTGCTGGCTCTGCTGGCTCTGTTGGCCCTGTTGGCTCTGGTGGCCCTGTTGGGTGGTAGCGTTTCCTGCGGTTGAGCTTGAAGCTGGGTTTGACGTGGACGACGATGGGTTGGCCGTCGACGGGTTGCCAGAAGAGGCGTTGGCGTTTGCACCAGCGGGGTTGGTAGTGGAAGGAGGGTTGCCTGAAGACCCGGAGGTGGGCGGGCGCGAACGCGAGCGCGAGCGGCTCGCCAAATGATGAGGCAACACCGGCGAATGTACCGAGTGGTGACTCGGAGACGGGGTGTGTCGGGTGAACCCTTGAAGTGGGTTGCCAGTCGTCGACGTCGGAGACGAAAGCGGCGGGATAGACGAAAGAGGGGGGATAGACGAAAGAGGCCCAGAGGAGGAAAGAGGCGGAATAGAGGATAATGGCGGAAGAGGAAGAGGCGGCGGGTCCGGATCGTACCGCATGCTCGAGTTGAGCGCTGGGAGGGTCGAGTTGAAGTAGCCTCCTCCCAGTCCGCTTCCACCTCCTGTTCCCATCCCCTGAAAATCGGAGTGCAACGACGAAGGCTGGCTACCAGCCCCGCCGCCCTGGGCGTACCCCGAAGTGGTAGATGAGACGGAGGAGGGATGGGCGCCGTTGACGTTTATGGTCGACGAGGAAGAGTGTTGCGAATGTATCGAGCCCGAGTGCTGGTGCTGGTGCTGGTGTTGGTGGTGGATCGAGTGTGTCGAGTGATGGGAGGCGGAGAGGGAATGGGCATGGTGCGAGGACGAAAGAGGGTGCGAGGACGAAAGAGGGTGCGAGGCAGAGAGGGAATGGGAATGTTGGTGGGAAGAGGAAAGCGATTGATGGTGCCCGTTGACGCTCACCCCAGCAGGCGCGCTGATGTCGAAGATGTTGTGCGTCGTCGCGGCGGTGTAGCGCTGGGACTCGTCTTGCTGCTGCTGGCCTCCATGTTGCTGTCCTCCATGTTGTTGCTGGTGCTGGTGTTGATGTTGATGTTGGTGTTGAGTTTGATGGTGCCATCCATTCTGCGCATGCTTGTTATCGCCCATCAGCGACGCGAGCTCCTCCGAAAAGTCCATCGTCTCCCCCCCTCCACTCGAAGATGACCTGCGTCCTCCCACAGAGCCAGAAGAACCGCCATTATCCGGGAATATAGGCCCCACGCCGAAGATGTCGCTGAACCCCGGGCCTGCTCCCCCATTGCCATTACCACTGCCACCATTGGGGCCGACAGAGGATTGGGAGTCGGGCGAGGGGGGATCGGGCGTGGCGGCGTTGGCGTTCGTAGCGGGTGTCGGTGAGAACCCTTCCTGACGGATTTGGGGCTTGTAGGGGGTGTTGGAGAAGTAGGACATGTTGGTGAGATGGGTTGGGGTGGGTTAGTAGAGTCGGAGGATAAGTGAGTGGGGTTGAGTGAGATGGTGAGCGTGAGGGATGGGTCAGGGTGGGTGTGGTCCGATGGTCGGCCGGTAAGGGCTGTTTGGTGAGGTAAGTAAGTAATGTGGAGAAGCGAGACTGATTGAGTTGCTGGTGAGTGGGAAGGGAACGACGATAATGAGTCAGGAGAGAGGACGGTCGCTGGTGGTGGTGGTGGTAGGAGCGAGGAGGACGGTGATGATCGGTGGCCGGGTGTGGGGAATGCGGGGTAGGCCGGTGCACAGGCGCAGTCGTCCAGTCTCTCGGCCGCGCGTGCGACGATCGGGCTCGGTAAGCTTGCTTGCTGCTTTCGGCTCGCAAGTGCAATCCTAGAGTCGCTCCAGGGGATCTGCGAGAGCTCGAGCTCGATAGAAGGAAGACAGACGCGCTGGGCGAACACGAGCAGGATTCGAAGGTAGGTAGGAGCTCGAACAGCACGAGTCAGTGTACCGATAACGGCTGAGTGAGTGAGTATAAGGCGTAGGAAGAGGGAGCGAGCAAAGGTTATCAGCCTGCGTCCGCATACAAACACCAACACCAACAGTATTTGCACACGGCCAATCAGAATCGATTCATCAAGGCCGGTCGGGTGGCGAGCGAACCGACCGACCGACCGACCCGGCTCGTCTATGGACTTGCAGATCTATCGCATCGACGTCAAATCTCCCATCTCACGCGCGTCCGATCCCGGCCCCCAGCTCCCTGTCCAGTGTCTGTCCGCCTGTCCGTCCAGTGTCTGCCCGTCTGTCCGGGCCCCGTACGTCCTGCGTCCCGCCTTTCTTACTTACTCTCGTACGTACTTGCGTAACCACCCCTCCTGCCTCCACCTCCTCCCTGCCTCCCTACGCCTATTCCTTTCTCCCTCCCGCTCATCCCCACCTCCGGTCCCGCCAAATACCCCGCATTCCCGAATAAAGGCTGCGATCATGATTTCTTTGATCTCTGCGAGCGCGTCATCAAATCAAATCGCTTACGCACTTGCGCCACGCGATTCCCGTGGCATCGGCTCCTCGCAGGTTATTGGTGTGTCGAGTCTGGGAGTCAGGCGAGGCGCTCGACGCCCTCCTGCTCTGCTCAGCGCTCGTAATGGGCTCATAGTAAATGCGCATTCATTTCGCTTCCGAGCCTTCTTCTCACCTTCATCCTATTTCTTCCATCTTTTCCATCTTTTTCCTTTCATTTCGTTTATTCTCCCTTCTCATGAAATCTTTACCATCCCCTCCCTTCCACCCCTCCCACTTCCCGGTCCTTTTACTCCTGCATACCTTCGTACTTACTTGCATACTTACATCCTCCGACTTACCTCACCTCTCGCCGGCGATCATAACACCCTCCCTTCCAAATTCCCCATCCCGAGTCCCGCTCCCGCTGCATCACTCAGGGTCCCAGCGCAGCAAGGCGCACCACCTCCCCCAACAAACCTTTACCCCTTTACCCGACCACCCAAAACACCCCACCCCGCCCGACGCTGCCCGACGCCGGCACCGGCACATCTCCGTGACCTCCCCACCCACCTGCTTACTCATCCCATCCCCGGCGTCTAAAATTTAATCCTTCCTTCCTTCCTTTACGCAATATTACTTGACCACTGCGCGCTACGCGCCCGCGACACACGTATCACGTATCACAAATCACAAATCGCAAATCACGACTCGTACAGTGTGCACTGTAAGTATCACCATTTTTCCTTCAAGTTCTATGCCAGTGTATCATGGTCTGCGCAGGCACAAGTACGTATACTTAGGTAAGTAATAGTTATGTACGAGGTATGTACTCTATGTACGATAACATCATATCATATCATACGAGACGCTATGTGCAGAAAACATGATAAAATTTAGAAATGCTTACGAGTCTGACAAGTGGCCGAGGGTATGAGGACTCGGGATCATACATACCCCCGTCCGCGCCCATCGATCATCACTCATCACTCATCACTCATCACTCATCACTCATCGCCGTGTCCCTCTCCATTACCAATAAACCTGGAAAAACACGTAGAAGTAGAGGGAGATGGAGGTGGGCCACCTACATAGGGAGATGGGCCATTACTTATGGAGTACGATCTAGTACGAGGACTTAACCCACCTCCCAGGCCGGGATCCAATATAGAGTACATATATAGCTCTCAGAATTCAAATGCGCGAGCTCTATAGAAGCGTCGACATCCTTTATAACTCAAACCTTTCAAACGGCACATACACATACACATACGCATACACACCCATCCGAGGTTCCCAGCGCTCCCTGCACACTGCAGCGTCTCGGGATACGTACGTACGTTTACATATACACCGCCGGCGCCTCGAACATAAGTAACTACTGCACAGGCAGATCTAGAGTAAATAAATTGAATCCCGCCTCAGGCCTACGAAGTACTGGTCTGTGCTCGCTACATTTATAGTTTTAAAGGCTGAGTGCTGAGCGCGAGCGCTGAGGCCTAGGCCTGGGGTTCTCACCTCGAGCTCCACGGCACCACCACCCAGATCTCACTCTCCCGCTCTGCCTCTGCCTCTCCCGCTCTGCCTCTGCCGCTCTGCCTCTCTGCCTCTCTCCCTCCACCTCCACCCCCGAATTCTCATTCGAGTTCAAGTGTCAACTTTTCAACCCCGGGACCTACTCTACTCAGACGCGTTCAAGTTCCAGTTCAAGTTCCAGTTCAAGTTCGGGCCCCTGCCTGCCTAAGCTTAAAGCATGGGCATAAGCATAAGTACAGGGTACAAATCTAGAGTACTTACTCCGCTGACCCAATTCCCATTCCCATGGCCGGTACTCGTCAGCCCAGAAGGTGACATCGGTTTTGATTCCGGTAACCCACTCATCGAGATTACACTCAATCTAAGACAAGATCATCGGTGGGGTGAAGTGAAGTGTAATGACGAAACACACTCACTGCAGTGAGTATCAAGGCGATGGCATTGACCGGAATGGAGTTGAACAGCTCCGGATAGGCGACTTGCTTTACAACTTGAGGAGACTGTACATTATACTTATACGGTTGTGCGCAGTGGGACCATGCTCATCTAACGAACGACTCGGAACGCGATCACTCACTGCAAGTCTGCAACGCAGTCTCGATTTGTGATTCGGCACTCCGAAGAGATTCTATGACGGCGCTATTCTCACCAAATTGAGATCGAGAGGCTCCATGCATGCATATGCCGTGGCGATCGCGAGCGCAAGTGCCAGTGTGGCGCACTCAGTCCCAAATAGGCAACCGCTTGCAGTGCGGTGCGTCTCGACGCGCTGTTCTGTTCCACGACCTCTGGATATGAGAAGTAGCTCACTGTGGGAGATCCTGGACGGTAAATGTGACTGCGTATAGAGTAGATGTCCTGAGGTGGCGAGGGGTCGGAGAGCGACCCGTTTTAAATTGGTTCGGGAATCATTAATCATTAATCAAGCCTTGCAATGCTGCTGAGCGCGCACCGCTTGAAAGTTCACGAAGCCAGCTCAGGCGTTTTGGCAGCCCACTTGAGAAGTACTGATTAGACACACTCAGTGGTGTCCGTCCCACGCGCACCTCTCGGCGTGCCACCGCCGAGCACGACAACGTCCCTGTCCCTATCCCCGCCCCGTCCCCGTCCACGCTCACAAACTCGAACTCGGTTAATACTCGGTTAATAGTACTCTATCCAACCCCGCGTCGAACCAAGCTTGGCCGTTATGCGTTACGGCGTACATACGCCACAGCCCGCCGGTTGCGCACGCCCCCATCATCGGTCGAACAGCCACCAAGTCGTGAACTCAATGCAAGCCAACGTAAAGAATATATACTTCCGAAGTTCGTCGATCTGGATTTGGATTTGAATTGGGTTCGGTCGGCCATGCCGATGGGTTTAACGGGGCCTTGGGTCTTAACAATGCGGAAGATAATGATAGTCATGGGGAAAGACCCGAATTTGGACTTGGAGGTTGAACGCCGATGCTGAATGGCGCAACGTGAATCCGGGCGGGATGGATCGCAGTGTATTCACGCTCAGGTAAGGAGGCTCTTATTCATCTGACGAGAGTCGGACCGCTTGAAGAGTCAACTGTAGAGTATGGTGTTGAATTCGAACATCCTCAGTATTCCCTGTAGATTTTCAATGGCCATCTATGGCCAGTCACCCTTGATCAAGTCTCTGGAAATTCCACCGCGACCATCTTCATACTCCGGAACCAGTAAGGTAAGTATGTAGAGTAGGTTGTCAACGCGCCACCGCTCGCAGAGGCGTTCAACAATCAACATTCAATGCTAATGCCGTTAACTTATGACCCCCTCGAAAGTGAGGCCGCTCGAACACCAGTACTATGAACCACCCGTAGGCGAAGTAAGTAGAGTACTCTACATATGGCATAATACAAAACTGTACAAGGCATCCATCATGAACCATATTTGACAAGCACCTCGAAGAACGAGATTCGGTGCCTTTACTCTACTCTACTCCCACTCCCACTTTCGCCAATTCAGTCAATCCAGCCGCTGCGCCTCGAGTTTCAAAGGCTCGAATGGGGTGCCGTCTCCAGACCCTATGTACTTAGACTTCCCGCGCGCTTAGTGTCAATGTATACGGCGTCCGGTGTTCAACGTTCATCCTGCCATCCCTATCCCCTTCTCGCTCCCCCCGAAAATAACGCCCGCCCACTGCGAAAGCACACATGCATCGAACTCAACCCCAACTTCAACGTCCGTCCTTCCAACCTTCCTACTTACACAAGTAATTTAAATCGTATCTGACAGCGTATACGGCATTACATATGTACCCCAGCCTTCTCTCCTCTCCCGTTCTTTTCCACGATCCACATTCACGGACTTTGAAAGGGCAGTCCCAATCTGAAGGGCTGAGATAACAATAAGGATTCAATAGCAAGCCGGGTGCCCAGGCGCCCAGTGCATGAGAAGAAGTTCTTCTGTTCGCGCTGGCACAACTTGAGTGATCTTCAGAGCGTGGTATTTCCGAGTGAGAGAGTTTGCGAGGCGCGTTGTGTGTAGTGGACGGTCCGGAGGGGCGGGCGGACCGGGATGGGGACCTTTTGGATTCGATAGTACCTGAGTGCAAGAACTAGGTCGAGTTGAAGGGGATTGCTCATCCGGTTCGCAGAACCCCATCTGCGACTATGCCGGCGTTCGTTTCATTTCCCAGACACACAGGTCGCGCGGATCAGGCCCAATGTTCTTGTACGTGCGTCCAATGACGATGGACCCCACGACGAATGGATCAATCTTCTTGGACAGGAGCGGTAATGACATTAGTGATATATCCAAGGCTCTGAGAATTTGAAGGATGTCAAGGGGAGACAGCTTCGCCGCGTTGGCGCTCGTAGAGCGCTTATACGTATACTTTCTTATTTGTCGGACGGCCTTCCCATGTCGGAGTTCGTCTAGAGTCTAGACTTCATTTCGTGAATACGGGGTCGCGGGGATGTCTGGTTTTCCAAGGGGATAGGTAGAATTTGGGTAACGTCATGACGCCAACGTTTCATAGATGTAGGTAACGTTAACACGATAAGATAAGTGAGTAATTTGGTATGACGCGAGCGACGTAAACTTGGACTCGGCCGTGAACGACTGGACCTCGACGACGGACCTCGTTTCCCAATGCTCCATCGAGCAGCGGTCGAGTGATAGATGAGAAGCTATGTAGCCGATCTTGGTTGACGAGGAATGCAGAGGATGTGCTAACATGCTGTTTGTAGCGTGTTTGATCGATGAACTGGTGAATCGCAGTCGCAGGAACCTCACTTCACGCATGCCCGCAAAATTAAGAAAGCAGACGGTCGGAGTCCTGGTGGAGTGAATGACGCGAGCCCCTCGTTTCTAGCGCGGTCTCCGAATCTGTGTACGTACTTTTTACGGGAGGATGAACTTCGAGGAGGATCTTCCGAGAGCGCGCTAAATTTCAGGGTACGCCTCGCTGTGGACCAAAACTAAAATCCACATCCCCAGCGCCCACTCAGAAAAATCTTTAAATAGGGTGATAGCTTGATCCCCTGCATATGATTGCCGTGTCTATGTTTGTAAGGCGCGACGAGCGTATTGACGAGCAGTATCAGCGAGGCTCTCGGTCGGCGATGGATTGTCGGATATGAAATTGCTCGTAAGGCTTTCCGAGTGGGTTCACTACGACAACAGGCTTCTAGCGTACTAACTTTCGTACTCGGCGCTTGTTCGAATCGTTGGGCGAAGAGCTCATTCCGAGGACCCTGGGATCACAGATCCTCGACCTGCACCGAGTCATCTTCCTGGCCAGAAATAATAATCCACCTTTGTGCGTCCAATCCAAGATAAGAGGGCGTCTCGTCGGAACAGTCGCTGCCAGTGCACATGCCTCTGCTTTATTCTTGACATTGTCGACGCATCGACTCCAAGTCCATCGATTGAGGTAAAGGGTGTAGGAGATAGCACATGGATCGATCAAACCGAGTGTCTTCCATTACTCGAAGCATCCCACTGCCACAGACTGTCATCTTGCCGGTTCGACACTTCCATTGGCTCGATGGTGCCCTCGTCTACTCGTATTAACGCGATATTTTAGGTGACTTAACGAGAGAGCGACCCTTTTGTGCTGTCGTATCGTACGTAATCGTTTTAGGAAGGCTCTGGCTCACTAGAAGTTCCCTCGAATCTAAGTATAGAATGTGTTTTGTTTGACCGCTGCTCGAGAGGCTGCATGCTCGAGGACTCTAATTTTTTGGCTGCACGGAAGGGGTCTAATTTGGGAATTTTCGACAGCGAGCAGAAGGATGCAGAGGTCTTATTCAAGCCTCTCGCGACATGATTGCGCTACATATAATCAACGGTCCGCTTTTCTTGGCCGGACCGGGGTACGGACCTATCGGCTGCGATTGGACATAGAAGATGGCGAGTTCATCGACTTGGAGACGAAGTCCTGGAACGACGCGTTGTAGATATCTCATTTAGGTCACCTGCAAGTGGGGCAGGGCTATGCTTCGAACGAACGAACCAACTCAACGTTTCACGGACGAACGACGCATCTATCGGTGTCAGAAATGCCTTTCAAAGCGCGACGCGGGTGCGGTGACACGGGCTCTGAACATCGATCTACGGAGTTTATGGCATCATTTTGAGTTTTATAGTTGCGAACGAAGAAGGGCATCACCTCTCGCACACGGGGGGTATTCAACCATGAAATCGAGTCAATTGTCAATTGAAATTGAAAGATCAGGAATAATCAAGTTGAAGTCGGCTTACATTCAAGAAGGCGAAACCTCGGCGATTACGCCAGCACCGTACAGCGCGGTTAGCCTTATGGGACTACTTCTTGATGGGAAGCGCCCGTTCGGTTCGGGGATGCCAAATGCCGGTAGTGGACTTTGCGTACAAGGAGCTTCTTGTAGCTGGGTTGTAACTACTCGCTACTCTAAGCAGATCCAATGGAACGCCCCTGCCGTATTTTTGGTATACACGTCTCTCTTCGTGAAATATTCTTCCGTACTCAGGCAAACAATATTGCCTAGAAGCCTCCAGCATCACAATGTAAAGTATACAATAATAGACAGATCAATCAAGGATGGATACAATATCCCACCGGCGAATTGTTAAGGTGGCCTACAAGTCCCAGCGACCGATTCGGAGGCCGCACGTAGAGTATAATTAAGCATTCGCCCGCACAAATCACGAAGTGCCAGCGGGTAGCCGTACCTGAGTCTTCTATGTCCAGACTGTAGAGGGTTCAGCGACGATGTTGCGGAATAAAGGAGTCATTCACTGGAACAGATGCGGACGTGATTGTGATTGACGGACCGACGACACTGCGGGGTAAACGGCCTTCGTTCGCTCTGGTAGAAGACATAGCAGCTCGCGTTCGCGGATCTGGATGATAAACGTAGTACATGTATGCTGCGTGGACATACAGTAACACTTGTGAGATACTTTGAAGCAATAGTTACTTTAGTTACAGTTATCCCACTGTGGAGATCCCTGTGAGCCTGCTAGGATTGGCTCCCAGCACGGAACATCTCCAACGTAGGGCTTACAACCTCAGCCCTGTCGAAATTACTCGTCGTTTTCTCGGGGGTAGAGTGGTCCCGGACGCAGACATGTTCGAGCACGCTGCCAACATCCAGAGAAACGGGGGTTGGTTGTCAGACGTACCGCAAGGAGAGATGTACAAAAACAGCCTCGAACCAACTTTATTCCGGGGTACACGGCGTATAGGTCCGTAGATAAAGTGGATAACGCTTGATTGCACGGCACGAGCGGTGCGAGGTGGCTTATATGTGGGCCATGACGAGATGATGACGAGAATTCTATTTCTGTCTCGAATCGAACTAGCTCGCCAATGAAGAGAGCCGGCATTGAGGCTAAGAGCAGTGGAGTCTCGTTCTGCTACCTCGGGAAGAAAAGCCTTTCGGTATCGTGCAGGACCCGAAACCTCCTGCGTCCGAGAAGTAAAGATAGACCGCAAGGATCAGAGCCGGAAGCACATTCTGAGAGAGGAACAAAAGCACGCTTGATATTAAACGAGCCTGGAACGTACAAGAACCACTTGGTAGATATTGACATGGGCGAGAAAGAAAAGTGGAGCCGAACGTTCGAAAGATGGGCAGCCGCCACAAGAAGCTGTTGCGGAGAAACACGTCGATCTCTCGCGTTGTAGTGGGATCCAATTGAAGAGCGCGACAAGACGCGGGTGCTGTAGAACATGAGCCTGAGAGGAGAGATAGCGTCCAAGAATAAGATTACGCCGAAGTCCTTGACTGCTGAGAAAAGTAGCGCTGGGCAAGGGGACATGTTTGATCGATGAGAGACTAATTCCCCACCATCAAAGTGATTGTCCGTTCGTCATTAGATGTGCCCCAGGAAGCACCGCCGTCCAGATAGCCCTCCGAACAAAAACTCTGGAAGCACAAACATCCAGTGGACGATACACGACAGCTGAGGCAGACGACGTACTTCTAATCTGCCTGCGAACCCGGCGGCACTCCATGACAATCGCGAACATGGCGCCACATTCGGAAGCCGATTTTGAAAAGCACAATGGAAGGAGCAAATCTGTTGGGAAATAAACCCCTCATCTGGCGATATTTGGAGATATTGATAGAGAAGCTAGCGCCACAGAACCCGAATCGTATGGTGTTGATGGGTAAGAATACACGTTCGGGCTCTCCTCTGAAAGGGACAGCGGCTGCTTTCTGGCGTAGAGGCTGCTGGCCTACCAATAGCGTTGAGCTTCCCATGGTGAAGAGAAGGTGGGGCGTAATATATATGAGGTGGAAACGTGTGGGAGATTTCGTGAGAAGCGAATGGAAGTCCAAGTTGTAGGGGTCTAGTCCTGGTCGATCGACGAGTAAGCCAGTTCTTCTTGGCCAGTAGAGCAACCCAGGCAAGGGAAATTGACCGAATAACTCCGAGAAAGAAGATAGGCAGAGATCATATTGTGATACCATTCAGGACGAAATAACCAAGGAGAAGACCCAAAAAACATCGTCCAACATTTTAGGGACTCGACGTCCTATGGAAGAGTCCTGGAAATTCGGCAACTGGTAACAAACCAAAGTGGAAATCCTTCCAAACTGAGTGGCGGAAGCGTTGGAGGAAGCCCTGGAGACCCCGAACACTGCCGCGTGAAATATCTCGGGACCGACATCGTTATGTCGGGCAGGTGAAAAGTTCTGAAAACAGCCATCGACTGAAAGAGAAAATCGGAGCCCCGACGTATGCAGACTAGAGATCCACTGAGGGCCGGAAAAACGTCAGAGATAAGATCGCTACCTTCTCCACAATCAGAAATTCGAAAAGAACGACAGATGAGAATGATGACTGCCAATCGGTGTCTATCCGCCATGAGGAAACATAGGACGAAGTCCTCGAACAAGCCGGAGTACCAGAAAAAGTTTGCCACCTCAAGGAGGGTACGGATATACCAGGAGCGGACAATTAGGTTTGGGAAAGCGCAACAAAAGAACCCACAGAGAGTACAAAACCAGGGATACCAGAAGTCGCCAAGGAAAAGAGGAAGAGGCGCTAAAAACACATGTTCCCAGCAGATGGTCATTTTAAAGACAACTGTTGACAAACCGGTTCTCCTCGGCGGATGAGCGACGAATAGGGGTGTTGGTTTGAGGAACATCCGCGATCAATAAAAATGCGGGGTTATGCTATGCGAGTGCGGGGTAAAGGTACCGTCAGGTTCCTGGCAGCTCGAAGTGAATCACCTTCCTAACGCCGCGAACCAGGTTGACTCGAGACTCTTCTCTAATCCATCGATTTATCGTAGCCGAACACGCAGATTTCCGGAGCAGTTCGAAATCGCGAAGCTCATGTCAGCTCGAAAGAGGTGAAGTCGGCTAAGGTTGGAAAGAGAGACTGGATATTCCAAGTCTCCTTCATGGCCTCGTTGATTCTACGAAGACAACAGGGAGATGGCAGACCAATGGCGAAACAACTCACCTCCATACCGCGCTCTCCTATCAGCATACTTCATTTCAACTTTACTTTCCTGAGCTCTTCATCCAAGTTCAAGATCCGTCCGTAGACTCATCATAATAGAACCACAGGCTGCGTATTGAGTGCGATGCAATCCATGGACCTCCGGGACGTTCTGCAGGACCTCAAAAAGACCACGACAGTGCCAGCGATTCTGAGCGCGAGGAGACGGCCGGGCGCCGGGCCAGATAAGCTACCTACGTGGCTTTCGCAGGAAGATACCGCGCAAAGACCATTCGCGCAAGATCAGAGCGCCAGGATCTTCGGAATCCCCGTAGCTGTAGTGGTACGAGCATTCACATAGTGAGCAAGACGGAGAGAAGAAAGTGGGGAGTAGAAAGGTCATTCCTGTCAATGGCGACCTTTATAGTGTATGACCGTTGGGGTTTGAGACAACATCTGACTACGATGAGGTCACATTCCGTGATCAGCTGTGTGATCACAACCACCCTTGGAGGTCATGGGCCTCGTACACGCGATTCATTAAAGTACGGGAATGTCTTCATTTCGTACCGAAATCGGAGAATATTTGGATGCGACAGGGTGAATGGTTTTTGAGGACAACTTCGCATCGCTTTTTTGCGTGTTGTGGGACGATTTCGGGCGCCTTTGGGTCCTCATTTATACCGACTCCAACACAGGCGATAAAATTTGAATAATCGGTATCCAAAATGAGAGAAAATGTAGTCTCTTGCACATCGTTGGATTTGTGTATTTTTGCCCCCAAAACCTTTGACCTAGAAATTGACTCAGAGTGGAATGCGGAGAGTTGGATCCTTGTCGTGCTTGTAGCCTCAAACTGTCGGATGCAACGAATGCGGGGCTTCAAGCTTCACCGGTCACCCTCTGCTCAATGGGAGATAAATAAACTAATAGCTAAGATCTGTTATTCTTATATCTTCGACCCAAAGCCATATCCTACAGACAAGAGGGCGGCCATGAGCATGAATCCTGAACACGTCTGATTAGGGGAGGTTAGGCAGGCTTGGGCTTTGAATGCTATCTTCTCGCCATACATACGCATTATCTGTTGGCTATGGCTATGGGCAGTCGCCTAACATGTCTCTCTTCTCGAACGCATTCCCCTGTATCCTTATTCGAACTTTCCGTAGTCGTCACTGCGCCAGGGACCTACACGTATCCATAAACGGATGTTCCGCTAAAATTCCCTATTTCCCTTGTGACTAGCTGGAAGGGGGGAACATCGTCGAGAAACCAGTCCCTGTCAAAAAATTCTATCAATGTGAGCTAAGTTACAGCAAGGATGAACACGGGGCATTTTGAAAGACAGTCATGAAGTCGTAAAGCCATTCGGCATTTCATAGTCGACCAGGGCGCGTTATCCAATATATGGGGATCATGGGGAAGAGAATCCGCCCCTATGTCGCAAACTAAATTCCCCCTTAGACTCGAGAGAAATCCGCCAAGGCTGCCAAGACAATGCCAAAACGTCGGCAACTTCCGAACCGGGCTGATCTGCACAAAAATCGCGTCTACCTCTTTGAAACCTATTTTTCGAAGTACAGCAATAGCGTTATCGGATATTTGTTCTCGAAAGAGACCTCTGTTCCTGTAGGGCCCCGCGAACTCAGCAATTGGAAACAAGAAGATCCCGGACCGTGATGCCCAAGGTGAGCCCCACGACGGCGTCTCCTGCCCGACTACTCCATATGAAAACATGAACAGGTGAGAAGAGGTCCGGAGAGAAAGCCGAATAATTCTCCAAGAAGCGAGCCTCTTCAATGAAGTTCCTGACAGAAAGTTCGCCCACGCTCTCGACGTGATCTACTGATCCTCGAGGAATATCAATTTCCTCTTCAAAATCCGACTACAGCGCTGAAAGATTAATCCAAGATCATGATATGAATCAGGAACAGGTGGTACGTATACATACCCCTTACAAGATGTGAAACTGGAAATCAAAACAACCTCGTCGACAACGCAGTCGAAGCGGCAGGTGCGACGGTCCACGTTCATCCACAGAGCACACTTTGCCTTTCCAGTCGGAGAACGTATTTATGCGTACTCATCGCTTTCTTTTAATCAGAAATAGAGCAGGAGAAGAGAGAAGCACAGAGAAGACATGAAAATACCTTCAAAATCCACTCTGACACCAGGGATCATCAGAAAAGTTTAGTCCGGTCATCCCTAGGTTGACATCAAGAGTTCGAGATACACCTCGACGTCCTGGGAGAAAGCAATCACTGAACATCATATTATCCCCGGAGAGAACAAAGGCACGGGCGCCTGAAAGTTATAAAGAACGCAAGAGTAACTTTCGTGCTCCGGATCGACCGCCTGCCACAACTCAAGATGCGTGGTATCTCAAAGCTCTTACTCCTTTTACTCTTTTCTGCTCTTACGAGCTTCGTCTACGCGCAGTCGTGTAAGTGCTATTTTAGCCGACCAAGTCTAACAACTAATGTGCCTTTAATTCAGCCTGTCCTACGCATTCTTGTGCAGCTTGTCCTCCCGGGTCGCACCAGACTTTCACGACGATCGGCACCCAATGCCCAAGTTGCGCGTGCGCCACGGTCACTGCTTCTTGTTCCGTATTCAGCTGTGCGGGGTGCCCAAAGGGTCAAACGCACACAATAACCCAATCCGGAACGGCCTGCCCCAACTGTACTTGCGTCCCTACCGCCACACCTCCCCCAGTTTCCTGCGCCACCCACAGTTACGCACAATGCCCGAATGGACGGACTCAAACCATCACCCAAAGCGGAACCGCCTGCCCATCATGCACTTGCCTCCCCCCGAAACCGACCTCCTCTTGCCCGATCTTCAGCTGCGCCCAATGCCCGACGAGCCAAGTCCAGACGTTGACCCAGGTTGGGACCTCGTGCCCCTCTTGCGCCTGCGTACCGCCAAAGACGGCCCCTCCACCCGTCTCCTGCCCTACGCATAGCTGCGCCCAATGCCCGACCGGGCAGCAGCAGGCCATCACGCAGGTTGGGACGGCCTGCCCGACGTGCACTTGCATCCGCACGTCGACTGCCCTTCCGACTCCGTGCCCTGTCCCAACCTGCACGGGCTGTCCAGCTGGACAGACCGCGACTGTCGCAACCACTGGCACGATGTGCCCGTTCTGTATGTGCCTCACTCCGAGCACACAACCGACCGCGACCAACGACTTTTTGGGCCAGACAACTCCGGTAATCGCCCCGCCTCCGACTGCCTCTGGCTCGAGGGGCCACAAAAACCATGTAAACCCGTTCGCTGGAATTTTTTAGGGTGATCAGTATGACAGTATTAGCTTAGGACGTGGCGTATACCCAGTTCGAGTTACGAGTACGTCAGTTGCAGCAAATTACGATGCTGAGGTCTTGATAAACTTACCCATCGACCCATGGTGTTCTATTTTCGTCAGTCTCGAACCTTATATCACGCCGCCTTCGAGCGATGATGACTCTTCGGAGATATTGCTGCGGAGGGACCTACAAGTTTCCATAAATGGGAGTGGTACCTGGTAGCTGCCCGGATTGAGTCCCTCGCGAAGCTGGCCACGCTATATGATATGAAATAAGATACGCTTCATGTCATACCGCAGAACTGTGGCAGTCGCGGGTGTCCTACGTTCCAGTGTGTACCATGGCCAAATTGTGCCAATCAATTAGTTTATGTAATTGGATCAGAAACTCACCTATCGGACTCTGCGTTACTGCAGCTTCGTGATGGCAATACAAATGTTCCACAGCCGTTCGAACGTTCTTCATACAAAACAAGCATGCATAATGAGCGACACTGGTCTAGGCGCTAAGAGGGTGCCCGTCGGCCATCCAAAACAAAGCAAGGGCGCCCTGTCGTCCATTTTTCGAGACCTCGGGCTGAGAAGTGACATGGTTACAAGAAGTCGAAGAACAGAGGTAAAGTTTCGCAAAGGAAGTTAGTGTCATGTCATGAGCTTATTTTGCAAGCGCTGAGACATAAAATTTCTAGTCCATTACTCAAGAATCCAGCGGCGTTTGCATTTAAACCCCTCGCAGCATCGAACTATGTTCTCCATGTCCAGCCTCTTCTCCTCCGGATCGCTTAGCCCGCTTTCCTCAGCCGAAATGTCCTATAACCACACTGACGGCAAGGCCATTCTCGACGAAATAGCCCTGTGCAAGCACATATTCAACCAGCTCCAATCGTGCACAGACACACTCGAGTCTGTCACTAAAACACGTCTCCGTTTCTTGGCACAATCCGAGTATCTGACCTTGGAAACACGCGCTCGAGTCAAGGATTTTCTTCGTCTCACCGAGAATCTTATGGAAGAAGCACCTTTCGAGAGCATAATGCGAGACTATCAGAAAAGGCTGAACGACCCCATTGAGGCCGCGATAGAAGCAATGAAGCTGGAGAGACAGAATTCGCCAGGGAGCACGAAGAGAAAATCCGGTACTTATGGTCCAGCTCCAGTTTCTGTCTGTCTAAAGTTCATTTGTAGAGGGCTCATCTTCCCGAGCGTACAAGAAATTGAAGGAGCTGTAATGGAATCAGATGGATCGGTATTGGGCGACAGTCAGTTGGGAGCGACTAGGGAGGCGGCGATGGACGTCGACTTGAACTTTGATATTGATATTGAACTTCGAACGCAACATGCTCGTAAGAGTCCGTTCGGTTGCCATAATCCAGCTGGATTATGATTATTGATGGCTAGCCGGTCTCTTCCCACCCCTCGTCAGCTTACCGGATTGGTCTAGGCGACGGGGAATTTGATGACCGCCAGGATTCGGCCCGTCGTCGGCGGGTGCCTGCTCGCCGTCTCGCACAGCGAACACAGAAAAATACATGTTGGTATCCCAACTTTCAAGTGCCATCTCTAGTAAATTGACCTTAAAACCCACCCAAGAACTACTTCAGGGACGTAGTTGCTGAAAGCTCCTCAGCAATGTCATAAATGGTCAAAGTTTGTCAAAGAGTTCAGGTATTGTGGAAAGGGATAGGGTGATTTCACGAAGAGCAGGCATCTTTAGAGAGGCTTACTATGTGTATTAGAACACTCGTATAAAATTTGAACTAATATCATGGAAAAGTGACCAAGATATCCGTGCTCGCTGCGCGAGACGGCGAGCAGGCACCCGCCGATGGCGGGCCGAATGCTGGCGGTCATCAAATTCCCCGTCGCCTAGACCAATCCGGTAAGCTGACGAGGGGTGGGAAGAGACCAGCTAGCCATCAATAATCATAATCCAGCTGGATTATGGCAACCGAACGGACTCTAATTCTGCACGTAAAATTCAAAAGACCATGTTCCCCCCATGAAGGGCTGCCGTAAGATTATCAGGCCCACCGTATCATCTGTCGGCTAGACGACAGTACAAATATAAGCTGACCCACATATGCAGCAAGGTTAACACATTCACCAAATACCAAAAATGCCGACATCGAAGCCTAACGCCATACGAGTGAAGCTGGAAGTCCTGGAAGTCCTCCTCCAAAGCCACGGAGAGCCGAAAGCCAGCACCGCTGAAAGGTCGGACGCTCTCGAGGACAGCAAAGCGATCGTCACGGAGCTCATTGCGTGCCGCGAAGTCGTCAAAACCATGAAACCATGGGCACGTCAAATCGCCCGCACTATCGAATCCGAGTTGGACCCCATCGTCGAATCGACCTTGTTATCCGACAAAGTAAAGGTCGAAATCAGCAATTTCATCGCCCGCGTTGAGGCTGTCGTTGAGGAATTTCCATTGGCGGATTTAATCAAAGAGTATGAGGCACGAATTTAGAGGCTGTCAACAAAGGAAGTAAGGGTATGAAAAAGGACAGACCTCCCGGTTCTCCAAAAGTGAAAGGCTTGTCGTTCTCTTCTCACATCCAATCTCGAACTATTCTTAAACTTACTGCTCTGCAGTTATTCCTTTCCGCGAGTTCCGCAGGCCGTTTCCTAAAGCAACCAGCAAGGAAGCAATTTCGAGCGACGATGCCACCAACGACGAAGATAAGTGGGTTCCAATCTGGGACGGAAAGGTCACAAGAACTAGCGAGAAGTCTGGGCGATAGGAATGTCGTTGTTGGTATCATAAAATCCACGAGTGCGAAACAGAATTAGGAACCTGACAAGATAACGTAAAGATAAGATTAAATGACGAGAGCCACTTCAGACAGCCTCGGAGCAAGGACCTCCCCCACTTAGAACCATCAAACCTCGACCCAGGACTTGACACCCCACCCGAGAATGTCGAACATGATGGGAAGGACCTCTGCAGCAAGGACAGCGATGCCGGCGTACACGATGACCTTGGTCAAGACTAAAGAAGAATTGGACTGAGCCCTTGTATGAGAAACAATTGCATCAAACAAACGCACCATCAGCGTCATAATGTTTCACGCCCGGCTTTCCCGAGCTCTCAGAGTCTTTGACTGGAGAATCATTCGCAACAGTGTACCCTCTGCTCCTCTCCTCGTTTCCGTTACCCATCCCGTTTCCATTGCGCAGCTTCAGATCATGACCCCAGCCAGCAACGTTCGAGCTGGCGATACCACTGCCGATGCCACCAGTCTCGACACCAACCCCAACCGTACTGGGCAGGTCGATGACGGAAGGGATGGGGTGCAAGCCGAACGCGCCATTGGCTCCGGGCGAGTGGAATTCTGAGGGAACAGACTTGTACTCGGTGGCGGGTGTGTAGAAACGACGGCGAGGGAGACTGAAAGCACGGGCGAGGAGACGGAAAGTCGGCGGAAGGATAAGGTGCAAGGCGGACTTGGCGAGGAGACGCCAGACGAAGATTGTCAGAATACCTGTTTTTGGGCGTAAGACGTATGGCAGGGTGAGGTCATAACGAGAAGGCTTACCGACGACCATCTTGAGGGTAGCAAAGGACCACCAGACCACTACGTCTTCCCACCCGCGTTGGACCTGGACCCACTGTCCCATCTCCTGTACCCACCCGCTGCCAGGGGTGACAACCACCTCTCTCATGCCTGCATCGATGCCACTGAAGCTCACAACCCAACGCGAGACCTGCGCACCGAGCACAACGCTCAAGAACGCAATCGCATCTTCGAAGCACGGGCAATCGTCGACCGGTTGGGGGTGCTTATGGACTGCGAGCAGGCATAGCGGTATGAGGATAAGAGGGACCTCCCATCCACCCCAGTGCATCCAGCTTTCCACCCACTTTCCACCACCGAGGCCGGTTCCAAGATGGATGATGAGGGCATGAGGAGAAGCGGTAGTCCCTAGTCCAAAGTAGTTGAGGGGGGAATAGAGGATGTTGGACGACGTGATAAGGAATGGGAAGCCGGCCCAGCTGGTGTGGCCCCACCAGATACCAGCTCCGAGGACGACGCCCATCAGGCAGTCGGTGAAAGAGTGCATGGCGGTGTACAGACGGCCGAAGACGATGGAGAAAGTGTAGATGATGAGAATGACGCATAATGCGACAAAAAGTGGTGGCGAGATAACAGTTTCGGTTGCTGAGGTTGTCGGGAGTAAGGTTTCAATGGAAGAGGAGTTGTGAGACGTCAGTAAAGAGACCGTGTTAGCAGAGGCGATGGGGGTCGATGCAAGACGGTGTACAATGGCGAAGAAAAAGAGCGCAATGGAAACACTATTAGTAGAATGTGTTGAAGGAAATCCGTATTCGAGATGGTGGGTGCCAATTGCTAGACAGAACGAATGGTAAGTTGACCGTCGAGAGAGTAAGGAGTACGCCCTTACTCAGTCGGGTCACGGGAGGAGCAAATGGTCGAGGAGAACAGATAAGGTCCTTCACAACTGAAGCAAAATAGACGCCAAGAGCAAGGACTATGAGCAACCTATACCAAAGTCCATCAGCACAAACACCTAACGCGAGAAATTGGGTGGTACCTACCCCCTGCCTATTTCGTCATATCCAAAGAAAAAGAACGCCGGAAGAAGAATCATGAAGAATGTGTGGGTCCCTAATGATGAAGTGTACACAAAGTACGCATCCAGCCACGGATGGCGGATTTTACTCTAAAAAGAAATACTGTCAGCTTTCTTGACGTCTGGCGTTGGAGAAAGTAAGACGATCGTCAACGTCGACCGATGGCTAAATGGCCATTTTTAGGAGTCGTTGACGTCGCTGCCATAAAAGTCCAGCAATTGGGCTGGTACAGCGACCAAAGGGGAATTGACGAGGAGACGAATCTTCCAGATTGCCATATACCAGAAAGCAAAGTTGCTATCCGCGCTCACCTGCATCCTGGCAATGATCTTCGATTCCTCGTAAACCGTCGCAACTAACTTGCGACGAATTGCAGCCCTCCACCACGGCAGGGTAGCCTCATAAACGTCCCTCCCCTGTCGCCCAGGCGTAGAATCTTCGCTCATGAGGCTTTCCCGAATTTTGGCGTCAATGTAGTCGTAAGAGGTGTCATCGTAATGGTGAAAAGTGGGAGATGCGGGCGACGGCGCTGGCGAAGACGCCCTTGAGGAAGCTTCTGAAGCGGGTATCGACAGGGTGAAATGCACCGACTTGGAACCGTCCGCGTTCTGCATCTTGTCTTGGGCCTTGGTTTGTTCTTCCAACCAAAGTGCGTTGGCTCAGACGTCCAAGTGTGACCTGAGGTTTTGAGAGAAGAATGAAGGGTTCGGATAGAAAGACACTACAGTCCACCCCTCATAGGATATGTCCTGTGGGGGTTGTCAGTAAGCCGTGCAAGTTCCAAAACCATGGTGCCGTTCTCGTTACACAACATGACCAAATCGTTGATACGTCAAACCGGCGTCTCGGATATCCCTTTCCGTCCGTTTCTCCACCTCGTGATTTTTTTCGACTATTTTTCTTCAAACTTCAAACTGGAAGGTTGCTGGATGGATGAGCCAGCAGCCGCTTTCTGTCTTCCGGATTGTCTTGTTCAAATGTGCTCTGAACCTACCCCAGTGGCAAATATCTGCGAGTTTGTGGGTGTTTGAATTTTGATGGGGCCACTTCAATGCTGGAACTCGAAGTTGGAACGCGTCCTCAACAAGACGCGTTTTCCTCCTTGTGGCAAGTGAATAGCGGTGCTCCCTAGTTGGAAATGTGGGTGCATTGACATAGTTTTTTCTATTCTTCCTCACTTGCTATCAGGTCTACTACTAGTACTTTCCTTGAAGTACCTCCACCTCACAATCCTTGTGCGATCATGGAGCAGTTCCCTCTGCCACGGGTATACAAGTCCAAGAACTCGCGGGGAAGGCCCACCCGTCTCATCGTGTTTGGCTTTCCGATTAGCAAAAACTACCTCCTGCAATTCGCCGACGCACACAACATTCTGCTCAATGACCAGGACCTCCGTCAACGTCGACTTGCGGCCTACATCCACATGGGGCTGGTGGTTGGGAAACACTTTGACGCGCAGCTAATCGACGTTTTGGATGACGACGATGGCACGGGAGACAATGCATCGTTCAGTGTTGCTGTTGCTTCCAACAGATCCTCAAAGCACTTGAGCCGCATGCGAACGTACCGGTACCTCGAGCAGCTTGCTGATTTCTTGCGGCTAAATCCTGATGGAGCGGAATGGGCGTATGCAAACATAGGTACGAACGTTTCTGTTGTTCCCCTGCCTACTCTACCTCAATGCATTTGTTGCAGATGACGTTAGACAGGTGACTAGAGCAGGCAACCGCGCTATTTGATGACCGCGTTCAAGCGGTACACATATGACCAATGAAATTTGCTGGTGGGTAGAACGAAATTAATTCATCCCGTGCACGGACTGTTAGCAGATATCGACTTCGTTCCAGGCGGAGAAGTGGTGGACCTCACGTATGGGGCTGGGGGGAGCCAGGAGCGACGCGAAGATGTCACCAATACCATCGTCAACATAACTGCGAAAGTGCTCTCTTTGACCAGTAGAGTATCGTCGGCTCTGGTCATGTCTTCTGCGGCTCTTACCGTTAGATATTGACGGTGTCAATGAAGGTGTCAATGAGTGGCTGTTCCGCCGACTGCCAGTGCCTTCTGACGTTAGGCGTACATCTACCGTTGCCATCGTCTCTCCATCGGCCAAGTATTCAAATTCTACCCGTTCTACCCTTATGTTCATTTCACTCGACTGCCAAGAACGCTTCCTCATCTCGCACTACAAGATTCGCTCTGCTGCAGCACGCCATGCCTTTGCAATTCAGTCACCAGATATTTCAAACGGGTAAAGATCCCTGGACTGGAGTCAGATAACGGCAACTCTGAGACAGACAACGGCCAACCAGCGATGGAAAACGACGAATTGGTGGCAAAAATGGACAAATCGGAGGCGGAGGATGCCAGATGGAAGGCATCAATCGACGAATTGGAGGATGGGGAGCAAAAGACGACGACGCAAAGGCAAAATCTTATGACACGGAGGCAAGTCTCTTCGTCCTTCTCCTTCCCGGCATGACCTTCTAACCTCCCACTAGAAATTTTTCACCCCTGTCTGTCTGACTGGCAATGTGTATTCAAATACAAAGGGTCGAAGACAAAGACGACGACGGGGTCCGAAACCGCGCTTTGAGGCACAGCTCTGCTTGTCAAAGTACAACCTCGACTTCGACGATTGTTTGCCGATTGACATCGCCTTTTGGTGACTTGTACGCGCAGGTATCATACCAAAGGGTCGTCCAGAGGCGAGGTATTTAATGGAAGTGGCTCTTTCTCTTCTATGTAAGTCATCCCTCAATCGTCAAGTGTACTTCCTCATGCCTCGCTACTGCAGCTATTCCATCATGGCTGCAGCGAGATACTATGGCTCAAAGGTGAGATATTCCCAGCTGGAGAGAAGGTCCCATGAATCAGAGCCAGAATACGGCGACTCAGATGCAGAAGATGACGACTCTGACGCAGAAGATGACAACTTAGATGCGGAATACGACGAATCACAAGCAGAAATTTATCACCAAAAGCTAGAAATCCACGAATTGGAGAAGCGATTCCATGGCTTGCGAGCAAGACACCACGACTCCGAGATAGACCATTACAACACGCATACGAGTCTCTACATTCCTGACCTTATTACTTGCCATCAGCAAACACGCGTCGACGTCGGTGTTCCTGGTGCTGTCGTGACCATCGCCGCTGTCCGTGGACCCATTAAAATTGAGGTTCAGCCTGCTCCCAAGTGGACACCACCGCGCACACCGATCAAGTCAGAACACCCCGGACGTTCATTCTCTCACCCAGCACGAACAACACGCCATTCGACAACCAGATCGGCAGGGTGTTCCGCCACACGGGCCAATCTTAACCGAGGAGAATCAATCGGCGGCCCTTGTATACGGGATGACGAGCTTTATTTCGTCGGTATGAAGACAAAAGCGATGAGCGCCCCATGCCGCGTGGGCGGCAGAGCATCTTGGAATTCGAATGACAGATGACGTACCGTCATGTTGAAGGGAACGCAGTGCACGCGAAAAGGCCGCTATCCCGATATTCAGTGTTACCAACACACCAACACACCAGCGCGGATGAACAGTGCTGATTTTACTAGACCATCACGACTTGTTCAATTTTTTCTTAATTTTGCAACGGACCATATGAATAAATTTCATGTGTCTGACTTAACATGCCCACAGACGAAGGCCGTCGCCAACTCGTATGAAACAGCTAACAATCCAGGTTGTCAACCTGTCCACTTACTGACTTCGAGGAGCGATCGAGTGGAGTCTTGAAACGCTCCTTCCTGATCGTGGCTAACTCGGTAGGAAATGTAAGTCTATCAGTACAGTCGTGCCTCGATATATTCCAACTCATTGCCCATTATCAGGTCTACGCTCCTTGAAGTGAGCTTCCTGAATTCTTGGGCGTACCTGTCCATGCAGCTGAGTGGATGGATCCAGACCGCAGCGTGCCGTTTATTACTCTTTGTGAATGGTCTGTTTTACATAACTTTCTTCTTAACTGACGCTTTTCAGGTGATACGAGACGGTTTCAGTATTATTTAACCGTGCTTATCGCGTCCCCTTGTGGCATTCATGAGGGAAGGGTCGTTGTCCACGCAGAGCAACTCCGAGATCCGGTTTGCATTAAAGCATCATGTCGCTGCTTGAATTGAATACTCAACAACATTACTACGAAAAGCTTCTTGTATTGGCATCGCATACTGTCTTGGATAAAATTCCTAAATTCTCTTGATCCCTTCAACTTCGACCAATGAATCTCAGTCAATCGTCGTTCGCAGGAGTCATACAGCCGTCGCTCGTGACATCCTCCCCTTCCCCGTTGGTGTCCATCCTCTGTTTCTTCAGGGTCTGTTCGTCCTCGACAGAGGTCGACTCGGCGGTGCGTTTGCGTGACTCTCCGCTATTGCCTGATGGGCCTGGATTGTCTGGCTGCGCCTAGGAGCAAATTTTGGAGTGACTCAGAGGGCGATGGGCAATGTTTAAAAAATGGAATCGCACCTGTTCCCTCGTTGGTAGTCGCCCGTGTTCAATGAAATAATGCAGGATGTAGAAGGCCTGATTGGAAGCCGGCGTGCTAAGACGCATGATATCCGACCATTTTCCCGAAGTTGGAAGCGCGTCGAGAACAGTGGCCTTGGCTTGGTCAGAATAACCGAGCTTTGCATTCTGTAACACAGTGCGGACTCTATCGTCTGGCTCCTTTCCCTTTTTAGAGGTCGCGCGCCGGACAGAGACTTTGTCGTTGTCGTTTTCACCATCCGGATCAGAATCGGGCTCCTTGTACCACTGCTTAGGCTTACTTCTGAGACGAAGCACAATACTGCCCTGGCCCCGACCGTCTTTTGCCTGCTCCTGGCTGTCTTGGGCAGTCGCTTCAGCCTGCCGAGCTGCTAACTTCTCAAGGCGCAAGGATCTCCTGGTCTCCTCCTGTTGTTGGGGGGCAGGTGGCACCGCCGGCTCCATTTCTAGTGACACTGGTGAAGGAATAGCGTCCTCCCTCTTGACTAACTTCCACGCCCACCACTCCCCGGAGACGGCTATTGCAACCAGAGCGCCGACCTTGTCATCGGCAGCGAAAGCACGTTCCGCTTGCTCAAATGCCTGCAGCATGGCTTTCCGAATGTTATTGTCCAGTGCGAACTGAAAGGCGCCTTCGTCTTCTGAATGCCGCGACGGCGGAGGCTTGAGCTCTGCCAGCAGAAGGACTCTTGCGGCGGCGACACGAACGATATCCCAGTCTGCCGGATTCTGAGGGAAATCTGCAGAAGTAATGATGTCGCCCGTCTCGCGATTGAGAAACTTGAAGGCCTTGAAAATAGAAAAATCGGGAGCCTTTTCTTCCGTCCTGGCATCTGGAAGAGTTTCAAATGAGGTTTCTGCTAGAAGTTCTGCTTCTTCGTCATCCTCTCCTTCCAAGTCGGCCGCGTCGGTCCCGCCAACATTCACTTGGTCAGCAAGCATTATGACATCAGGAGGTCCCGGGGTTGAAAAAGGGGGTGGTGCAGCTACGTCGATTGGCTTTCCCAGCATATTGGCTTTCCGCTGTCGTTCTAGCTCCTTCGCTTCTTCCTTTTTCGCCACCTTCTGCTTGAGCCACTTCTGGATCGAAAGACGGTCGAATGGAGCCAATTTCTGCTGTGCGATAACAAAAGTCTCAGGTCCAAGGTCCTGGATGAGATAATCGAAGCATTGTCCCCAAGGGGCGTGGAAATGACACTCTAGAAGGCGCGGATTCTGAATGCCTGAATAACTGAAAGCCATGGCCGTGATCAAACGGGAGTTGTTGGCTGCATGGGCGACGAGGCCAGGGAGTCGAAAATCGGAACAGTCGTCGATATCGTGATCAGGCATCTGAACGGCGGCGAGATTCATGGAGAGCGCACTCGGCTTGACCCCACTTTATACAAACGTGCTCGCCTACCAAAAATCGCGGAAGATCTGCCCAGATATAATATTTCGATCGCGCCACAACCATATGGACAGGGAAGTGTTTCGGAGAGAGAAAACGATCAAAGAAGGACAATGCTCAGAGAGTACAATGTCGATGAAGTCGTGATATCGCTGATAAGATGAAATGCAAAGGCCAATGCTAGCGTCGTCATTGTCGGAATTGCCAAAGTACGCCTAATCCAGAAATCTGAATGGATGGAGAATCACCCGACGGGGTTTTTTTGTTCTTGAGGTTGATTTTTCATGGGTGGGTCCTGATTTGAGCAAAGCTCGAGGAGATCTAAGGCTTGGAACTGGATCGAGGGCGTGTCACGTGTCACATTCAAGGCGAACGTGGGACTTTGATAGGTTCTTTAAACAAGTACCGGTCGGGTCTGAATTACTTTGGCCCTCCTTCAACCCTCCCGAACATGTACGTTGGCTCGCCTCGCCTCGTTTACCTTCGCTCAACGTTAGCAGGTCTGAACGCCTTGACGTGCCTAACACCTGCAACCCGCATGTCAGTATGGCCCAGTTCCCGGTGCCACAGTTGTACAAGTCCAAGACTCCGCGAGGCAAAACCATGGATTTTATTGTGTTCGGCTTCCCGCTGTGCAACAACTACCTTCTAGATTTTGCCGATGCGCACAATATTCTGTGCGACGAGCAGGACCCATACCGACGTAGACTGAACGTCTATGTACACCTGGCTTGGACAATCAAGAAGCGATTTGACGCCATATGTGTTGATCTCTCAGAAAAAGAAGACGGCACTGGAGACAATGCATCATTCTGCGTTGCGATTGCATCCAACAGGACTAAGAAGCATCTGAGCCGCATGAAAAGCTATCCACACTTCGAAAAGCTTGCCGAGTTTTTGCGTCTATCCCCTGATGCAGCAGGGTGGATGTTTCCAGACCGAGGCACGATCCTCATTTTGCTCTCTTTCAGCTCGACATTAATGACTCTATTTCAGCTGATGCCATAGATCTGATCAGAGACGGCACCCAGGTTATTTAGCTAACCTCCGTCCCCACTTGTCAATGTCATTTCTTGAAGAGCGATTTACATGGCATATCAGATTGGTAGACGACGACCTCGTAATGATGTACCTAGTTTCAGTGGCAGCTTCGTGAATCTAATTATCTTCTCGCGTCTCTCCTCCCCTTTAAGGACTCCTGCATCAAGCTTCGGTGTTTTCATGTCCTTCGTTGTGTTGGTGAAAGCCAACATCCAAGGCAGAATGCATGACGTCACTGGAGGCGCGTGTTGCACGACATTCAGTAGTGTTCTTCTCACCCTCTTCATTCGATAACGCATGTAAGTGACTTTCTCAGCATTCTTCTACTTTCGCTCAACGATATCAGGCCTGAACGTCTCGAGGTCCCTGGAGCCCGCAATTCCTGTGCCGTTATGGCGAAGTTCCGCGTGCCACCGCTGTACAAGTCCAAACATCGAAAGGGCAAAGTAATGGACCTCGTCGTGTTTGGCTTTCCAATTAGCAAGAACTACCTTCTACAATTCGCCGACGCACACAACATTCTACTCAACGACCAGGATACCTTTCAACGTTCACTAGCCGCCTACATACACATGGGGTTGGAGGTCGAGAAACATTTCGATGCTCGCCTCGTCGATGTGTGGGATAGAGACGACGGCTCAGGCGACAATGCACATTTCTCCGTCGCCATTGCTTCCAACAGGACCAGGAGGCACCTGAGCCGCATGAGGACGTATCGGTACCTTGAAGCACTTGCTAAGTTCTTGGGCCTAGATCCTGAGGGAGCAGGATGGATGTACCCAGAACGAGGTACGATTCCTTCATTTGCACCACTTCCTCTCGGTCTTACCTTTCCTTTTCGCAGATAATATTGTGGAATTGATCAGAGAAGGCAGCACGGTTGTTTAGCAATTCCTCTTCCCTACTCCTTCCTTCCACGCGTCTCGTTGCCCAGCGATTCATCTGGCACGTCAGTGTATGATCTTGTAATAATCTTATTCAAACCGAGACTTGTAAACAACATTTCTCCTCACTTTTGAACCTTGAAGGGAGATCGCGTGACGTCATTCAACCTGCTATCAACCTGTGGACGGTCTGACAAGACACTCCGAGCACGTCTACACCTCCTTCCCGCTGGGGTTGTCTTCACATCCTCAGAGTGTGCAATTCCTGGAAAGTGCTCTGCGCAGGAACGTAACCTTGGAGCGAGACCAGGGTGAGTACAATTTCTCGGTAGAAAGGAAGAATGTCAACTTACGGGGTTAGCTGCGGTGCTGTTCGAATTTGAACTGGACGTGAATGGGCGACTCCCTGTCACTACGTACACGGATCTCTAGACCTATCTGACATTGCTTTTCCGAGCGAAAATGGGCAACATTATCCAACATCCCGAGCGCAATGCAGAGGGTCGAAGACAAACGCCTTGTTGGATCCATCAACGCGCTGAAAGCAATGATTCCGTTTGTTGTAACTCAACGCTGACAGTGGCGATTGGCGATTGTTTCCCGTTTGTTGCTGCTTTCTGATGCTGGTGCGCATTGTTGTCGTCCCCAAGGATGGTCCACTGACGAAGTATTTAAAGGAAGCGGCCCTGTCTCTTCAGCATACATTCCTCCTGGCTCCATCTTCGTACTTCGCTATGCCCCGCCCTTTTGTTGCGCACAACGTTGGTCGTTCTCGCTACGAGTACGCAGCTGCCTCTACACCAAGACTCGACAAATCAATCGCCGGAGATTCCAAGTGTGACGAAAGTTCCGGTACTTTGGAGGCACAACACAGCGAGTTGGCATCGCGGTGCCATGATTCGCCACCACGATACCATAGCGCAGGAGCAAGCCATCACAACTCTGAAGCTGGATCCCACGAGATAGAGGCAAGCCTCTTCATACATCCTATTCTGCTTAACCTTCTCACTTCCCATCAGGACCTTCTCCGCGCCATTCTCTCTGGTTCTACCGTGAACTCTGGGAATATGCATGGATCTGTCAAAATAGTGATCAATGGGCCTGTCTACATTGGGCTCCGTGGGCCTGTCGACAACGAGCTTTGTGGGCGTACTGATATCGAGATTCGTGGGCCTATCGAAATCGAACGTCGTAAGTGCTCACGAGAGTACTCTCGCGTCACCTTCTTTCATCCCTCCCCAACTCACCACCGTCTCCAGCAACGACTAGTTCGGAAAATCCTGGACGACAGCCACGAGACGGTCGTGTTCTTTTCCTCTGGACGACCAACCGGCTTGTACGAACTCCGATCGGTGCAGTCCATCGCCTCGTCCAGCACCGACTTCGACACACAAACCGGCAACCGAATCGATAAATTATCCCCATGCACCAGCCAATTTCAACCGAGGCGAATCGATCAGCACCCCATGTTTCCGGGATGACAGGTTTGACTTCGTCGACACGAGAGAAACGATAAGCGCCCCACCTTTCTTGACGCGTGGCAGATGCCAGGCCATCACGTTGAAAGGCTCTCAGTGCAAGCGAAACGGAAAGCCCAATTTCTGTTACCAGCACGTCAACAAATTGATCGCGGTTCCTGGTTTTAACACTCGGACAAGCAAAGCTTCGCAATACGTCAACTTCGAAGGTATGTATGTCACTACAGTATTTTGCCTTTAGCTTTATGCTTACGTATCCTCCCAGACTGGATTCCTTCCTACCTACACCCGAAGACGCAGGCACGACTGCGGGTGGAAATGGAGAAGACAGGTTCTCCGTCGGACGTCGCTGGCTATATTTATGTTTTCGAGATCAAAGGTAATTCATCCGCTGGTGGTTATGAATCTTGGTCGTGCTCAATTCCTTCTGCAGATTTGGCAGAACCGGACATCATCAAGTTAAAGGTCGGCTATACCAAGAACCTGGAAAGGAGATTGTCCCAGTGGAATCGCCAGTGTGGTTCGCAACAACACGTTCTGCGTGGCTATTACCCGGAGCCTGAGGCCGGGGACGCAACTCTCTTGCCGGGGATGCTAAGGCCAGGTGTATTAGAGAGCCTGGTACACATCGAGCTTGAGGACTTGGCGTCCACCTTCTCTTATCTTACTCCCGGGTGGCAAGCGATGCCTGCGCCTGATGTCCAGAAGAACACCTCGCCAAGGATGCACGCTCTCGTCAACGCCCAAATGCGCCGTCCGGTGCTATTCCCGAATGGCGACCAATCCGCCAGCGCCAGTGTCAGGGTTGCGGTGCGATGCACAAGGAAATCTGGCGCTGGACGCATGGGCCGAACAAGGGTTGCGAGTGGGAGGGTCTTGTCAGGCCTATAATTGAAAGGTGGGCGAAGTTCGTGAAGCTTTATCTGTAGCTTGAGGAGGCTTTCTTTCTACAAGTTCTGCCACTCAGAGACGTCACCACTTTGTATTTTCCGTTCGTTTTACTGATGACCAACCTCATGAATAAATTTTACTCTGAAAATACCTATACAAGCAATAATGTGCACCAATTTGTACAAATGGCTAGTAACCAAAAGCATGAAGGTCGATACGTACGCGTATTATAAGCCTTAATAAATAAGTTTCCGAGGAATGTGGGAACTTTTCTGTGCTACCATTTCAGGCTGTGGTCTTCACCGTGACCAACGCTGTGACTTGGAACGCGTGGCTAGTGCTAGCGAAGCTTGAAGGAGCGCCCTGGCTATCTGGAACTAGCCGATACCCGTGCTCCGCACGAATTGTCTTGCCAGAATGTCTATTTCACCAAACCAAGATTCATTTAAGGGCTCTTACATTGTAAATACGCTTGTGGATCCTCTTAAATGGTCCTTCAAGTTTATTAACAGACCTATTCAGCTCTTGTCGAAAAACTAAGATGAATTGTCCGAGGTCATGCTGCTGAGAGGTTCGATATATGGCCTACATGCTACCTCAAAGAGATCCTCGTTATGCCCTTCGACGCTGTGTTACGATTGTGTCATGCCCCGCACGTCTGAACAGCTTAATAGGCGAAATGAGATTTTGAATGGCGAGACAATAGCCTCTAGTAATGTACATGTACTTTGACCCTTGGGATCCCCCTCAGGCCAAATGTTATTGCCGTAGGCAACTTTTTCGGATTGCAAAGTTAGCCAACAAATATCAAGAAAAAGGATTTGGCCGATCACCTCTGTTTTGTTGTGCTTCTTTGTGGGCATACTCGAAAAAGCTTTCACCCTGGGACTCCATGATCTCATTATCACATCCATGAAGATATGCTATTAAAGATATAAGGATGAAAGAATATCCTAATTATTACCTGAACATCCAAGCGCATCGTGCCTGTCGAGGACTCTTCCAGCTCTGACGCTTGCTGATTTCGCCTATCAGAGACTCCTGAAATATATGGTCTGCAATTTGCAGCTGTGACTCGTGAGCTGTAGTATCCGTATATAGTCCGAGTGCGAGGCGCTGGTCGTTGCATAGGTGGAGGGGTTGGAAGAGCTGAAGCTGTAGGGAGTGGCATGGTCATGACTGAGACGATAGGCCTGGCGTCGCAGAGTGTTTATGTTTGTCTCACTGGGAGGCACTACTGTTAGATGCACCATGAAGGAAATGTTACCGGGCTACCGATACGGATCGCCACATGGGGAGTAGGCAATCTGGTCGTAACAGTAGGAATGGTGCTGAATGGTGGACAGATGGTTGGAGGGGAGTACTGTACTCTGTCAGGCGCCTGCATTCGCAAGCTCTGCGCCTCTGTCGAGAAAAATACCGGCAATTTTCTGCGCTGAGGGCACGTCTAATCATCCATAACTTCAGGATACACCAGGATACGGCCTACATAAGAAACGACTCACTGTCATACAGCGACTCGCTAGGAACCTATGTCAAGTTGGCAGTATGCGGGGCTCAATTTTCACCTCCCTTGTTCTGGCATTGTCAGTGTCTTGGCGAGGTAAGAAGCTCGCTTTCCTGAGCAGTCGCGACTCGAAGTTGAACCGAACTGAACAACCGCATTTCAGCACGTGTGGAGTTTCTGGTTAAGCAGGAGTGGAGGCGAGTGTGCTGATTGGCATTTTGAGCGAGCCTTCACAGAGCCTGCAGGCCCAGTGTTTGCTGCTGTCGGCTTGAGGGGTAGTGAGAGCATCCTTGGATCTGGCTTGCATGGGTCAGCTGCAGGAAGCAGAACGGACGACGACGTAGCGCGTACCTCATGAATAGTCGCCGAGCCTGCTGGATGTGATAGAACAACGCAGTGCGGGGCTCCCCTGCCGAGATCCATTGAATAAGTATAAGTACCCGAAAGACTAAGCTGGCAAGCGCACTTGAACCGCTTTCATCGATGCATAATCCTAGTTGTGGCAACTTTCGGAGTGGGCACCTCCGAGTCCAGAATTCCAAGGCCAGCTTTTTACGGAGGTAGAGGTATACTGTGTCTTTCCCCTTCGTTGTCCTGAAAGTGGAGAAATCTACAGTAGGACATGCGCGAAGCGGACTGAGCTGGGTGAAGCATTCGAGGAACCAATCAGATTGCAGAATTTGCTTGTTTGTCTCAGCCAATCAGAAGGCTCATTTTGCTGGAGCGTGAGAACCACTTCTGTTTAATATTATAGATGTAACGGGTTCAGCAAATCTCGTCATATTCTCACTCATATTCTACTACCAGGTCTGATCTCCTTCAACGTGAAGTGCCTCCACTTCATGATCATTGTGTCGTTATGGCGCAGTTCCCTGTACCACAGCTGTACAAGTCCAAGACATCGCGAGGCAAATCCGTGGACTTCATCGTGTTTGGGTTTCCGCTCTGCAACAACTACCTACTGGATTTTGCCGACGCACACAAGCTTCTAGTCGACGAGCAGGATCCATGGCGACGTCGACTCAACGTCTATGTACAGCTGGCATGGACTGTTAAAAAGCAATTCGATGCCGTGTGCGTTGACCTCTCTGAAAAAGAAGATGGCTCTGGTGACAATGCGTCGTTCTGTGTTGCCATTACGTCGAACAGGACGCAGAGGCACCTGAGTCGCATGCAAACCTATCCGCATTTCGAAAAGCTTACCAAGTTCTTGTGTCTATCTCCTGAAGCAGCGGGTTGGATGTTTCCAGACCGAGGTAAAGGTCCATTATTTGCTATGCGCACGCCGGTATTAAACACCTCCCTTTCAGCTGATGCTAACGAGCTCATCAAGGATGGTATCAAGGTTATTTAGACATTCAGGAAATGTTGCAAAGTGTGGAGCCCAGAGGTCTTGTCTATGTCTCTCAGATCCAAGGAGTCATGTTTTTTTAGCGGACGAGTTTGTTACAATGGGGTGATGTCCTTCCTTGAGATCCAGCGACGTCGCAAGAAGCCTCGAGTCGAGTTGTTGTAACAAGATTGCCTTCAGCCATACAACATCACGAACATGAATCTGAAATGTAGCCTCATGGTTTCGTGGAAGGACGAACAAGCTGTCTCGAACAAAGGATTATGTGTACATGGCCATGGAGTGCAAGGCTTAACATCGATGACTCTCGCATAAAGGGCCACGTCGTGAGATCCACTTTGTTCGATTTGTTGCACCCTTTTCGAAGTTCACACAGGAAATACTACTAATGAATACAAAAACCTTGTATTGGCGTTGTACACAGATACATTCTTGAGTAATGTCACCACTATATTTCCTTGATCCCCTCAACTTCACCCCTCAAGTTAATCCTCCAAATTGGGGGGAGTCATACAGCCGTCACTTGTCATATCTTCATCCTCCTCACTCAAGTCCAGCCTTTGCTTCTTCTGGGCTTGTTCATCGTCAAGAGAGGGCCACTCAGACGAGCGTTTAAGTGAGGCTCCGGTGCTTCCTGGTGGGCCTGGGTTGGAACTGTCTTCTGGGTGCGTCTAGAAGTAGGCTTCGTGATTAGGATGTGGCTGAAAAAATAGATAAAATAGAGGCATACCTGTTCCCTCGAGGGTAGTCGACCGTGTTCAATAAAGTAGTGCAGGATAGAGAAGGCCTGGTTGGACACTGGCGTGCTAAGACGCATGTTGTTCGTCCATTCGCCAGGGGTCGGAATTGCGTCGAAAATAGTGTCCTTTGCTTCGTCGGAATGACCAGGCTTGGCTTTATGAAAGACAGTACGTGCTTTGGCATCTTGTGCTGCATGATCTTCCGGCTCCTTGCCCTTCCTGGACATCGGGAGCCGAACAGGAACTTTCTGAGTCTCATCATCAGTTTCCTCACTGGAATCGAACTCGGTGTACGGGGGGGCACGGAGTCCCGCGCCGCCATGGAGCAAGTTGCGCTCAGAGCGTCTGAGACCTGAGGTAGACTGAATGGATGCGGTGGCCTGTTCGGGCAGGGGGTCTTCTAGGTCTCTGCCAGTACTACTCGGAGCCCGGTCTTGCGGGTGGGGAGACAAGGTCATCGAGGGCGTTTCGTCAGCTTCCGCATCTGTGGGCATCACTTCTTCTCTCTTAAACACCTTCCATGCCCACCACTCGCCCGAGACAGCAACGGCAACGAGAGCTTCAAGTCTTTCATCAGCTTCGAATGCACATCTTGCTTGCACAACCGCCTGATGACTTGCTTTACCGATGGCTGTCTCAAGTCCAAATTGAAAATCTTCTTCGTTCTCGGAATGGCGCGAAGGTGCGGGCTTCAGCTCCGCTAGGAGACGAATCCTGGAGAGCACGACGCGTACGGAATCCCAATCTGCGGGATTCTTGGGAAATTCTCTGGCGGTGATGATTTCGCCCGTATGTCGGTTGCGAAACTTGAGCGCTTTGTAGATGGAGAAGTCGGGGGACTTTTCTTCCGCCCTCTTGTCTGGGAGAGTCTCAAACGAGAGCTCCGCGAGAATGTTCGTATCGTCCTCGTCCTCACCTTCCTCGTCCTCGTCAGCCTCGTCAGCTCCCTCGTCTTCCCCAGCTCCCTCGTCATCCTCCGATGTCTCACCGGCATCCACCTCCGGTACAGGAGGGAAGCGTGATCCAGACTCTGAAGGCGTAGAAGGGAGAGGCACGTCTCTCTGCTTCCCAAGCCTGTTGACGTTTCGCTGTTTTTCGAACATCTTGATTGCTAGCTTCTCTTCTTCCTTCTTCTTACGCCATGCCTGAATAGAAAGGCGGTTGAAAGGGGCCAGCTTGTGTTGTGCAATGACGAAAGTCTCGGGGCCGAGGTCCTCAATGAGATCGTTGAAGCAGAGACCCCAAGGGGCATGAAGATGACACTCCAGGCGGCGGGGGTTCTGGATGCCAGAATAACTGAATGCCATTGTCGTTATCAAACGTGCATCGTGGTCTACATGGGCGACAGACCCAGGCAGTTTAAAATCCGCGCGGTTGGCGAGGGCTGAGTGGTGCATCAGATCCATAGTTCAGAGCAAGCGGGGAGAACGAACGCACATTGATTGTCGTTGATTTATACAAATGCCAAGCATGGTATGTGGCTCGTACACAGCTCAGTCCGTGATTTCACTGGAAGTGAAATGCCCAAAAACTTCCAAAAACAAGGAACAATGGTTAACACATGACACGTTTTAGAGAGCGACACGAGAACGCGCATTGTTCGAATTTGCCGGTCGGTGGCAGAAACGGTCCACAATCGCACACTGCACAGTATCTAAGCCAGGCTATCTTGAGCCACATCAGAGTTCTAATTAGATCACGTGTCAGTGTGTGTGTGTGTGTGTGTGTGTGTGCGTGTGAATTTGATGGGAACGAGCCATATATAACTGATTGGCGACTTGAACATTAACCACCACGTCTGTCTGTTCGCTCACCTTGCTCTACGATTATTTAGCGACGAATGTAAGTGACGCTCCCCGCCTTCTCTTCCTTTGCTCACTACAATCAGGCCTGAGCAACTCCAGGTGCCTCAAGCCCACGATCCCTGCGCCATCATGACGCAATTCCGCCTGCCACGGGTGTACAAGACCAAGGGTCCGCAGGGACAGCCCACCCGTCTCATCGTGTTCGGTTTTCCGATTAGCAGAAACTACCTCCTAGAATTTGCCGACGCGCACAATCTTCTACCCAACAGCCAAAGCGACGAACAACGTCGACGAGCCGCCTACATACACATGAGAATTGTGGCTGAGGAACGCTTTGACGCTCAAATAGTCGATGTTTTGGACATCAACGATGGATCTGGCAACAATGCGTTGTTCTCCGTCGCCGTTGCTTCTAACAGAAGCAAGAGGCATATGAGTCGCATGCGAACGTACCGGCACCTGGAGAAACTTGCTGATTTCTTGCGGCTAGATCCTGAGGCAGCCGAATGGGCGTATGCAGACCTAAGTACGGCCCTTTTTTGCATCACTTTTGCCCAGTCTTACTGATTATTTTGTAGATGACGCTGTGGACATGATCAGAGCTGGCAACAGGATTATTTAACCACGCCACTTCTTTCTTACTGTGTCCTTCCAGAGAGAACGGCTTCCATGCAGAGGTGTTTAACGACGAGAGTTATGTATGACCCTGTAATTGTGTAATTTTAACAGCGACTATAAATCACCGTTCACTCTAAGTTGATTTTGTAGATGCCGTTACCATCGTCGTCAACTTCGCCTGCACGCCTACGAGCCATGCTCAGCTCCACACTTGTCAGTTTGGAACTTCGTTCACAAGCGTCTACATAGTCAACGCTCTGAACCGACGTAGTTTCAAGTTCTGATGTCTACGTACAGCTGGCGTGGACTGTCAGAAAGCGATTCAACACAGTGTGCACTGACCTCTCTGAAAAAGAAGACGGCTCTGGCGACAATGCGTCGTTCTGTGTTGCCATTGCGTCGAACAATATGCAGAGGCACCTGAGCATCCGCATTTCGAAAAGCTTGCGAAGTTCTTGCGCCTATCGCCTGAGGCGACGGAGTGGATCCGAGGTATGGTTTCTGCACTTTCCCCTAGATCTCTGCCTGCCGCCTTTTAACGTCTCTTTTCAGTGGATGTTATACGTAGAACCGATTCAAGATGGTGCTATGGCTATTTAAACAGCACAGAAACTTGAAGGGTCTTGGCCGTGTGGAACCATAGCGCTTTCTAGATGATGTCAAAAGCGTTGAGGGCGACGGGTTTTTTCTTGAATTGGATTAAGCCTAAGAGGGTCTTCAGCCGATCTCACTTCAATGACTAGAACAATCCGAAATGCTTCTGACGGTATGGACTGGTTTGGACTGAACGTGCCTATGTCTGGTCAATACGGCGGCCAGGCGGCCAAGTGCCTGCAACGAGCCTCATACACATATCGGACAGTCAATTTGATGGCCACTTGAAGTTCAAGTTGAACCAGTAGAGCCATCTCGCATTTATAGGTCATTTCCCAGCGGCCAGCGCAGCCCACCACACCGCCAGGTCTTTGCGATCCGATGTACGTGGCTCTCCATATATACCTCTTCTACATTCGCTTACAATCTACCAAAACTACTCTTCAGGTTCCTCGCAAAACCGATCCGGATGTGCTGTTATGGCCCAATTTCCTGTGCCATCGTTGTACAAATCCAAGACGTCGGACGGCGAAACAACTGTACTCCTCATCTTCGGATTCTCAATAACCAATTACTTCTTGCTGGATTTCTGCGAGAGGAATCACCTTGCGCTAAATTTATGAGGAGGACGCGGTTCGACGTCTGTACAAAGCGCACCTGCACATCGGCTATACAATTGAACGGAAATTCGACGCGCACTGCGTCGACCTTGTGGATGACGACCCTGATCTTTTCAGTCGAGAGACTTTCTGCGTAGCAATCACTTCGAATCGAACCACCAAGCACCTCAAACGCATGCAGACCTATCCGCACCTCGAGAAGCTTGCTGAAATTCTGGGCTTGCCCGTAGAGGCAGCCGAGTGGATGTATCCAGACCGTGGTGCGCTATTCTTCTTTTGCTTCTTGACTTCCCGGGCCTCACTGTCCTCTTCATTCCCAGCTGACGCCCTCCAGGTGATACGGGACGGTATTAGGGTCATCTAGTCATATACCTTCTCGCAACACAGCTCTTCCTTTATTCCACAGCGTTATCTGAGAGTTGTACGACGACGAAAATGAAAGTAACGACCGTGTAATTTTAAGGGTCGATTATCGTTCTATCTTGCTTATATGCTTCCTGGTGCCGTTTCTGAAGGCACTTGATGCGTCTTTATGAGATCCTCATGCTGTTCCTGACCTTAAAAAAATAGCCGGCAATAGAATGAAGTTCAATGAACGACTAGTCCGTTTAGCTGTCCTGTTGTAAAGACAGATTATTCAGATCCTCGCAGTCATAGCGGTTGTGCAAATGTACCCCGATTTCGACTTCCTGGAATCATGTCTCTGTTCAACTCGTTTCCCCTCCTTTGACGAAACACCTACGACATTGAATAAAAGAGAACAGCTACCCGAATTGCGAAGTGGCAGGCAGTTACTTAGCATGATTTTTCCCGTTAAATTTTGATGATTGTCTCTCAGCGTCGACGGTCGGTTTCCTCGAGGACAAAATATATCCAGAATGTTCAACAGAACTCTGTAAGCCCGGCGGATGCTTAGCTGTAGCACGAGTTCAATCATTGTAATTGCTGTTCAAGTCGAAGCATAAGAAATATTGACATTGATAACCGACTAGGAGACCTAAACCCCCTCGACCCCCTAATTAACGTCGTTCGGAGGTGGAGTCTCACAGCCGTCGCTTGTGTAATCTTCGTCCTCTGATAACCTTAGCTTTTTCTGGGCCTGTTCATCCTCGACAGAGGTTGGCTCGGCGGTGCGTTTGCGCGAACCTCCGCTCCCTGATGGTCCTGTGGGTTGTGGCCGTCGTTTGGTTGGACCTAGGAGCGAATTTTAGAGTGAGATTTGAAGGTAAGGACGGCACTCAAGAAAATGCAATTGTACCTGTCCACTTGCTGGCAGTCGCCCATGCTGAATGAAGTAGTGCAGGATGGAGAAACCCTGGTTGGAAGCAGGCGTGCTAAGACGCATGACCTCCGACCATTCACCAGGGGGTGGAAGCGCGTCGAAAATGGAGGCTTTGGCTTGGTCGGAATAAGGGGGTATCGCGTTTTGCAACACGGTACGGGCTCTAGGGCCTTGATGCTCTTCACTCTCTGGTTCCTTTCCCTTTTTTGAATTCGCAGGTTGGTAAGGGACTTTCTGGTCGTCACTTGGGAAATCCAAGGCGGATTCTTTCTCTTCATACGACTTAGGCTCGGTTCTGACACCGAGGAGCATACCATTCCAGACTTTGCCCTTCTCTGTGTCGTCTTGAATGGCCGCTTCAGCCTTGCGAGCTTCCGTGTTCTGGAGCCGGTGTGATTTCCTTAGTTCCTGCTGTTGGTGAGGGGAAGGTGGGGCGATCAACTTCAACTCTAGCTCCAGTGAAGGTACGGAGGCCCTTGTCACCAAGTTCCACATCCACCATTCCCCGGAGACCGCAAGGGCGATCACGGAATCGAGCTTTTCATCTGCAGTGAATGCAAGTTCGGCTTGGTCAATCGCTTGCAACCCGGCCTTTTGGAGGTTGTTGTCAAGGACTAATTGAAAATGGGTCTCGTCCTTTGAATGACGCGATGCTGGGGGCTTGAGTTCCGCCAGCAGAAGGACCCTTGTGGCTGCGATACGCACGATGTCCCAGTCTGCCGGATTCTTGGGGAAGTCTTCCGGGGTGATGATGTCGCCAGTCAAGCGATTGATAAACTTGATGGCCTTCAGAATTGAGAAGTCGGGTGATTTTTCCTTTGCCTTCTGGTCCGGGAGGGTCTCGAATGGGATCTCCGCTAGGAGGTCGTCATCGCCATCGTCATTGTCATCGTCTCTTTCCTCGGTCGCGGAGGACTCTCCAACGTTCACTTGATCTGCAGGCGCGATGACACGAAGCGGAGGACCCGGGGTTGGCGCAGTGGACGGCGTAGCTACTGGCCATGGCTTCCCCAGCATGTTTGCTTTTCGCTGTTGTTCGAACATCTTCACGTCGTCCTTTTCTTTCTGTTTCTGCTTGAGCCAGGCCTGGATAGAGGTGCGATCGAATGGAGCCAGTTTGTGTTGAGGGTTGATAAAAGTCTCGGGCCCGACGTCCTCAATGAGATGGCTAAGGCATTGGCCCCAGGGCGCATAGAAATAACACTCTAGAAGACGGGGATTTTGTAATCCGGAGTAGCTGAAAGACATTGCGGTGATCAAACGCGCAACATTGTCTGCATGGGAGACGAGTCCGGGGAGCCGAAAGTTTGAACCGTTGTCGATATCGTGGTTGAGCATCGGATCAGCCATAGAGGTCGGAAAATAGGGGAGCGCACTTCAGCTGCCCTCATCTTATACAAACGCGCTGCACTAAAAGTCGCGGAGATATCTAGAGATGTTATCGCGATGATGTTTTTCACCTACATAGTGTTTCCGATGAAGAAAATACCAGAACGGGGAACATTGCCGACTCTCCAATGCCGATGGCTGTGATAAGATGAATCGTCGAAGACCGATACCAGCATATCCATTGTTCAGATCGCCAAGTTATGTGTCCACTTTAGAGATGAAAAGACCAGGAGTCATCTTGACGGACGTCAGATGGGGGCCGGGAGACAAAGGCTTGGTTTGAGCAAAGACTACTAGTAGTCACTCTGAAGTGCGTCACATGTCACAGTTGATGGATCCTTCAAATAGCCAAACTTGAAGTTGAACGTTGTCCGCTGTTCCATCTCCCCCCTCTTCGAACATGTACGTGGCTCGTCTGGAATCGTTTACCTCTCACTCAACACTAGCAGGTCTGACCTCCTCGAAGTGCCTAAAATTTCCAACTCGCGTGCTAGTATGGCCCAGTTCCCCGTGCCACAGTCATACAAGTCCAAGACTTCGAAAGGCAAAGCCATGGACTTCATCGTGTTCGGGTTTCCTCTTTGCAACAACTACCTGCTGGATTTTGCCGACGTACACAATCTCCTCTGCAATGAGCAAAATCCTCACCGACGTCGGTTCAACGTCTATATGCACCTGGCGTGGACAATTAAAAAGCGATTCGACGCCGTCTGCGTTAACCTCTCTGAAACAGACGATGGCACCGGGGATAACGCGTCCTTCTGTGTTGCGATTGCCTCCAACAGAACGAAGAAGCACCTGGGTCGCATGCAAACCTATCCGCACTTCGACAAGCTCGCCAACTTCTTGTGTCTATCTCCTGAAGCGGCGAAGTGGATGCTTCCAGACCGAGGTGCGATCCTCATTTTTACTCTCTTGCGGCACGACACTAACATCTAGTTTTCAGCTGATGCTTTAGATCTGATCAGAAACGGCACCCCGGCCATTTAAGCGTCTCACCCAGCAGGCCATTCGCGTGTCGTATATCGGGTTGGTAGAAGATGACTTTGTAATGATGTACTTCTAATATCAGTTTTGTAAATCCATTTATCCTCGCCTTTCGCGGTCCCTCTGTTCCTCTTCACGGGATCCTGCCTCAAAGCCCCATATATTTGTGTATTGCTTACGGTGCTGTTGGTGTTTTCAAGAGAGAACGAGGTCTTCTCATCATCTTCTCGACATCGCCGTGGCTTGGACAGGCAACCGCGAATGACTTGTATTTGGCGGACTACTTCGCCAATTTTTACTGGAATAAGTGCTGTACTAGTATACTTACTACTACCCCTTGCCGCCATCGTGATTCACAGCTAGTATTGCTCAATGCTCATCGAAGCGAGCATCCATCGGCTATAGGGGCTGGGAGGTCCGGACAAACGAGAATTAAGAACTACAACTGACGTGGCGAAACTCTGCGTGCGCAGCGAGCCTTCCCCCGCTGAATACGGATACATAAACATGTTTGTCTATCAGAGTTTTCAGTTTGAGCGACATTTTTTCATCGTTTGCTCCAGTTCCCTCCCCACATTGTAGCCTCACCGACCGAAGTTACTTTAAGGGGCTAACCGCATGCCGCCTTCCAAATCTAAAATCAGCTGCTTTCCAGACCCCAACCAATCTTTCCAGTTGACCACCATCGTCCAACTCCCACTTTTCTTTATTTCTCGATGGCGACTCCTTTCTCCTGGTCCGACACCGTTCAAATTGCACTGGGCTCATGTCTGCCATGCCTAAGACCGACGTCGGGACACGATGAACATCAGCAGCAGTATAACCCGGCCATAAACCGGATACCTCGCGCTCGCCCCGATGAGCTACAAGGACTGCTGGCCGACCCCGACACTGACACTGAAGCCGAGCGGATGTCTCTGCATTCGAATCCCGGACGGAGCAGGAACAAGAAGAAGCGGAGGACGAAGAAGACTTCCAACAACCCCCGCAGGATTACCCTCTTCGGGTACGACCTCTTCGGACGACCTGCCCCACCGCCGATCCAGCTTCCAAATGACAGCGAAGATGCTCTGTATCCGCGAAGAACGAGCGGGGCGCTGACACCGACCACGATTGTGACAAACCATTCGACAGCGTCGACCTTCGACTCCGATGCTGCACCGCTCGATGCCGATGTCATTGCTGCCCTGTCATCACCTGCATCCGCGGCTGCTGCCATCGAAGCTGCCGCACAGGCATCTGCTGAGGCCGAGGCCCAGAGGCTAAAGGAGAAGGAGGAGCGCCGCCAGAGGCGGAGAGAAAAGAGAGAGCTGAAGAAGTTAGCTGAGACTTTTGCACGAGAGGGCATTGTGGGCGACGGGGAGCAATTCGAGGGTTTCCAGGGCAGCGGCGGGCAGGCGCCTCCTAAGATGACGAGACCTGGATCGGACTCGGGCTCTGGCTCGGGATCTGGCTTTTCTGGCTCTGCAAGGCGGTTTGTCGCAGTTCCGCCACCACAGCCTGCACCGATCCCTGCACCTCCTATGGTCCTCGAGAACGACGACGACGATGCGGCAGATCTGGATGGTGGGCTTTATACCCGCAGCGCACCACGGGGCAACTCGAACGGTGGATCCGACTCCCGAAGCCGCACCTCAGCCTCCATGAGCGACAGAGCCCACCAGCTCCCGGATCCCCGCAACGTCCTCGCACACCTCCAATCCCAATCGCAAACCCGCCTGCGTTCACCCTCACAATCCACATTCCAACCTCCTCCATCTCTAGATACGACAAGGAAGAAGAAAAAATCCAAATCGTCGTCAAAGTCACGATCCTCAGCAACGACATCCCAGTCACCTTCCATCGCCTCTCCAGTGTCATCAGCCTTTCCCGGCATGCCACACGAAATTGTCAGCCCAAGTACTATCGAGCAAGGACAAGGTTTCTTCGACCTGGACGACGAGCTACCCGTGCGGAGGTCGCCTGCCACGCCCGACTTTCCGAGCACGAGGATCGGCGGTGCTCCCGCAGGCGGGTTCCCTATAACCGGCTTTGGTGGAGTTGCCGGAGCGAAGAGGTCCAAAGACTTCGGGGCTTTTCTCGCCACCCGAGGCGACAACCACAACGACGACGCAATTGATGGGCTGTAGAGCCTCTCAAGATGACCTTTAATGACCTCTGATTATTATAATCGGGATGCTAAGTATTCCATACCCCGCGTTTTCGTTTCGCGATTTGCATATGCTTCTCTTTTGGTTCCGTCGTCCAACTCTAGAGATTAATCATGGCGTGCCTCATCCATCTCTGCGATCCACCCTCCTTACCTTCTCTCCATGGTTCTTACCCTAATATCCGTATGCCTGATGAACCATTTTTTTGTCGTACTTATCCTGAATTTCTTACACATAGTATTTCCGATGCTTCTACATGCTACGATCTGTGACGAGATAGTGTTTGATGAAATGAGGTTTAAAATGTTTCTTATATTCAAAATTTCTGCCTCTTGTCCGAGTGTAGCCAAGTCATTGATTCCTCAAATTCCCAGTCCTCGAGCCTCGAGGAAGAGATAATAATTTCGCTAAGGTATGCACAACTCCATAATTCATCTGTCTTCGTTGTTTAACCTCTCTTCCAACCCCGGTTGCGCAGGAGATTCTGAGATCAGAAGTAACTTGGTTTAAGGTATCGGACAACGCGAAAGCATCGCACCTCGTCGCTGGAATGTTGCGTGTTGCTCCGCCTGAAGATAAGGTAACATTTCGCTCAGGCAATTTCTGTGTCATTCAAATTGGAGAGAATTATACGAGGCGGCCACGGACTAGCTCGCACTCACGGTTGGAGGTTCTTATTCCGCGAACGCCTTGGAAGATGCCGTCAAAGAATCTCCCTTCGGGGAAATTTCGATATCCTGATGCAATATCCCCTTTGTCAACGAGGTTTTGGTTGTCCATCGAATCGGAAGGCCGTGGATGTTGGGTGCGTTGTCCAATAAACCCTTACGTTTCTTGAGGCTGATGTCTTCCTTACCAACGTATCACACCCTTCACGGCTGCCCTATTATTTGAAGTCGACTCATGATTGGCAAGTCGAGGGATTCGCGAAGCAGATTCCAAGAGCCTTCCACTGTGCTCTGTGAATATCGGCACAGTTTGCAAGGAGTCGACGCGTCGCGCACTCGGCTGAGTAGTAGTAGTAGTAGTAGTAGTAGGTATACCGGCATGGTCCAAACGCTGAACACCGGTTTTCCGGGAGTATCAGTATGCGGGCAAGCGTCTATCGCATACCGTCCCGGGCTCTGTGCACTTATATCTATCAAGCCGCATCGCGTTTAAGACCGCCCTCACGATACAGTAAGCCCAGAGCAAAGAGACTCAAATTTACATTCACATGGATGGGAGATTGCAGCATCTCATCATGGGCTAGTGGACCTTAGGAAATTTGTGTCCTCGGTTTTGGTGCCCATTAGATTAGTTTTCCCGAAGCCAGTACCAACACTCAGAATGTGCTATGGTAGGCTTGTGGCTTCCTTGAGGAATAAATGATGCTGCTTGTCCTCCAAATCAATGTGCTTTCAATACGGCCTCGTTATACAGCACATGTGGATACGTATCTTCCATCACAGACAGTCCATAGGGAATTGAGTCATTGTACTTGTTTTCTTCGAGCATGAACATGGCATCATTCAGGAACGAGGACCTCAGGCAGCGGTCCATTTATTCAGATGACCATTTATAAATTATAGTTGCTCGTATTGTACGGACCAACTTTTGGGACTATTACAAGGGGATGGTTCTATTAATCCAGCACGCACTTTGCTTGCCTTTTTAATTGTATTTTCATGTCTATTCCCCCAAGAGAATCACATTCACGGAGATTTTGCCACCAAGCTAGTGCACACTTGTTTCACCGGTAGGCTCTCGACAGGGTAAGCCACCTAATACATGTATAACGCGACTGTGGGCCGTAATTGGCGATGTCGACTACATAGCGCCTGACTTCTCTTGTACGAAGACTGAGGTGAACGCGACTGGAACGCGATGAAGTGCGCGGACCGGCTATCTCGGTTGTGAATGATGCCGGACTCCGGCGGAAGGAAGGAATGAGGAACGACCGACCGGCAGAGACGAAAATTTTCGTACGAGGTCGTCGTCGCTCTCAGTGACGGGACGGTCCCGAGCAGCACGCTTTCACGGGTATTGACACCCTCGCTCCTCGCTGTGTATTCACGACGATGCTCTCTACTCCACTGCAGCCCTCCACAAGAAGAGAAACGGCTACAACCACTGATAAGACTGATGGCGAGGGAGGTGACACGGTGCGGGGATCTCGAAGTCTTGCGATGACAACAATAATGTAGTCGTAAGGCAAGGGAGGTTAGGAGATGTAGATGTAGGCCTGAGACTATGGGTTGGGCACTAACCGGTCAGTGACGAGTCCCGGACTTCATGGGCAGGTGTGGGGAGCGTGCAGCGTAGCAGAGTCGGGCATGGGCAGTCAGCGCCGCGCGACGATGGGGAATGGTGGGCTATGTGGGCGAAGCCTGGGTTTCTGCGAGGCAGGTCCAGGTACGACGCGGGGGGGTGGTTTTCCGGTGGATGCGCAGTCTGGTTTCGCAGGGCCACTTTGGTTTTCTCTTCACAATTCCATTACTTGCCTCTCTGACTACGGTAGCCCAGTGGGGTGCTAGTATGTGTAGTCTGGGAGAGACTTTTCGCGCTCCGAGCAGATGATGGAAGTTCTGACATTAGCGGCTGGAAGGCGAGCGTCGCGTACATGTATGGGCGATAACTCGTAAGGAGAAGACAAAAATTCGACAGAGTTCAAAGAAACCAGACCGAGAAGGGAACGACAGACATCAGTCCATAAAATGTCGAAATATCGTGAATTCGAGGGAAATTCCTTGCGTCCCAAAAAATTGGGACGGGCGATATCGATGAGTCTCGAGCTACATCGCAAATTGTTCATGCTCGTGGAGTCAGGCCTTCAGGACTCAGCATCGGTTGGCACAAGAGAGTACAAGAGCTCCAATAGGAAGCCTCACGCTCCGCAGTTGTAAGAAATCCCACTAAGGGATACGAGAGTGTTTATGCGAGGCGCGAAGGAAAAGATGATGGGGGAAGAAAGAACGGTGAGCTGTTCGAGCCAGGGGATAACTTGAGATTGACACAGCCTGTTGACGATATAAAAGGAGGTTGGAGAGGCTCCTAAGGCTATCTCTGAACCTCAATCCCAGCCATCTTACAACAACAAGTCCTCGAAAAGAGTTCATGGCCATCCCTACTCGCAAGGTCGCTAACGAAGACATCTCAGCCATCGGCTTTGGGCTCATGGGCATTTCCGCCTTCTATGGTGCCATCGAAGACGACGAGGCTCGATTCAAGGTAGCTTCACTTTTCCTTACGCCTAGGAGTTTGACTGACATATCCCCTCCCTCGAAGGTCCTTGACGCTGCATTCGAGGAAGGTTGCACCTTCTGGGACTCAGCAGACTATTATGCGGACAGCGAGGAACTGATCGGGAAGTGGTATGTCGGGGCCGACTATTGTGACTGTTCCGTTGGCTGATGTTGCGTAGGTTCAAACGTACCGGAAAGCGCGACAAGATTTTCATCGCAACCAAGTTCGGGATCACGCCCACTGCCCCCAATGGCAAACCTGAATATGTGCGTTCTGCGTGCGAGAAGTCTCTCAAGAGACTCGGGGTCGATACGGTTGGCCTCTATTACATCCATGTGAGTACAGATTCCAAGGTGCGACGCATTATACTTACTTGAATACAGAGAGTTGACCAGACAGTCCCAATTGAGCTCAGGTTGGCCCTTTCATCGTTCTAGTGCAGAAGGCTGCTTTATTGAACAAGAAAAAAAAGATTACAATGAGGGCATTAGTAGAGCTGAAGAAGTAAGCGCACTCATCTTCGTGGCAGGAAAGCAGCCCTGAAGTTTTTAATAGCGAAAGAAAAAATTCGCCACATCGGTCTCTCAGAGTCCAGCGCTGCCATACTCCGTCGCGCGCACGCGGTTCACCCAATTGCCGCATATCAAGTAGAATATTCCCCCTTCGTCCTGGACATCGAGGACGAAAAGATAGGGCTTCTCGAGACATGTCGGGACCTCGGCGTAGCGGTTGTAGCATACTCGCCGCTTGGACGAGGTATGCTGACAGGAACCTACCGTTCACCAGCCGATATTCCTGCAGACGATAATAGGAGGTACTTAACTCGGTAGGTGTCCAATATTCTGGAAAATCTTGCTGTAACTGAGCAAAAATCGATTTAGATTCAGCGAGAAGAACTTCCCGAATATCAACAAGCTCGTCGATGGGCTCCAAGAACTTGGCAATAAGCACAACGCTACCACTGGACAAGTGACGCTCGTGTGGCTCCTCACTCTGGGAAATGATATTATCCCGATTCCAGGGACGAAGAAAGTCAAGATGACAGGTGCTGTGAGGATACTTACAGGTCGATTCCTTACTAGTACCTTAAAGAGAATATGGCGGCGGCCAAAATACAGCTTTCGACTGAGGAAATTGCTGAGGGTAGAAGGATTGCTAATGACGCTGACGTGACAGACGGTGATCGTTATCCTGCCGACCACATGGCTTTTCTCTTTGCAGATACTCCACCTTTGGAGTGAATGGTGCTTGAGGCATCATTGGGGAGCTGGTCGTGGAAGGTCGGGACAAAGCTTATACACAAAAACGCAGTAAATTTGATGTTCCATGCCTCAATTATTTGTCTCGAGGCGTCCTATTGCTCTCGCAGCGTACGTCACGATTCCTGTGACAGTGACCGTTACTGAGGCGCACTTGCCTAATGTGGAAGGCCATCATTTGATCTGTTTGAGCACCTTGGCGTGCAAACAAACGAAGAAAAACGTAGCTCACAAAGCCATTCTTATTCTCTATAAGCCCCAGGATACTCTACGCGGAGAGCGAATAGATATCTCCAGCTCATTTTAAGCGCGTGCGATCGTTTCCACGCAGGATTTGTCGATGTTTGTCGGCAGCTTCGGAGAGACAATGGGACATTAGGACGCTGAGCCACGTTGAGAGCAGTCGCTTACCTCAATGTGCCATCAAGGGTATTTTCACTCCGTAAGGCGAACAATTGTTGCCAGATCGTGTGGAGGGTGCGGGAAGGTGGATGCGCTATGATCATCTTGGCATGACAGGCATTGCCGAAGGCCTAACTTCAACGGCGCTGAGCGTAAGCTGAAGTATCTCGAGTGAATAAACTCTCCTATATAACCTGCAAAACTTATCTGTTGAGGCTGTACACTGCGACGAGTCCGGGGGTCAAAATGAAGGCTCTAGGACCTTACTCACATTGAGCGATTTGGACCACAAGGCATCGGGCAGATAGGGCAGAAGCTCCGAGAAAATCAACTCTCGAGATTTCTTCGATCAGCATCCATGACGCAGTGCAAGAGCGGGGCCTCGCGAGGTTGGTGTTAGGGGACAATGCGTGGGAACGGCATCCCACATTGTCTTCTGTATTGAAACTCCGATTTATACCCAAATAAGGAAGGACCCTGAATACTTTGTTCTCAACAATCAAGGAACGCGCACAATGACAGCCTTGTATTTAAATACAAGACCCAAAATGCATGGGTTCGTCGCCTTCTCTCATCAAATACCATTTGCTGAACAAGCATCTGGTCACGACAAATCTCCTCTAGACTTTATTTCAACCTGATCCACGACTCCAGTAATGACTTCTGTTTCGAGTTGTGAGTACTCTTTTCTTGCTCTTTGCTCTGGTGAAGATTTCCAATCTGACTCTTAACATAGTCTTTTCACGAGACGCGATGCTGAAACGGCAGGCGCGTATTACCCGTGCGCGGAAGGTTGAACGACAACCCACTTTGAACATCATCCCAGAGGAGGATGAACTCAGAACGTCTTCAAGTTCGAGGTCTCCATCGCCAGTGCCACTCTCGAGCATTCCGAGTGGCAAGCAGTTGTCTGGTCTCAAGGCCAGACGAAGATACGCGAACATCTCTGACATTCGAGTCACTCACGATGCCACTTTTCGCGACGACAACGACCTTTCACCAATTGACGACACCCTCCTAACTGCACCACGCCCTGCCCCACGACCTCCTATGACACCCTCGAGCCCGCAATCATCGCCAGACTCCTTCCATTTGACCTTCACCGAGAAATCATTCACATTCCCCCATCCTCCTGAACCGACCTTTTCGCCGCTCGACCGGTCGGAATGTTACTCACCAACTCCTTCAATTTCCTCGCTTTCTTCAAGCCCATGTTCTCCTAGTGGCGCCATGCCACTGACGCCTTCTACATCCGACGACGAGTCAATCCCTTCTCGTACTTTCCACCATCGTGCCACCATCCGACCACTTGTCATTCACAAACATCACCCTCGTCCAGTTTCTCCTTCTGGAGAGATTTCTCTATCGCCTTCTCTCCTCCAGCCCTTCAAAGATGTCTCAGAAGTGAACATGTACGCGACGCTGTCACCTTCATTCCTGGAATCCGAATCGTCCGAATCCGACCCAGAGTCAGACTCAGAATGGTACACGAGGGAGTTCTCTAAGATCATCTCTCTTCGCTCTCCTCTTCCTCCATCTTTCCCGCTTCAGCAACCCTGTCGCCCGGATTCGATGTCCATCACCTCCGACGTTATCGTCCCCACCACGACCGTCAATAAACGACGTGTTTCGAAGACTTTCCAACCCTCTGTCGAGGCCGCTCCTCGTAAGAGAAATAGCAAGACTCGTAGCATCCCAAAATATCCCCCTCCTCCTGTTCCTCCTATCCCAGCCCACCTTCGCTCGTCTGTTCCCCCGCCGTCGTCACCCGCACCGGCTGTCCCACAAAATGTTCAGCGTCCACCTCCACGCTCGAGTATCCCCGCTGACTGCGTCATCGACCTCTACCTAGACGAAGACGAAGTCAGCAATGATTCATCTTCGGCGTTCTCGTTCACAATGTACGAGATCGACCTCGGCGAACGCGAGCTTGGACGCGACAGTCCTGCGAGTGCCTACTCTCAGCCCTCGTTCGAGGAACAGGGACAAGAGGTCTCTATGGACAACGTGAAGTTTGAGCTTGATTACCCTTTGATGCTTCCACTGTCGTTGCCTGGCACTCCCCTCGATCTCGAAGCAGACATCGCACGGGGCTTGGAAAGACTCCACAACGCCGAAGACGAGGCGATTTTCGAACAGGCGGAATTTGTTATCGAGGAAGAGGCAGTCCAGGAAGAGATAGTACAGCAACAGGCTTCCGTCGTCGATGCCGTTCCCGAGCGCCAGCAAGTTGTCGACGACGTCTTTTCCCCCATCTCCTCCGATTTCTCCTTCTCACCATCGCCGTCTGCCACCTCACAACACTCCTACAGTCGCTCCAGCCCCTACTGCGAGGACGAACGGGTGCTCAAGTCGAAATGGAGCACCTCTACGCTGGGCTCGATCCGCGAGGAGCACGAGCGTCGGGGCACCTCGAAGCTACGGCTCTACTTCGGCGGCAACTCACCCAAGCGGGCCTCGTCGTCATCGAAGAAGGCACCCGCGACGCCGTCGACGCCCTTTGGCCTCATCTCACCTCGCAAGGCAAGCCGCGGCCAGCCCTCGCCTCCTCCGGCTCCTGCGGTGCGAGGACACAAGTACGGGCACTCCGGGGCAGCTCGACGAACTCGAACTCGGACGTGATGGTTATCGGGTACGGGGTGAACGGGGCAGGTGTGAGGAGGCGCGGCAGCTGCACGACGGTCAGCGATGCTGGCAGCGAGGAGAGCTCGTCTAGTTCGTCGAGCAACGGCCTGAGGAGGAAGCCCATTCCCATCGAGATGTTCTTGAGGAATGCAGCCTGAACTACGAGTTTCGTTTCTCTTACATTCGTTTTTAATCACCTTGATCAACATTTTGCGCAACACACATCATAGCATTTTAGAAACATCGCTTACTTATTCCTCAGTCGTTCTTTACCTGTTTTAATCGTCTCTTGAGCATCTTATCTTTATTCTGAATACTGTATACTGCACTCTCTTTACGCGTAAACCCCACTGTAGCCATAGTCTCTTGCTCCAAATAAATGAATCCGCTACTCTTTAAAGTTGTCGCGTGATGTCTGTGGTGTCTATAACACGAACCTCCAGAGTTTCAGCACTATGAGTTATGAAAAAGGAAAAAAAAAAAGGCCGACGCTTTCAGCTGAATAACAGAACATCAATACGGTTCTCGGCACTCCGAGCACTCTTATTTCCTCCACTGTTCGAGTCTCAAGAATCGGTTTGATCATCCTCGCGCCGTGAAGGTCTGAAATCTTTCAGTTGATGGAGTCGATCGAGCACCCGGGAATATTTTCCATCGATACAATTCGTCAACAACAAAGCTCTTCCGCCTGACCGTGGCCAGGCCGTAACGAGGGGATTTATCTTATGGGTCTGCACAAGGCGAACTGCGACGCCTTCGAAGGGCTAACAGATACACCACTCTAGGGACTTTCAGCGATGCTCCCAAGTCCTTGTTACCTAAATAACCTTGTAGCCATTCCGGATGAGGTCTTTGGCATCAGCTAAAAGGGAGGTGTTAAGCACTGGGATGCGCGTAGCAAAATAAAAACAATACCCCGGTCTGGAAGCATCCATTCCGCTGCTTCGGGAGATAGGCGCAAGAACTCGGCAAGCTTTTCAAAATGTGGATACGTTTGCATGCGATTCAAGTGTCTCTGCGTCCTGTTGGAGGTAATTGCAACGCAGAATGATGCATTGTCGCCAGAGCCATCGTCATTTTCAGAGAGGTGAACGCACTCGGCATCAAATCTCTTTCTGATCGTCCACGCCAGGTGCATGTAGACGTTGAATCGACGGCGATTCGGATTCTGCTCGTTGACTAGAAGGTTATGCGAGTCGGCAAAATCTAGTAGGTAGTTTCGGCAAAGTGGAAATCCGAACACGATGTAGTTCATGGCGTTGCCTCGCGGAGTTCTGGATTTATACAGCTGCGGCACGGGGAACTGGGCCATAATGGCGCAAGAGTTGTGGGGTGGAGGCACTTCAAGGGATGCAGACCTGTTAAGTAGTATGAAATGAGCAGAAATACGACGAGACAATCTGATACACTTACATTGGATCCAACCACTAGTCACGACTATGAAGGCAAGTTCCAAGTTCTAGCATTCTTGAGGACACCAATAAGTTCCCACACCCCTATCGACCTCGAACTACTCTTATGTGTGGTGTCCAACAAGTGCAATTTATTTATGTAGTACGTTGTTAAACAGCAAACAGGGAATCCAAAGTTAGAGTATATAAACAGGTGAAGTAGAGAATCAGACCTCTCAGAAAGAAAATCTCCTCAAGTTACAAATAAAGCTCCACAAATTTTCCCCATCGTTCTATGACAGGCCGGACCAGGTCCTCCCATTCTCGTCCTTTATACGGGCCCTGTGTCCAGCGCCGGAACTCAAAAATTTCCTTGTGCACCGTGCCGCAATCCGTACACTCGTGCCGGCGGGTTGGTCGAAGTGGGAGAACAGCATCAGTGGGGATGGACGTAGGCGCGGACATGCCTCGTGCGCGTGAAGCACGTACATCCTCTCGCAAGCCATCATTCGATCTGTCGAGGTCATCGGCAGGAGCAGGCATCGCTCCCCAGCCATGGTTGAGGTAGGCTCCAGTGGATGCCAAATCGTCGAGTTCGGTGTGGACCAGTTTCTCTATGATTGGATTAGAACAACGCAAAAACTCAAGCTAGGTGGACTAAAGACAAACCGAGCCGGTGGCACCATGGTACCGTGGCCCCTGGCTTGAGGCTTCCCCTCATGAGACCTGCTTCCTCTTCGCCAGAGTCGGGGTAGCAACCACGCAAAACATGCTCTTGTGAGTGACACTGACGATCCCATTCTGACAATCGTTTTGCCACGTTGGCGGTACGACCAATCTTCAGCTTGATTATGTTTTTCTCTCGTGGTTCTTTGGCAGACAATGAGAAAAACCTAGTATCATAGACAGAAGTGGACGTCTTACCTCGAATCTCGAACGTGTAGATATACCCGTCCGAGTCAGACGAAGCACCCTTCTTCTCCATCAGCACCCTCAACGACGCCTGCGTCTTCTGGAGGAGGTAGGGAGGAATCCAATCTAGGGGTACAAGTAATCGTCAGAACTGAAGGCGACACATACTTGATTGACGTACACTTGAATCTAACATACTGCGAAGGTCCGCTCGTTCGAGTCATAAAACCAACAACTTCGAGAAACTTGTTGACATGCTGTTGACAGAAAACGGGGTCGCCTTTTCGTGTGCACCGTTTACCCTCTAACGTGGTGGCCTGGCATTTGCCATCCCAACGAGTTCTGCCACCAGTATGTGTGCATGGGACGCTTATCGATTCCTTCTTCGTTTCGATGGAATCAGCCTCATTATCTCGTATATGTGGTACGCGGACTGATTCTCCTTTGTTCGAATTGGTCTGCGTGAGAACCTTGTCTGTCGATCTGGGTGTCTGGTGGCGCGTCTTTGCCAAATTAGTGGATGTCGATGATCCCCTAGGATGCTTCTCCGACTTGATGACTGTCCGCGGTGATGTCGGCTGCTGAGCACCAGTGCTATGAACCGCAATTCGATGGGTCCACAAACACCCTTGATGACCACAGAAACACCGGGGATGCTAAGGGTAGCGTGTACACCCTGATCGGACTTGAGAAGGTTATATAGGAAAAGGATGAAGGACGAGGCTTGCCTCCGGGTCATAGAATCTTGCCTCGGCCACTGGTTGATAGTCTTTGCGTGAGCGTCCTACATTATCTGCAGGGAAAGGACGGGGCATAAGGAAGTACACTTGATGACCAAAGGAAGAACTTGCATAGAAAAGAAAGGATCACGTTCATTAAATATCTCGTCCGCGGACCGCCTTGGCCCTTCGGTGATGAGACCTGTGCACAAAGCCATCAGAGGGCAACGGCAATCGGCAACCAACCGTCCAATGCCACTGTCAACATCGGGTTCTGACAAACAGAACTGCGGGTCGGAGAGGGTTCTCGGACCCATCGATTCTTTGTCCGTGACCCTTCGGCTTAGGTGAGAGACGTGTGGTGGTAGGGAAACGTCAGAATCGGAAGCATCGCTGCGGTACCTTGTAAGTCGATTTCCAGCTTTCTATTGACGCTATGCTCACCTTTATCTCACTGCAAAACTGGACCTCGTTGTCGGCATATATCAAGGAATAGAGAACTTTGAGGAAGTGAAAGACCATTCCGGTGGGGAAGAGATACCGAATTGATGTCGAGCAAGTTGGGCTGGGCCTGGATTCGAACAACCGAAGGAGACTGTTGACATAATCATTTTCCACGCTTGTTGGTGTTGAGCAGGGACAGCCTCAAATATCGTGGACGTTGGAAGCAAGTGTATGTGTTGCTTCGAGTAATGCTGCGCCCGCCCTACTTTCGAGGGGGAGTTTACTGTATTTCGTACAAGAACAAGAGCGCGGTGAGTGTGAGACAGCGAGTTCCTCATCGCAAACACCCACTCAAGCCTGGTGAGACAGGTCGCACAATCTCGCTGTCAGGAGGTTTCGCAGGGAGTGTCACGTAAACATGCCGTCGGGTGAGTCTCTGTCGAGGACCAAAAGCCTAGAGGTAGTAAAGGTTGGACACCAACGAGGAAGGGGAATTTTCCACGAGTGACATGTGGATGCCTCCTGCGAACGACGATTAGAGCGCTCGACGGACGAAGTTGAAGGGATCCAGAGAATTCACGAATGTTATCCAATAAATTATACTTATGCGACGCCGATACAAGAAGCTTTCGCATTGCTGACATTGTTGAGTGTTCGATTCAAGCAGCGAAAACAACGCGATGCTTTGACGCAAAAGGGATCTTAGAGTTGCTAACTTGCTCTACGTAGACAACACCCTTTCCCTCGTGCACTCGAGTAAGGCTATAAGGTAGGACTAGGAAGCGATACGGCCAAATAATCCCGATGCCGTCTCGTATCACCTAGAAAGTGTCAACTAAGAAGAAACTTAAACGAGGCTGTTCACAAGGAATGGCTAAACAAAGGAATGGATAAACAATCGTGCTGCCTTCTCCGATGCTGTAAAATTAAGTTTAAAGACTTGGATTGTGGGGTCAAAAGGGAATATTCTACAAGTCTTTCTCCGTATTCTCAAAGTTTGGCAACGATCCTTGAGTCTTGGATGACTTGTCGCGAGGCCGCGTCATCACATTCCTAATCGGTCTGGTTGATCGCAATAGTAGAAGTTTACGTTCGAGACTTGATGTATTGAAAGTTAGCTATTATGTCGTCAATGAGCTGTTACCATAGCACCTAGTCGAAAAGTCAACCTGCCGCTGCATAAGGTTCATTCAAGACTCCGCACAATAGCACCTGGTAAGTAGGTACAAGAGAAAGGTCTCAACTTGATTTGTATGGTTTTTCTTTGTCATTAGTGCATAGGTTCTCAGTAAATAACGGTTGCACGGCCTAGCTCCTTGCGGTGAAGGAATAAGCGCCCGAAGGCAATTCGCCGGACCGGCCTTCCACTTGGCATCTGCTTCGCCAAGCCAACGCCAACTAACACCGATGGTCGGATGATTATTGAGCGCTGCTATGAACGCCTATTCTTGTTCACCTACGATGAGCTACTTTTGTGTACGTGAGTGGTTGAAGGGCTGCCAGGGAAAGAAGCCTAGTTGGAGTCAAGATCAAGAGTCAGCTGCCGCGGACGTGGATGGAGGAAACAAAGATGTGCACGTTGCTTCGACTAGCGAGGACAAACGATCAGGTGTAGACTATGTAGGGTACGAGAAAAAAATCAAGGTGAGAAGGTGAGGTCATCTAGGACCGTGACCATCACACAGCTAACGATTAATGAAGACCCTTCGTTTTAGACCGGTGACCGTCTGTATATGACAGAGCGTGATCTATGAGAGGAATCTGTGATCATCGATTCTCGTATTCAGGCGCCTATCTTCATTTGTCGTCCCAGCAGTCACCATGTTTCTGCCAGCCCTCAGCACTGTCGTCATTCTAGTCTTGCTTTATCGGGGCGTGGCAAGGCTCTTCAAGTACAAGAAGATGTCACCCGACTTGACCTATAATCAGCTCATGCTCGAAATAACGGATATCCTCCATCCAAATACGAGCATGGAAGAACACCTCAAAGAACGGGCAGAGGCAAATCAGAGACTAGTCCGCGCCCTCCATATATCCAACACTTTTGTTAGCGCAGACATTTCGGTCCACAAGACCTTTGTCGGACATGCAAGGCTCCTCCTGAAAGGCACCCAACGCCGTGGATGGGCCCATTTCCAAAGGATAGTCGCTGAAGCCGTGGAATGGCAATTGTCATCCCCCCAACTGCCTCACGATCAATCTCATCACATATCCCTATCCACAAATCAAAGAAAGGACAAATGTTTTAAATTCGACTCCTCCATTCAAAACATCACCCTTGTCATCGTCCTCATTGGCATTCTCCAAGTCGACAAACCCATCCAATCCCTTTCCCACCAAGATGTCACCCTTGTCGCCGAGCGTATCACCACTCTATGGAGATTATCCAAGAAGCCTGGCCCAATTCCCCCCGTCCTCTTGACGGAGCTCACAGCGCACCTGCGTAGCCTGGTGCCGATGAATGGCGTCGACGATGAACTGCATTTTATGGAGCCTCTGGATTTTGTGATTCCCACTTGGGAGACGCTTTGGAGGGTGGTGGCTACGACTGTGGCATATGCATATGGAGATGTGGCTATGAGGAGGGAGTTTGAGGCTTTTAATGCAGACCCGTCGGAGGAAAGATTTCGAAGAGGAGGATGGGAAGACTCTGTGCAAAAAGCTGACAGAGTGAGCGTCATGGGTATTGTGAGCGAGGCGATGAGACTCCACCCTCCTTCGAAGCACATCGGCAGGTCAAAGATGAAATGGAGATGGTGTCCCTCCTTCCTTGCAAATTGGATTGGACAGGACATGATAAAGCAGATGAAGCATGCGGATGTCGAGAAACTTCTCCGGTGCGAGATTTGGGGGCCAGATGCTGATATGTTTAAACCAGCTCGACACCATCCAGCCGAAAGCCACCCAGAACACAAATGGGCCTTGGCATGCATATTTGGACACGGGCCTCTGAGGTGTATAGCCAGCTCGTGGGCGGCCATGGCAGTAGGCGTCATCAGTGGTACTGTCCTCGACCAACTCGACAGTAATGGATACGTAGTATACGCTGGGCAGGCAATTGGCAGTAGAGAGGGTTGGAATGACTGGGTTATAAAAGGAACACAATTACTGTAAAATATCTGTACTCAGGCACTATATCTCTTGGCATTACCGCTTTCTTCACCAAGGCTCGCAAGCTGCACTGACGTTCCACATAGACACAGCTTCTTGGATGACGAGCATGCTGAACGAACCCGAAGGTGACAAAATGCGCAGGACAACCCGATTACCGAGCGATCGACGGTAATCACTGGGTCGAGCGAGCCATCGTCGAGCAGATCCTCTTCCATCGTGACCTGATTATCCAAGCTGGATTGAGGGCATAGATACCAATCTTGCCGGTGGGAGCGTCTCGTCGTCCAATCTTCGATGTTATTGTAGGTCAAAGTCGCCTTGTAAACCCTGTTTGAACCAAACTGGGACCGATGCTCGAAGTATAAGCACCGCTGACTAAACGCGTCAGAGCGACCGTTGGTGGCGATTAAGACAGGCGGCCGCAGGTCGTCGTTCGCAGGGAAGAATTTGCCAGTGGCGTCAGCCCTATTGACTGGGTTGTAGTTAAGGAAGTGGTCGGGGTCCATGTTCGCTTCGCCGATCTGCCTGACAATGGCGATGTATCGAGCCTGACATTGAGAGGCTATGGGCGAGTCGCAAGTATCGGTGCTGTTGTTGGAACTTGGCCAACAGCTTCGATGGCGACACAGTTGGTGGCACACCAGGATGCCATGTCGATGACTGGTAACATCGGCCGGGTCAAGGCGGGGTCCACCATTTATAGGTCGTGATAAGGTAGGAGCCAATACTAGGCTAATCGAGGGCGGCTCAGATGCACCGTCCAAAATTGGCGCAGTTCATTGGAGAGGGCGATCCTCCGGCTGGTTGTTGATGGTGGTGTTGTAGCGGCGCAAGCCAGTCTTGCGAGACACCGGCATTGGTGACGCGCGGGCTTTCGACACCATTGTAGATTATGCCGCCCAATTCATCGAAGCACTTGTCAACATTCCTACTCGCAACGACGAGCAATGAGTTAGAGCACGATCGGAAGAGTGTCGTGTCAAACCTGCTTACCTCGTCTGGCCATAAGAGCACCGCGAACGGTCATCAAAAAAGAAGCAACCAATTAGCTGGAGAGCGGGATGTCAAACATTGAAGCTCGAAGCATGACAGATTACTTACCTTTTCGTCTTGAAATTACTCTACTGTTCACGCTCTACCCAGCCAGCGAGACCATACTGACCGGACCCTAATAGAACCTCATCACAAATCGCTCCCGCATCGAGGGCTAAGCAGATGAGCAACTAGGTTGTCGTACAAGACGATGGCTAGTCAAGAAAAGGGAACCAGCAGCCAGTGGTCTCTAGTGGTTGGGGAGTAAGGAGAAAAACACATCACGCGAGTAAGCACTTTCCGAAGAACCACGGGATGATCGGAAAGCAATTACTGCACTTGGAAGATGTTCAAGGTCTCCTAGTCTCTACTGCGCTGCATGTTTGGAACTTACCTCCTCATGCACTCGGCCATCCACAGGTCGATAGCAGGTTGAATGACGTCACGCGATCTCCCTTCAAGGTTCGAAAGTGAGGAGAAATGTGGTTTACAAATCTCGGTTTGAATAAGATTATTACAAGACCATACATTGACGTGCCAGGAGAATCGCTGAGCAACGAGACGCGTGGTAGGGAAGAGGAATTGCTAAACAACCGTGCTGCCTTCTCTGATCAGTTCCACGATATTATCTGCGAAAAGGGAAGGTAAGACCGAGTAGAAGTGGTGCAAACTGAAGGAATCGTACCTCGTTCTGGATACATCCATCCTGCTCCCTCAGGATCTAGGCCCAAGAACTCAGCAAGTGCTTCAAGGTACCGATACGTCCTCATGCGGCTCAGGTGCCTCCTGGTCCTGTTGGAAGCAATGGCGACGGAGAAATGTGCATTGTCGCCTGAGCCGTCGTCTCTATCCCACACATCAACGAGGCGAGCATCGAAATGTTTCTCGACCTCCAACCCCATGTGTATGTAGGCGGCTAGTGAACGTTGAAAGGCATCCTGGCTATTGAGTTGAATGTTGTGTGCGTCGGCGAATTGTAGCAGATAGTTCTTGCTAATTGGAAAGCCAAACACGACGAGGTCCATTACTTTGCCCTTTCGATGTTTGGACTTGTACAGCGGTGGCACGCGGAACTTCGCCAAAATGGCACTGGAATTGCGGGCTCCAGGGACCTCGAGACGTTCAGGCCTGATATCATTGAGCGAAAGTAGAAGAATGCTAAGAGGATCACTTACATGCGTTATTGAATAATTGGCAAGTAGAGGCGAAACGAACACTGAATCATAATGTCGTGGTCAGGTTCGAAGTTCAAGTGTTCAACATGCGCCCCTTTATGCTCGTGCGTGACAGGTGACATTACATCTCTTAAGTTCCGCTCCTTCATCTAGTCCTCACTTTAACATCAATTGTCGACCTTATCTGGCCATGATGGGCCCGGTTTCGACATAACTTGGCGAATGGGAACAATGTGCTTTCTTATGTCGGACTTTGAAGCATGAGGTTATCCACTGTGCTGAGTAAGTATCTGAGCATTGTTCTTCTCTCTAGGATTTTTCGCTGTGTTCTAGCAGCGAAACTGTCGCAGTCCTTGTACCCTCTAAAGCGTCAGCTAAGAAGAAAGACTGGGCCATTCTGTCGCAAAGAAACGAACGGCGCACCTGAAACGAGTTGAACAGAGACATGATTCCAGGAAGTCGAAATCGGAGTACATTTGCACAATCGTTATGACTGCGAGGATATGAATAATCTGTCTTTACAGCAGGACAGCTAAACGGACTAGTCGTTCATTGAACTTCATTCTATTGCCGGCTATTTTCTTATTTAAGGTCAGGAACAGCATGAGGATCTTAGAAAGACGCATCAAGCGCTTTCAGAAACGGCACCAGGAAGCATAGAAGCAAGATAGAACGATACTCGACCCTTGAAGTCTATAAATTACACGGTCGTTTCTTTCATTATCGTCGTCGTACAACTCTCAGATAACGCTGTGGAATAAAGGAAGAGCTGTGTTGCGAGAAGGTATATGGCTAGATGACCCCAATACCGTCTTGTATCACCTGGAGGGCGTCAGCTGGGAATGAAGAGGACAGTGAGGCCCGGGAAGTCAAGAAGCAAAAGAAGAATAGCACACCTCGGTCTGGATACATCCACTCCGCTGCATCTACAGGCAGGCCCAAGAATTCAGCAAGCTTCTCGAGGTGCGGGTAGGTCTGCATGCGTTTGAGGTGCTTGTTGGTTCGATTCGAGGTGACTGCTACGCAGAAAGTCTCTCGACTGAAAAGATCAGGGTCGTCATCCACGAGGTCGACGCAGTGCGCGTCGAATTTCCGTTCAATTGTATACCCGATGTGAAGGTGCGCTTTGTACAGACGTCGAACCGCGTCCTCCTCATTTGGCGCAAGGCGATTCCTCTCGCAGAAGTCCAGCAAGAAGTTATTGGTGATTGAGAATCCGAAGATGAGGAGATCAGTTGTTTCGCCGTCCGATGTTCTGGATCTGTACAACGGTGGCACAGGAAACCGCGCCATAACAGCGCATCCGGGATTGGTTTTGGGAGGAACCTGAAGAGTAGACCTGGTAGATTGTAAGCAAATATAGAGGAGGTACGAAGAGCCACGTACATCGGATCGTGAAGACCTGGCGGTGCGGTGGACGGTGCTGGAAGAAAGGTTCTGGTTCAACCCATCAAATTCCCCAGTTGGAACCGGTCATCCGGCCCGTGCAAGTCCTCGAACCTCTCGCTTATGTAAGTATAACTTCTTCCTCTCCGACTCCATATGAAGTTCCATGGCACCCTACGGTTGAGGCTGCTCCATGGACTTCTCCCTATGATATTAAATCAATCGCCATCGATTTTCCGATCGAGGGAATGACATTGTTCTTGTGCTTTGTTCTCCATTCCGGGCGTGAAGCCCACATTTTCAGGACGCCAATGTCATTTTCGACACAGGCCAGGATACTTATCTGTCTTGTATAAAGTCTTTTGTTGAACGTGCGTTTTTTTCTTCTGTTAACGTTCTTCTGTATCCATGTCTGATCAAAACCGCAACTCAGACTCCAACAATCATTCCGACTTTCGCCTCCCTGGTGCCGTTTCGCGCCCGTACAGACAAGCTCGTCTCATCACGACACTGGCCTTCAGCTACTCCGGTATCCTGAATCCTAGTCTAAAGGAATGCCACCTGCACGCACCTTGGGGGCACATATTTGAAGATCTCATTGACGATCTCGGACTGGAGACGTTCATCGTCGCTCAGCACTCGTTTTCGCCATTCGACCGTGTCTCTATCCAGGACTGGTACAAGAAGAAGCAGGAAAAGAAGAAAGAAATCAGGAGAATTGAGCAGGAGCGAAATGCCAATAGGTTGGGGAAGCCATTGCCAGTTAAGGTGGCCGAGCCGCCTGTTCCGACTCCAGCCGTCCCACAGTTCTCCACTAGCCAGGCACTCAATGCAGGCACCGACGCAGATGACCAAGACATAGACCTTCTCGCCGAAACCTCCTTCCGAACTCTTGCCGACGAAAGGTCTGAGGAAAAAGTTCCCGACTTCTCCATTTTCAAAGGCCTCAAGTTTCGCAATCGCGTGACCAATGCCATTATGACCCCAGCTGACTTTCCCAACGATCCCGCTGACTGGGACATTGTCCGGGTCGTGGTGGCCAAGGCCATGCTGCTTGCAGAGCTGAAACCACCACCCTCGCGCCATATAGAAAGCGAAGTCGCTTTCCACACTGCTCTTGGCAAAATCATGGTCAAGGCCAACCTGCAGGCGTGGAGGCAAGCCGAACGCGCTTGCGCAGCCGATGAAAAACTTCAATCTTTGGTTTTGGTTGCATGCGTAGGGGAATGGTGGACGTGGAGGCTGGCTAACAGGCGGGAGGTTATTCCACCAGAAGATACGCAGCCAGAGTCGACCTCGAATATCTTGCCCTCCGACCCCCGAGTAGAACTGCCAGAGGCGGCCAGCCAACGCCAGTCACGTCGTCGCAATGCAGCTGCTCCCGCCCAACCCAGTTCGACACCTGAAGTTGGTATCCGCCCACAACCGCGAGTGGCAAAAGAAAAAGCCAAAGGAAAATATGCACAGCCTCCAGAAGACGAACCAGACGACGATGACGACAAAGTTCCTTACGACCGCGGTTCTAGGAAGGGAAAGGAACCAGAAGACGAACTACCTCCCACCCTCGCGCCCCGCAGAGTATTCAAGACCGCGCAAGCCGGCTATTCCGATCAAGCCGAGGCGAATATTGTCGACGCGATTCCTCCTCACACCAACTGGTCAGATTTCTTGCGTCTTAGCACTCCAGCCTCAAACCAGGCTTGGTACTTGGTTCATTACTTCCTTCAGCACGGCCAAGTGCCAGGTGTGGAATTGGTGCGAAGCCATCCTGATCGTTTTTTTTGCCTTGCTTTTCTGACCCCAGGGGTTTCAGCCTTCCAACGACAGTGGTCCTGTGCCAGGGCCCAGCAACGCATCTCGCAAGCGATCTGCAGAGCCGACTCCGGTGGTAGGGGGCCGCAAGAGCCATTCAAAGAAGCTGAAGTTGGACTCCGTTGGCGTCGAAGTGCGTGAAGAAGAAGATTATGCGAGCGAGGGTGTCATGACAGATAGAGAAGAACGGGGATAAACATGAGTTGAGTCTGTTCGTAGGCATCATAACCAATATAACACATCTTATGGCATTCTGCTATCGGATGAGCAGACCTGGTGGGTGATGTAAGCTATGGAGACAGATCAGTTCCAAAATCATCCCGTATGAGGTTCATTTCAACCCGCCGTATTGACCAGGCGTAGGCGCCTTCCTTGCGTTCAGTTCACCTGTGAATACTTTGTCACGTGACACGCTTGGACGACCAACGTGCGGATACAGTACTTGTATTATACTGTTATAATACAGGAAACCGTGAGTAAGTAGCGTTTTACCTATGGCAAAACCCTGTTGGACAGAAGCGATGTGACCATTTCTTCTCTATTTCAGGATTTTTCGGTCAGTGACATGAGATTGGCGCTAAAGACCCTCTTAGTGATGCAATTCGCGAACAAGCAATCCCGTCGCCCTCCAACTTCGAAGCCTCTTCGAGGTAGCAATGAAGAAGATTATCGCCGGTATGTTTCTACCTACAGTAGTTTGACACAAATTTTTGCGGCACATACTTAGAAAGCCCTGTGGTTTCGCACAGCCGAAGAGGCTTCAAGTTTCTGCTGTGTCTGTAAATGACCATATTAATGGTGCCATCTTGGATCGGCTCTATAGCATTCACTGAAAAGGAGACGCTGAGAGGCGGCAGATAAAAAGGAAAGTGAAGGACCATACCTCGGTTTAGAAGCATCCATTTCGCCACCCCAGGCGACAGGCAAGAACTTCACAAGCTTTTCGAAATGCGGATAGGCTTGGAGGTGGGCTCAGGTAGCCCTGTGTATTGATCGACGCAATGGCAACACAGAACGACACATTGTCGCCAGGGCCATCTTCTTTTTCAGAGAGGTCAACGCACACGGCGTCGAATTGCTTTTTGACAGTCCATGCCAGCTGTACATAGACGTTGATCGACGTCGCCATAGATCCTGCTCGTCGACTAGAAGCTTGTGGGCGTCGGCAAAATCCAGCAGGTAGTACCAGTTGTTGCAGAGCGGAAACCCGAACGTGATGAAGTCCATCGATTTGCCTCGCGGACTCTTGGACTTGTACAGCTGCGGCACAGGGAACTGCGCCATAACGGCACAAGGATCATGAAGTAGAGGTACTCCAAGTTGAAGGAGATCAGACCTGGTAGTAGAATATGAACGAGAATACGACAAGATATGCTGAAATTGTTACATTCCGGATAGCCGAGGTCCTCCTTCAAGCTTCAAGCTTTACTAGCTTCACTGGCCACGCGTTCCGAGTCCCAGCGTTGGTGAAGCCTACCACAAAGTTGAAATGTCGTTGAGTGGTGGCACAGAAAAGTTCCCACATTCCTCGAAGACCCTGACATATCGACCTCAGAACTCAGTAGATAGCCTTCATACTTTTGGTTACTAACCGTTTGTACAAATTGGCAAACATTATTGCCTGTATAGGTGCCTGCAAAGCAAAATTTATCCATGAGGTTGGTCCTCAGTAAAACAAATGGAAATTTCAAAGTGAACGAGAGGTGATGTCCCTGAGATCGGAAGCAAGACTTGTGTACAGGAAGTTAGCTGGAGTTATAGATATAACCGGACAAACGTTGCCCAACGTTCGATGATAGGCTTAACCAAGCTGTGCCACTCTCGACCTTTATTCGGTCCATGCGTCCAGCGCCAGAATTCGAAGATTTCCTTGTGCATCACACCGCAATCCTGACACTGGCGCCGACGGATTGGTCGCCATTCGGGAATAGCACTGGAGAACGTATTTGGGCGTTGACGAAAACGTGCGTCCCGTGGCGAGGTGTTCCTATGAGCATCAGGCGCAGGCATCGCTTGCCACCCGGGAGTGAGATAAGTGAAGGTGGACGCCAAGTCCTCAAGCTCGATGTGCACTCTCTAACAATGAATTAGAATGTCAACAGAGGATCAACAAAGAGACAGAACATACCGAGTCGGTGGGACCATGGGACCATTACACCTGGCCTTAGCATCCCCGGCAAGAGAGTTGCGTCCCCGGCCTCAGGCTCCGGGTAATAGCCACGCAGAACGTGTTGTTGCGAACCACACTGGCGATTCCACTGGAACAATCTCCTTTCCAGGTTCTTGGTATAGCCGACCTTTAACTTGATGATGTCCGGTTCTGCCAAATCTGCAGAAGGAATTGAGCACGACCAAGATTCATAACCACCAGCGGATGAATTACCTTTGATCTCGAAAACATAAATATAGCCAGCGACGTCCGACGGAGAACCTGTCTTCTCCATTTCCACCCGCAGTCGTGCCTGCGTCTTCGGGTGTAGGTAGGAAGGAATCCAGTCTGGGAGGATACGTAAGCATAAAGCTAAAGGCAAAACACTGTAATGACATACATACCTTCGAAGTTGACGTATTGCGAAGCTTTGCTTGTCCGAGTGTTAAAACCAGGAACCGCGATCAATTTGTTGACGTGCTGGTAACAGAAATTGGGCTTTCCGTTTCGCTTGCACTGAGAGCCTTTCAACGTGATGGCCTGGCATCTGCCACGCGTCAAAAAAGGTGGGGCGCTTATCGTTTCTCTCGTATCGATGAAGTCAAACCTGTCATCTCGGAAACACGGGGTGCTGATCGATTCACCTCGGTTGAAATTGGCTGGTGCATGGGGATAATTTATCGATTCGGTTGCCGGTTTGTGTGTCGAAGTCGGTGCTGGACGAGGCGATGGACTGCACCGATCGGAGTTCGTACAAGCCGGTTGGTCGTCCAGAGGAAAAGAACACGACCGTCTCGTGGCTGTCGTCCAGGATTTTCCGAACTAGTCGTTGCTGGAGACGGTGGTGAGTTGGGGAGGGATGAAAGAAGGTGACGCGAGAGTACTCTCGTGAGCACTTACGACGTTCGATTTCGATAGGCCCACGAATCTCGATATCAGTACGCCCACAAAGCTCGTTGTCGACAGGCCCACGGAGCCCAATGTAGACAGGCCCATTGATCACTATTTTGACAGATCCATGCATATTCCCAGAGTTCACGGTAGAACCAGAGAGAATGGCGCGGAGAAGGTCCTGATGGGAAGTGAGAAGGTTAAGCAGAATAGGATGTATGAAGAGGCTTGCCTCTATCTCGTGGGATCCAGCTTCAGAGTTGTGATGGCTTGCTCCTGCGCTATGGTATCGTGGTGGCGAATCATGGCACCGCGATGCCAACTCGCCGTGTTGTGCTTCCAAAGCACGAGAACCTTCCTCACACTTGGAATCTCCGGCGGTTGATTTGTCGAGTCTTGGTGTAGAGGCAGCTGCGTGGTCGTAGCGAAAACGACCAACGTTGTGCGCAACAAAAGGGCGGGGCATAGCGAAGTACACTTGAAGATGGGCCGGGAAGAACGTATGCTGAAGAGACAGGGCCGCTTCCTTTAAATACTTCGTCAGTGGACCATCCTTGGGGACGACAACAATGCGCACCAGCATCAGAAAGCAGCAACAAACGGGAAACAATCGCCAATCGCCACTGTCAGCGTTGAGTTACAACAAACGGAATCATTGCTTTCAGCGCGTTGGTGGATCCAACAAGGCGTTTGTCTTCGACCTTCTGCATTGTGACAGGGAGTCGCCCATTCACGTCCACTCCAAACTCGAACAGCACCGCTGCCGTAACCTCGTAAGTTGACGTTCTTCCTTTCTACCAAGAAATTGTACTCACCCTGATCTAGCTCCAAGGTTACGCTCCTTCATAGAACACTTTCCAGGAATTACACACTTTGAGGATGTGAAGACAACCCCAGCAGGAAGGAGGTGTAGAGGTGCTCGAAGTCTATTTCATAATCATTTCCCACGTTCGCTTGCGCCGACCCTTTTCGGGAGGCTACACCATCACTGACGGCAAACCGAGGGTCAAGAAATCCCGTTTAACTCGTTCCGGGTTCGGGAATATTCATGTTCACTGCGATGTTATAGTACATCTCTCAGAACCTGGTTTAAATTTAGCTCTGTGAGCCTACGTACAGGAACCAAATAATTTCAACATGATTTCTGAATTTAAGGAAGCCTGTTTGTCAGGGCCATTGGCGACTACTTAAGATCATGTTTATGAGAACTGGCAAGCACCGTTACTTCGAATCTACTGCACAGCTTCAGATGTAAGGCTACGGCAGCAACACGAAAGACTGCCTAACAGCCGACCACATGTGTATGGTCCAGTATCACTGACCCAGACGTGGGCCGCAACCAGGATGGGATTACCTACTTCCACAGTCCATGCATCGGTAAATAGGCAGGACACTCATTTCTTCCAATGCCTTCTGATGTAGGAAATTAACAAGGTACGGGATCGTGACGCCTTCATTAATTGCGCCTTTTTGCGACCTCATTCAAGCTAGTCTCATAATCGTAGACGACCCGAGAAAAAAAGTACCACTGCTCATGCTAATTATACTGCACCTATCAGTACCTGCTCTATGTCTCATCCTGCGTCCAGAGAAGAGGAGGAAATACTGGAAAATTTTTCAGGTCGACATCTTAACCGTGCCTCCGTCATTTCTTAATCCCGGCGCTTGCCTGTATAACAGAGAACTCAGCAGCGTCCGCTGGATAGAGAAGCGACATCAGTCCCTTGAAGGTACTTAGCAAGGAAGAAAAGCTCGTAAAAAGAAGCTTGGCTAAATTTAGCAGCAAAATATGGAGTGGAGATGATATAATAAGTCCGCAGCTTACACGCAGAATAGATATCCGGGCGCTAGCGCGTAGGCGTAGGCAAAATACTCCAAAACAGTAAAAAAGCGGCAGAAAATGAACTATTAAATGAGATAGTAAGGGCTAGCATAGGGCAAAAATTGAATGCGGTGCGATAATAATATGCCAACAATATGCATGGTGGATACACTAAATCTATGATCATGGTGCATACTTGTAGCGCACCATCATCAGCACAACAGGCGTGGGCGCCAAAATGGAGGGGTTTCAACATGCGTTTACCGGGCGCATTCCAACAGTCCTAGCAGAAATTTCAGAATGGGGCTACATTGCAACATGGTGATGCACGTAGATTTCTGACCAAGAAGTCCAACTTTCACCAGCCACAATTAGTTGAAGATACTTCTAACATTCAAGCACCCGGCTCAAATTCCGGCGCTCGCACATTCCTACTTACCGTTCGGAAGAGTTGAAGGGAAATTATGATTTGAACAAGATAATCCAGAAAACAGAAAGCGTCCGGGCGCTGCTTGTCCATTTACCCGATTTGAAGTTGAAATCATGAGGTGGGGGGATTGAGAGATCCGAGACGCCGGGATCGCGTATCAGCAATTTGGTCATGTTGTGCAAACGATCGCGAACAGCGCGAATCTTACACATACGCACTTCTTGCCGACAACCTTCATGTAGGACATTCCATGAAGGATGGACTAGAGCTGCGGGCATATCTCTCTCTTTATACCCTCCATTTCCCATTCTTTCGAAACTTCGGGACGTACTCTTGGGTGTCCTGACCAACACCCATGTGGTTAGAATGACCCACAAGATGCAGAATACGGATGGTGCCAAGTCGGTACATTTACCCCGTTGACAATGATACCCCGTTCAGAAGGTGGGTGCCGCATCGACGGTCATGTGGAACTATTCGGTCTGTCTAGAGACCCTAATACTTATCTTTCCAGCTCTCTCTATCTAGGAAGAACCCCCTACGAAGAAATAGAACACGCTCTGGCGAGGAGATACCGCTGAGGATGTTGGAATGAAAATGCCTGAACATTTGTCCAGAAGAATGCGAAGGCGGAGATTTGGACCTCACTATCCTGTTCTTCGTGATGCGATGATGGCATCTTTCAATTTCCCTTTTTCTTCCCGACTATCAAAGCGTTCCGGGCAAGGCACAGGCAACATTCAACAGGGCGCCTCCGTCAAGCAATAATCCCTTCAAGCTGTGCCTGTCAGGGAGGACTTATGACGAAGGTACTTATACCTGTCGAATTCGCGGGGCGATTCTGTCCGGGGACCCTTCCATCTCTCTTCAAGATGCATCTTCTCTCCCTGTTCCTTTCACTCTCCCTCTTGCTCAGAGCCAGCGCAGCACCACCGGGCCTAACTATCCCCACCCAACAAGGCTCCGTTACCGGCACTCTCGTCTCCCCCACCGTACGACAGTTCCTCGGGATCCCCTACGCCACCGCGCAGCGTTGGCAGCCGCCCCAACTGCCGCCCAATCGCACCCGCACCTTTAACGCGAATAGGTTCGGAGACTCATGTTTCCAGAACCTCGTACCTCTCTTCGCGGACTACCTGCGCGTCGTGGGTGCCGGGGAAACACTCGACGTGCCGACCTCCGAGGATTGCTTGAGCGTGAACATCTGGTCTCCAAGCGTGGAGCGCCTCAGAGGGAAGCGGAAGGCAGCAGTGTTAATTTGGATATATGGTGGCGGGTTCATTGTTGGAACGGTTCGTACATTCATATGTGAATCCATAGAGTATCATCCAACTCACGTTCAATTTGACGGACAGAGCAACACCAGGTTCTATACTGGCCAGAATATCGTCTCTTCCAATGACGACATCATCGTCGTCTCCTTCAACTACCGCCTCGACGTCTTCGGACAGCCGAACGCGCCCCAGCTCGGGTCGGACAACCGCAACTTTGGGCTTTTGGATATCAAGGCGGCGGTGCACTGGGTGCATAATAATATCGCCGAGTTTGGAGGCGACCCAGAGAGAATCACCTTGTTTGGGCACAGCGCTGGTGCGCAGGCAGCAGATCTGTATGCCTTTGCGAACCCGGGGGATACATTCGTCAAAGGTGGGCCTCGAACGTGATTTCATGAATCTTGCACGATTTAGAAGACTGACTGCGATCATCCTCTTCGTCCAGGCATCATCCCACAATCCGGAACGTCAGTGTTCTTTCTAACCTCTTGAACCGACCACTCGTCCTTACCGTATTCTTGCCTACAGTGTCTCCGGTAGTGCGCTCATCGACCGTGTGCAAACCGACAGCATGGCCTGGACAACTGTCGCAACCGCTGTTGGATGCGGAAACGGTATGCTTCCAGATCTCCTTGGTAGTAGGATACCTCGCTTACCCCCTTCTCCATCGTTGCAAGCCGCCACTCCCGCGCAATTCACCTGCATGCGCAACATCAATCCCCGGACGTTGATCAATGCTGTCATCAGCACCGGAACGATCTTTGACAGGATCGTCGACAACGTCACGGATTTTGCGAACATCCCGGACCGCGTGGCTTCAGGGCAATTCCTCAAGGCGGCTTTCCTAGTGGGTAACACTCAGAACGAGGCAGATTCGCTCCTCGTCGCCACACAGCTGTCGACTGCGAATAGGATATTGCCGGGGCTTACGCAGGCGATTTCGGAGGTGCAGAGTCTGGTAAGAATGATGGGACTTTTTCTGTGCTCATGGATCTAATGGTGTCTCGTATGTGTCATATAGGTCAGCACTTGTCCTTCAGGTACCGCAGCTGTCCGCAGACGCACCGCGGGTGTACCAGTGTGGAGGTACCAATACCAAGGTCGGAAACTGATTTTGCCATCGTCCAAATATTTTCTTACCCTCATTTTCAGGCATATTCCCTAACCTTCGTCTCTACCCCGAAATGCGGGCATACCACCACGCTGAAATCCCAATGATATTTGGCACCTACGGGCTGAGCACTCTGCGCCCTGGCGTCAAGCCCACCGCCGACCAAGCTGCTTTGTCACGGTATGTGCAGCGCGCGTGGGTGGCATTCGCGCGCGACCCGCAACGCGGTCTTCTCGGGTTAGGGTGGCCCCAGTATGACCCCGAAACAAAGAGTATCGCGCAGCTGGGTAACCCAGTGTACAGTCCGACGGGGGTAACGTTCGCGCAGGGCAGCCTGGTGGACTGGGCATGCACGAACCAAACAGAGCTTGTGCAGGTGCAGAGTCAGCTTTTTGGGATAGTGTTGAGGCCATAAATAATGGAAGGAAAGAGAAATGCGCAAGTGATACTGTAGCATTTGTTAATAATGGGCCTATGTTTTGTCGTATCTTATTAATAATTCAAGTCAGGTGTTTGTACTTTGTGGTAATACCAGCGTAAAATGGGATATATTTTGTATTTTATGCCCGCTACTTAAAATACTGTACCTCGTTCTGATCCAGGATGCATCCACCTTGCCACTCCCTCGGGATCTACTACCAGCCCCGAGAATTCAGCAAGCTCTTCAAGGTAAGGCCACGTTCGCATGTGGCTCAGGTGTCCCTTGGTTCTGTTGGAAGCAATGGCGACGGAGAAGGATGCATTGTCGCCCGAGCCATCGTCTCTATCCCGCACACGTCAACAAGTCGAGCATCCAAGTGTTTCTGAACCATCAACTCTGTAGGCGGATGTAGGCGGCCAGTGAGCATTGAAAGGTATCCTGGTCATTGAGTAGAATTTTGTGTGCGCCAGCAAAGAGGAGATAGTTCTTGCTAATAGGAACGCCAATGGCGACGAGGTCGCCTTCCAATTTTTGGACTCGTTTCACAAAGATACTCTTTCAGCAACTGAAACCTGATTCTCAATCAGAGGTAGGAATTATTTCCGGATAAATTTATAATACGCAGGGTTTTTTCTCGCTTAGATTGGCCCTTTATTCACGGGGCCTCGGTCTCCATAGATGAAAGAGGCGTCGTCCATATGATTTCATCCTCTCCGCCAGACTCGGATTCAGACAAGTTGTCTTCACCTCGAGTTGAAAAAACCGGTAGCAAAAAAGGGTCCATATTCGAAACGGTTGAAGGGGTTGTAACAAGCCTTCCAGCATCAAGCAGGGTATTTCTTTGAGGCACAGTACGCTGGCGCATTTTTGAGTTTAACACCAGTCTGGGAAACGCGGGCGAAGAGACGACTTACATACCTTGAGATAAGAGCTAACTTCCTTCTCGAGCACGGAAGCCCGTTGCCCATGATCGACGCGTACCCTAGGGTCGATGACATGGCTTAAGAGAAAATAGATCAATTCCTCGCAGTACGTCGAGCGAGAAATCAAGGTTGTTGCACAATCCAGGAGGCCATCTTCGAGTTCGTAGGTTCGGACAAAAGGAGACTGGTCTTTGGGACGAATAACTTCTAACCATCTACACAATTGCCTGGGTCAGCGTGAACTTGCGTTGATGGCGAAGTATGTTACCTTGGTCGGCGTTGATAGAGGTTCCGGACGACACGGAGCGTAGCTTTCCCATAATCAATGTGAATTGGTTGATCTGAGAGGACTGCCTCAGCCTCGACGAACTGGGATAGCAGTGTGAGATATTGCATCTCGCGGACGAGTGCGCAGACTACGGGCAATGAATTCTGGACTCCGCGAACAGGTCTCAAACAGACTACCAGCTCCCCACTGAAGGGTGCCCTCGCAGGAGCTTTGCTGGATCCTGCGGGTTGCATGACTGGAAACATATGCTCCACTCCCCTGGCCAATTCCATCATATCATCCAGACGTGGGTCTTCAACCAACGGACGAAGCTTATTGAAGAGAAACAAGCTATAATGTTTGACATGCCGGACGAACAGAGAAGGGTGGGCGGATGCGAACACCTGTAGGACAATTATATTAGGCAAAAGAAGGGTCAGAACGTAGACTACCTCACATTGGCTGAGGAAAGACAGAGGAAGAATGACGAGAGCCAGGACCAGAGGAACTCTATATTTGTTCTGCCTTGATTACAGCGAGAAGTGTTGAAGGTCTTGAAAAGCAGTCCCATATCAAATGAATGCACTGCCCCATGAAGTTCGCTTGATAGAGATGCTTGCATAGAGTGCGCTATAATCGGCGTCCAAAATTTGCTCTGGATGTCTGGGTCATAAATCGAAGGATCTGTAGCGCCAAGTGCCAAGTATCAGTGAGAGCGAAGATAGCTGAGTGTTTGGAAAATTACCTTGATTGAGAGATTCAAGGTAGCGGATACACCCTATGGCCAGCTTCGCATGAGCGTTTCCGATGTTTGCATGAAATTGCTTTGACCTTCTCGGGTCGAGCAGAAATTCAACGAAGGACGCGTGCATGATGCGAACCGGTTCGTAAGGATTGCCAACATGGACAAGAGAAGCGAGATCGACCAGGAAAACTTTGATGTCTCCAGACTGCAGGAGAAGCAGCTTCTCCAGGACAGCTGGTGTAGGAAATTCCGTGAAGTCGTCATTACTTCGGCGAGGAATGGTTAAGATGGAGAGGATTTCTAGCACGGCCGTGATGTTTGCGCTCTCGACGGAAGAGAGGATATGGTCATAGAGAGCATCGAGTTGGGAGAAAGGGGTGTCATGGTGAGGAATGGAGGAGAGATTGAGGATGATGTTCAGGCGGTCGGCCGGCTTGTGCTTAATCGACCTGACGTATTCGACGACAATATTGGCATAGATGAATTGACCGGAAGCTCTAGCGGTGAGTTCCTCTATTAAGTGTCGCTTTGGCCAGCCCGGAGGAAGGGTATCTTTGAAAGGGTGAGATGATCTGATTTCCTTCAATTCTCGTTCGAGATACGTCCCGATGTCTTCTTGAGCACTGGTATCATCCGAAAGGTCCATTTGGACGATCCTCATCCGCATGTTCGCAGCGATCAGGCCTATGACTTGACAGATGTGGGGTTCAGCCCTGCTTGCCACGAAGAACTTGAACGGCAGAACCAGATCCTTCATAGCTTTCCCGAGAACCTGGAGCAAATCACCTTGCAAGGCGACGTCAGAGCACTCGTCGAGCCCGTCGATGATGATAACACGCGGGGTGCGAGCTTGAGAGCCAGTAATTTTGCCAATGTATGACTTGAGCTTGTTGGGCTTGCTCGCTTTGTTGAGCGGCTCGATGATGAGTTTCTGCATCTGGACCCCATGCGTGCGCTGAAAGATTCCTGAGTCACGTTCTACGACTTTTTTGATATGGGCGCAAAGGGCAGGAAGGGATTGAGATAACTGGAAGGCCAACGTCGGGATAAGGAGCCGGCCGTCACTTCTATTTGCGGCGGTGCGGGCAAAGAAAAAGGTGGCGGCCAGACGTCCAGTCTTGGAGCAATGTTCCGATAACCATTGTGCGAGCGCTGTCTTCCCAGAGCCAGCTGGTCCATATAGCCAGAGAAACGACGAGCTTTCTTCTTCTCTAGAGGCCCATGCTTCTAGTCGAGCTCGAAAAGCGACACGTGTTTCTGGATGACATCTTGGAGGATCGGATCGCTCTACAGAATCGTAAAGAGCACCAAGGGCACTGTGCCTTCGCAGGACGTCGATCCCTGTTGTCGATGTAGCAGTAAGCATGGCGGACAGAAGAGGGTCTGCATAATGCTGCGTACCCGTATGACCGGCGTCAACTGTGGTTGTTGGGTAATTCTGCGTCGTGCTGAGGAAGTTTCCGCCGGTGATCAGAACATTCTCGGCATGCGCGACAGTGGCCTGGCGCGACATGACTTCGTGGTAGTCATTCGTTTATATAGTCATAAGTAAAGGCATTAGAAAAGGATGTTAGGGGCTGTTAGGGGAAGATCTAGAAGGATGCCGTAAGGAAAGCGCCCTTCTTGCCAAGAAAAGTCCCACAGCGCAAACGATATCGCTTTCCGATTTTCGCAGATTCCCAAATTATTGAGGCCTCGAAGATTGACACCCTCTTCGATTCGAACAAAAGCGCCCTCTGAGAGCTTAGATTCCGCAATGTGTGTAAATGCCTCGAAACAAGTGCTCACTTGGAAACAGTTTGACTTCAGTGATTGTTCCATATTCTGTAGACCTTTAAATTGGATTGCGCTGTCCTCATTGCACTGAAGTTCAGAAAGAATAACCTAGTAGATACAAGCGTTTAGAGGATAGAGAGAGCTGCTCGGTCGTCCGACGTCCGTTGCAACGGCTTGGAGAGAAGAGGAGGGAAAGCCTTTGAATTTGCTCTTCGTAAGTCAAGCTCGGGATATTCCACTTGCAGATACTCTTAGTTATTTACATTCCCTTCCTGTGGTTTTTGCCATGACCTGCGATGAAGATTACTCCGTAACGCTATCCTAAGCTGGCTTCAAGTCGTCTTTTAGGTCCTACAAAGGTGCGGATGAGATGAGATACATGCTATATTTTGTCTGAGAACTACCTCGACGTCTTCGCCTCCGATGCTCAACCTGAGCATACGAGGGTCAGCATCTCAATATAATGCTTTCGACGCCGCCCAAGCTAGTTGCGGGCGGCTCAGGAAGGTGGTTAGGACCTCGACAGTGGAAGCAAGTAGAGGATTAACTGATGATAAAGTACTTCGAGAGGTGAGGGAATCGTCAAGCACGCTCCGGTTTCGAGAGCTACAGTAAACGAAGCTCAGATCCAGAGATCGTGGCATTTCGGGAAGGACCTTTAGTACCTATATAGCAAAAGTGGCGTTCCAACCTCCCTGCATTTGCTTATTGGGGTCGAATCCTCGCTTGTCTACCCCTTGCAAAGCGGAATGCGAGACTTGAGCCACAACGCCACCAGGAACACCGTCAAAAATGTGTCCGACAGGCGTTTTAGCCACGGAACCTAGGCATTGCGCAAGAATAGTGGCAGGGGCGGATTGGCGGGGCACTCTCAAATGTAGGGTTCTGAAGGAACGAAGGAGAAGCCACGACTCGAGTGAGCCCATCATACCGGCCAGGAGAGTTCTATCAGTATGCAGCTGTAGCATTCATTAGCTTCAATGGCGGGCAGACTTTAGGTCAAGCACACCTGGTTCCACTCGTCCAAGGTCTTAACAACCAGCACGCCGGCCAGCAAGTTGGTGGACGAATTGTGCAACCGAATATAGAAGCACGCAATAATCTGCAATAATAAATGGTGCCGGTGACTGGTGACTCATCGTCCTCATAGATCCCGTGAACCACCCCTTCGACGCTGAAACCTTTTTAGAAAACCGGTGTATTTCATGATAGCTGTAACGTATCTAAAGGGCCACAGGAGTCGAACAGAAAAACGAGGGAAATGGCCTTTTTGTTCACAAGCGCATTATAAGTTGTTTGATTCCAGACATCCACATTCCAATATCGTCCGTTTGCGATCCACGGGTCAACAATTCGACGTGAATAGCCAGTGCGTTAGGACGATCGCGTGCATCCATAGCTATGAAATGCAAAACATTAGAACAGAGGGTTAGAACCAAAAAGACACAATGTACCTCTCGTCAGCACAACGAGTTGATCAACCACAGGACGAGACAGAGTTTCGCAATTCAGAGCGTCGAAAAGAGGGTTGATTCGCCGTTCCAAATCGTCGACGAGACGCTTTTGGTTGGGCTGCGACCACAGTAATCAGTACAGCGTTAGAATCTCCTGGGACCAAGAAACTCACGGGCGTCGTTTGCCTCAACCTGTTCAGGTGCTCCGAAATGGACTCGTATGCGGACAGAGCATAATCCGGTATATGGCTTCGGTCACCAACAGCTATCATCGAACTCAGTCAAGAATCGTTGTCCTCAATTGACCGTACTCACGGTATTTGGGGGCAGGAGGCGCCGCCTTTACAGATGCTGCCCTTGGAGGTGCGCGAGCTGGGCCTCCAGGAGGGCCGGGCGGAGGCCCACTAGCTTGTGGAGGCGGTGGGGGGGGACCCTGCGATGAAGGTGGGCCTTGTATGTGTTGGGGTTGCTGCAACCCTTGCGGAGGAGCATACGGGCCGGGCGGTGGTGGTGCCTGCTGATGCTGGTGTGGAGGAGGTCCGCCCATCAACATTGACGGTCCTGGTGCCTGGGGCGGCGATGTCGTCCTTGAATATGGGTTGGGCGCGGAGGGTTGGCCAAGTTGCCCTTGCTGAGGCGGAGGTGGTGGCCTACTGAACTGCGAAGGGTTGGGCGATGGCGGCGCCTGTCCAGGAATCGGTCCTCTTGGAGGTGGGGCGTATTGGCTGGGAGTCGGTTGACGATTTGGTGGCAAGGATGCCGGAGCGCCTTGCGGCGGCGACATCAAGCGAGACGGAGGCGGTGGAAGCTGTCCACCTGTCGTCGATGGCGGCCTTGCTGGAAATGCACCACCAGCTAGTGGGGGGCCAGGGTGTATACGTCCTGCCGGTCCTTGTGGCGGCGGAGGAACCGGCCCGCGATTGACGCTTCCGGGCCGAGGAGGTGGTGGAAGGGTACCTGAATTTTGGCTCATGTACGGCGAACCTTGAGGCGAAAAGCCAGGGGAGGGTGCCGCATTAGGGAAGGGCGACGTGATGGCGGCCGGTTTGCTGAGATGGAGGGGTGCCGGAGTTCGACTAGTAGGAACGGAAGGGGCATCGTTCCAACCTCCAGCATCTCGCTTAGGCGGTGGAGGTGGTTGGGCAAGGCTCGATGGCGTTCCGTTTGCCGCACGGGGTGGTGGCGGGAACGTGTTCGCCGTTGGAGCAGGAGGCTGTTGTGGTCGAAGATGTGGTTGCGTAAGGGATGCTTGCGGGGCATACGGAGTGTTGTAGCTCGGGGCAGCAGGTGCATATGTAGATTGTTGCTGCGCAGGAGGAGCGTACATAGATTGTGGCTGAGCAGGAGGTGCATACGCGTTATGCTGAGGAGCAGATGGGGCGTATGCGTGGCTCTGAGTGGCAGGTGCTTCAAAAGATTGGTAGGCTATGGGACGCTGTTGTTGAGGGATGGCGGGTTGAGCAGGCGCCGCATATCCTGTGTAGCCTCCGTAAGCCGTTCTGGTCGTGGTAGCAGCAGCAGCAGACGCCGGTTTTGTCGAGCTGGACGCCACGGCTGAGGTGCTGGCAATTGGGCCAGGACCAGCAGCACCGTTCAACCTCTTCCTCTCCGACTCGAGATCCGCACCAGGTGCAGATCCTTTGTAGCTGACGGGTGTCAGATCCAGGAATTTGACGGCCTCCTTCACCAACCCTTGCGTCGAGAGCAGTTCTGCATATTCGAAGTAACGATCATACAAAGGGGCAAGCGTATACGCCTGGGCAGGCTCAGTAGCCGAAGCAGGTTGGCTGAGCGCTTGATCCTTGTAGTTCGTCGCAGCCCGGAAGACCGTAACTTTCTCCACGAACGTCTGGAGGGCATGAGCATGGGCCGAATAGAATGTTCCACCCTGATTCTTCGGGTCAGCGACGAGCGCCTTCTCTTCCTCCACCAGCTCCTCCAACCATATGCTGACTAATCTTTCCAGACGGGCCGAAGCAAGATATGTAAGCGTGGCATTCTTCCTATACGCATACGCCTCTCGCTCGCTCTCTGCATCACCATCGGCACTGGCAACCTTGAACCGGTACTCAAGCCTGCTTCCCAATTGCTCGGCGAGGGTCGAGAATTCGTCGTTGTTGGCGAAAGTGCAAAGGACAACAAAGATCTCTCTCCATTCTGCCAGGTCCGCGTTCTGCACGATGTCGCCGAGATCGCTATTGACAATGCTCTGGAAGAGACGGAGGTAGGCGACCTGGTTGGTACGGCGCTCGAAGTACGCCTTCTGTGTACGCTGGAGTAGCTCAGGACCACCACGAACAGCGAGCAGGATGGCATCCGCGAACCTGTCGGCGGAAAGGCATAGTGATACAGCAGACTCAAAGTCGCCGAGGACGAGCGCCCTGGTGATGAGCCTATCGATATCCGTTTCCTCAGTCGGGTAGATCTTGAAACCATTGTTCTTCATCGTCTCTGAGGTCACAGAGGAGGGTCCAGATCCGATGGTGGCCGCTACGGAAGAGTCGAGCCCGTAGTTGGTGTGAGGGACGAGGACAGGATGAGACTCGCCATCGTCCTGAGCAACGCCTACAGTGTTGAAGAAATCGTGCTGGGGCGTGCCGGGAATGTCGTCCCCAAAGAGACTCGGAGCAGTCGTGTTTGACTCGCCATCAGCCTGATGTGTAGCACTCGCAGTGTCCGACGTAACCCCAGCGCTGACCTCAGAGGGAGTTTGCTCCTCCAGAGGGGTACTGTCGCCAGGGTCGCTGCGGTCGGAGGGCACCTCTTGACTTTCTGGCTCGGCAAACGACACGACCGACTCGTGAGGTTTGGACATGGTGATATCCTCTTCCTCCTCCAAAGGGGATTTGGCCGACTTCAAGTTTTCCACAGCTTCCGCCACCCTCGCCGCGATTTCTTCCTTGGAGAAACCGAGTAGAGTGACGAGCTCGTTCCTGGAGTTTGCCTTAAACAGACTCAAAAGCGCCTTCCATCCCTCGCCACCTTTCTCGTCCATCCTTCCTTCTGCGAATGTCTGCAAGGTATCATTGTCGATGGCCTCTTGCAACTTGGTAGCACGCTCGACGAGGTCAGCCTCTGTTACGGCCTTCCTGAGGTGCACGACACTGGACTGGGTTTTGCCTTGCGCGGAGGCAAGGTTCGACACCGTGATAAGTTTGCCACCAAAGCCGAAGGAGCTGGACACTGGGCGCCGGAGCCATTTGGGCGGTTGCTTGAGCGAGAGCGTGCCCTGGTTGGCGCCACGGGAGAAACCAGGGGTATCGAAGATATCAGCGCCGTCAGCACGGGGCGCAGGTGTTCGAGAGTCGGCAGTCGTCTCGTTGGTAGATTGCAACGAATGTATGCCAATCGTACCATCGAAGAACGCCGTGGCTAGCATATCGGGGTTGCGCGGGCACCAGTCGACTTGGAATGCCCAGTTGTCTGCAGAGGGAAGCTCGCCGATGATCTCGGACGTCTGTGGGTTCCAGCATAGCGCTCGGTTGTCTTTACCGCAGGAGAGAAGGAGGTCGGCATCTTGCTTGCACCATGAAAGAGAGAGAACGCCCTTCTCGTGCCCTGTGAGGATCTGGGGTCATTGGGTTAGGGTAAAAAAAATCACGAGAGTTGTGGCGCAACAAACTTTCTCTGGCGCACGCGCATTACGCAGATCCCAAACCATGATGATCGGGGAAGAGTCGTCTTCTGAGGCTGTCACAACTCTGGTAGCCTGTCAAGCAGATAAAGATTAACGAAGCGATGAAAGATGAGACTGTTCATACATTATCGGGATGCCATGCAATGTCGCTCATACCGCGTCGGCCACCGACAGCCATGCCAGCTCCAGCTCCACTCTGACCTGCCAGAGTGCCTGCTCCACCTCCATAGGCGAGGGCAACGACTTCACGCTTTCCTCGCAGATCCCAAACGACAGTGTAGCCGGTGCTGCTTGCGCCAGCGAGAACGTACTGCACTTGCTGATTCCACGCAACGGACGTAATTTCGTCGAGCTTTGTGCTACGACTGCCTGGTGTTGGCGAGTAAGGCTTGCTAGGGTCTTTCAAATCCCAGATAAAAACCTAGGATACGATTAAAAGTTGGGAGGTGGTAGATAGGTGCTACGACGTTACCTCCCCACTGATACCGCCCGAAGCAAGGAGATTGCTTTGGATAGGGTTGAAATCTAATCCTCGAACTGGACCCGTGTGCGTTGTGTTGCGCAAAATGAGAGAATCAGCAGTACTACAAAGACACCATAAGTTAAATCAACCTCGCTAGAAAATACCACATACCCAGCGCCGGCTAGAATTTTGGCTGGATCCCACAGGGCGAGTTCTCCATTCTCCAGACCCGCTGCAATCACGCCTTGCGGGCGGGTTGCATCACCATAACCCCATGCCAGACGATTAAACCTGTACCACGAATCCAAAGTTAGATTGCTGGACGACTTCTGCTTCAACAACTCTCTGACCTGGCATTATCCGTCACATGGCCTTTTGGTCCGTGTAGTCCCTCAACGCCGAGATCGAATTCATCTTTGTCGAGAAAATTCGGAGCCCAGATCTCCAGCTGGCTTTCGTTGCTGAACGATTCGTCAAGAGCTCCTGCTACGGTTCCCGTGGCCAGCAGCGGAAGCGACGCAGAGGGAGACCATGCGAATGTCGACGTCCTGTGAATTTCCTTTAACTTCATGGAATATTAGAGCGGAGAAGCGCGTCGTGGTGGTAGACGTATCAGCAGCGGGGGACACGTCGGTCATTCAGGGTCCGGCCCTAATGCATAAATCATCACGTGAGTGTCAATGCCTACTGTCGCGGCTGACATTTAACCAGACCTACCTTAACATCCTTTTCGTCACATCGTGAAGTTTTGTCAGTGTTCAAACATTCACCGACAAGCTTTGTTCTTCACGACTCGCGACAATGTACAAGCTATTTCAATTGCAAGATCTGGACAAGTGTCAAGTGAAATAATGTCGATTTCGCCGGATGGTCGCTTTCAACCCCAACATACACTAGATTCACGTCGGTATCTTCGAAATATCTCTCCGACGCATTCAGGCCATAATTTCCGTCAAAAGGTCGTCGGGCCATCTGGGCTTGTCAATCCCATTTCCCCTGGACCCTATGTTGTATCCCAATCTGATGGCACCTTGTGGAAATTGAAGGATAGGCTTTACCGTCTTAACAGGAACTCCTATGGCCCTATTCTCGCGTATCTCGAAGAAGTCCTGTTGAAAGATAATTGCCCCCTTGATCATGTCCATGACTCGAGGGATTGTGATCGCCATGTTGTCGGTATGCACGAAGACTGGTCGACCATACAACGACCGTAGGGCTTCCCACACGGCTGGTGGGTATTTGCCACAAGTGTCAACGAGCCATTGGTTGTAATAGTTCAGGGCCACCTGGGTATTGCGATTAGTTGACCTTCGCATCTTGAGGAATAAAGACGCACATCTACCACAAAGGATCCGCCTTTCTCCGATTTTTCTATCAGTGCTTGCAGGACTCCGGTCGCGCCTGCCACTCCAGTACTGCCAGTCGACCGAGCATTAACACCGTTCAGGAAGATAAAAGGCTCAATACGAACGAGTAATCAGAGTTGGGGAAGACCGGTGTCACAGGTTCGTCATTCCCCATCGCCCTCCCGTACTCCAATGACACGCCACTGTTCTACAGGAAAGGACTCAGCACAGGCCGAAAGTTCGTGGCTCGACTCACAGCATCACTAATTTGCTGCCACCCCGATCGATATGCCCATGGCCCTCTCCACCCGTAACAATTCTCATGCACATAGATGATACCCCTTTCTTTATCCTTGAACATGCCCAAGATATCGTCCTTTCCGAACCCCCATTTTTGCATCACGCCTGGCCTGTATCCATCAACGACAACGTCGCTTTCCTCGACCAACGCTCGAAGCGTCGCTCTGTCCTCTTCCTTCTTCAGGTCGAGATAGGCGTTCCACTTTCCCCAACTCAGGTCGACGCCCATGATAGTAAGGTCTGTAACGTTCGGAGATGTTATGCGGAGGACGCTCGCTCCGAGCTCAGCAAGCTCTCTGGCTATTGTCGGCCCTGCGATGATTCGGGTCAAGTCAAGAACCTTGAGCCCGAACAAAGGCCGAGCAGCGGAGGTGTGCCCTTCAACAGGTGTCCACCATCCAGGCGCTTGCTTGGGGTTTGGGATGTGGTGTACCTCGAATAACCCAACATTTGCGTTGGCCTTGCCATGCTCGCTGGCCTTGTATTCTTCTGTGGACCAGCAGGTCGTGCCAGCTTGCCGATACTGGTCGTTTATGAGTGCCTCGATATCGGTTGCATTGTGGTGTGATATTTTTCCTTCATAGATTCGGCAAGAGTCTTCATGGGTCAAGTCCTTCGTATCAAGCAAGTTGTCAAGTCCTAATGCCTCTTGAGATGGGGCGGCGTTCAGGCTCGCTATAGGAATGTTGGTGAGATAGATTTTATGTTGGAGGCGAATCGGAAATACCATGCAAATGGAAAAATCGACCGTCTTTAGTTCTGTAGATATTGGTACAGTCGTCCGAGAATTTTGTCCTCTTGCCTTGGCCATGATACAGGTCTCCGTCCGGATAATATTTCGCATAGTTGGCGTCTATGTACGCTATCTTCTCTCCGTCTGGATCGACAGTGGCGACAATAACTGACATGATGAACAACTGTGCGTGATCCCTTCGAACAAATGCAATCAGCATAAAATGACGTCGATGGCAGGAGTAATCTATGACCTACGTATTGATTCGGATGTCCTGGTAGTCGACTCCGTACTTCTTCTGGAGGAAGACGTTAAGCATGGAAGCCTGGAATGCCTTGATCGCAGAGATGCTCTCCGCAAAGCGCCAGACAATCGGAAGGGTCGGCGACGGACTGCCATCCAGTTTGACATGCTCAGCCGCCTCACGCATTTCTTTCGGGGCAGATGCGTGAAGAGGGTTATTGATCAGGCCTCTCCAGAACAGGTCGTGCGCTTCGAGGGGAACAGAGTACTGTGCCATGCGAAAAGGGGGGTTTAAGCTCGAGACTGGAATACGGAGCTCGCGCTTCACCGAGCTATATATGTAGGAAAATTAGAAGCGCGCGTGGGATATCGCGGGCTTTCTTAGATCAGGTGTTTCCGATAAAAGCGATTCCTGACCCAATAATAGAGCTTCCAGCAGTGCTCGGAATGACCCTGGATAATTAGCTTCTTCAATTTATATGTTTTCCTCCAGCAGAAAGCAAAGTTGGATTTCGCTTCAAGCTTCATCCGAGATCTCTTGCTTGAAAATCGTGTGGCGTGCGCCACATGGAAATGATTTCCTAACTTGGTCACGCTCCGACCCTGGGCTTATGCAATTGTCTGCTCTACGATGTAATGGCTAGTAAAGGGCTAGAAAACTTATTGATAGCAAAGACACAGTCTAATAACCTTGCCTAGAATATATTTATTAATATCACGGGGAGACAATATCTAAGTCGGTAGGTATCTACTAGCATCAGGAGAGCACACCCCCGCCCTCATTCTCGGCTGAGGCTGTGAATTGAAGATTTTATTGTATGGCAGTTAGTGAGCTCGTATTATCACGTGGGTGTAGATCGTTGATCGCGAATACCAAAGGCTAGAGTAGAAGCTTGAAAGTGAAGGGAAGACCATAGTACATAAACAAATTTGAAGGCAATGGGCGTGACATTACCTTTTTTTTTTAAAAAAAAAAAGAAAGGAAACCGTACTCCTGTGTCGATTTTCATCAGGTGCCCCCTCGAAGTCACTTCGAAGCTCGAACGAGCGAACGAAGGCAGCCTACACTCAGCACCAGCACCGCGTCTCCACGGAGTCCAGAACAGAATAAGAGACAGCCAAAAGGCTCATATTACTTAAAGACTGCTTTTAAGACGCAAAGGCAGACCACGACGGGAAAGTCAACGAGGTGAACAGGGCTAGGTCGAGACCAAATTATATCCGGTGCCTATATCGCTTTGAGGACACAACATCAAAATTTATCTGCTGTGCGCTGCGGATGGCTAAATTGAAACCCAGAACCCGCGAAGGGACGAAGGGGGAGGTGTGGGAGCAACCGTGGGCGTTCGAAGAAGAGATATCCTCCTTCGCGTGCGGTGCTCGGATGTCGAAATCGAGCACAAGCTGGGGGTCGATAGGTTTTGATGGGTCGACGTGGTGGGGGATGACATTCTGCGGCAGACTGGCGATAAAACTACACCTGGGGTTAGGTTTATATACAGGCTGCGGTAAATATCTTGGGGATTCTCACATAGCTCCCATAGATTGAGTGTTGTGGGCGCGTTGGGACCACAAGTTTTGTCGTTGAGATTCCGATTTTGGTAGTCATACTGCCAAATCGGGAGTTCACGCCCCTATCCCAAACTGTTTGTAATACGAACCGGCCGGCTTCAAGCAGGATGGAAATATAGATATTATTGTTCAAAATTTAAGTAAATATACAAATCTGGGAGATCATCCATACGTCGCGCATTGCACGCAAACAGAGGAAGAGAGAGTCGGGAACGAAAAAAAATATTATTTGGAATTATGTATAAGCAGCTTTAATGATATCAGAAGCACGTTCAGCAATGACATAGACACATGACTGGGTGTGTCCACTTGGTATGCGAGGCTGTTTTAAGAACCATGTGATGTAAGAATAACGTCGAAAGAAGACGGCGAGCACTTACGAAAACGGATGCATCGACCACCCTGAGACCCGATATTTTCTTTACCCTGAGATCAGGATCAAGGACGCCTTTCTTCGAACCCTTCGGCGACATGAACGCAGTTCCAGTAGGATGGAAGAAAGTGCCGGCCTCAGCGTTGATATACTCATCTAACTGCTCGTCCGTGGTCGCGCCGGCCAGATCTCCCGCACCGCCACGGACATAGTCATCCCAAACAGGTGCCGTCAAGAACTTGAAGGCGTGTCGAAGAGCAGCGCGCATCATCCGTCTATCAGATTCCTCCTTGAGAAGAGCAAGGTCAATGAGTGGCATAGCGAATGGGTCAGTGGAGTTAATTGTAAGAGAACCGATCGAGGATGGCGACACGATCGCCGTCGCAACGCTGAAGATGGGTTGGCCAGGTGGAACGAAAGCATTCGGTACAATGAGGCCGTTCTTTTGACGCAGTGAGATTCTATCAAGGTATGCGACTTGGAAGAAAAGACTTACCGCGAAGAGGTGCTCGAAATGTGGCGTCTCCGGTCCAGGTGCAGGGTCCGGATTTGGTATGTCGGCGCCTTCGACACGATGAAATCCGACCAAGGACGCAACTGTGTTCACGAGTGGGCCGGTACCGGACTTCTTCCACTCCTTTAAGAGTTGGGCTGTCACGTTGGGCTGTCGAATGCGCTCGAAGGTGTCGTTTCCTAAAGCAACAAACGGATTCGCGATGGCTGAGTGGTCGGCAAGATTTTGTCCAACATCTGGGAGGTCAACGAGAGGCTTGATTCCGAGGGCGTTGAGCGCCTTGGCGTCGCCGATACCCGAGTTAAGCAAAATATGAGGAGAGCCGATGGCTCCTGCCGAAAGAATGACTTCCTTCTTCGCTGTGAGTTGGGTGAGGCGTTTGCGAGATCGGTGCCTGAACTCGACAGTCAAGAATGATGGTGTCTTGCTACGCGACGTTTGAATGAGACGGGACACCTGGGCGTTGACCAGAACGTGAAGGTTGGGTCGCTTTAGGTAACGAGGCGCAAGGTATGCTGTGGCAGAGCTCGCTCGTCTCCCATTTTCGTCCACTGTTACTTGCAGGAAACCTGTCAACCAAACAATGTCGTCTTAGCTTCTTTCTTCCACCCAAATATTCAAACTTACCAACACCGAGAGGTTTTCCGTTATTGTAATCCTCCACATACGAAAAGCCTCCACCGAGTTGCTGCGTAGCAGTGACTACCTTCGAATCAATGGGTGTTTCGAAGCCAGGAAGGCTGACGGCCAGAGGGCCTTTGAACCCGTGAACAGATGGCGTAAACTGCCCTGTGATATTATGACGATCCGCAGGAAGGACGAATTTCTCATTCTTCTTGAAGTACGGGAAAAGACTATTCCACGACCACCCTTGGTCTCCCGTGATTTTTGCGATTCGATCATAGTCTTCTCTGGTCGACCGGGTATACATCAGAAAATCTATAAACGTTGAGTTATGATGAGTAGAATGAGCAGCCGTGGGGCCTACTGATGGAACTGCTTCCTCCAAGAACATGACCACGAGGAATAATCGCCGACTTCCCACCCAAACCGGGCTGTGGAACAGTAGTGTAATTCCAGTCGTATTGAGTGAACCAGTTGTTGATAGCGAAGAAAGGGACTTCTGAGTTTATTATGCCCTCGTGCCTGTAAATAGTCAGCACACGACTCGATCAAGATGCATATCTGGCTTACGACGGGCCCGCTTCGATAACCAAAACAGAGAACTTGGGGTTCTCGGTCAACCTATTGGCGACCACATTGCCTGCAGTTCCACCTACACGGTTGGGACAAATGAGATAATTATGAAGTGTGAAATGGCAGAGCCATGGACTGACCACCGACGATGATGAAATCGAAGTGAATGTTGTCAATCTCATCCACACTGTCATGAATTGGAGCCGCAAGGGCGACATGGAAAGTCCCCAATATGCGCAAAAAGGCGACCGAGAAGAGAAGGTTGGACGACCACATCTTCAGGCGGCTTGGTGTCCTGAGGGTGTCAGAGTAGTCCACCTTTATATGCAAAAGCAGAAAAGACAGATCCGCTGAATACAGAAAAGGGAAATAGCGAAATGGATCGGGAGGTCCAAATCCTGCCAGTTGAGCGTCCGCAAAATGGTTGAATGTTCGGGAAGATACCCCCGGAGTCGAGGCACGACAAGGGTGACAAGTACAAGCATCGGACAGACTCGGCGCAGGAGTGCGTGCGAGACGATTATTGTCCTGGATTAGTTCGGACACCCTGAGGGACGTGTTTCATTTTGCAACTAGCTCAAAAAGTTACTATGAGCGGTATTAAACTGCTAAGAACAAGCTACCCACTTCACCAGAGCATTTGGGTGGCAAGGTGCCGCTTGCCCTTGACAACGATCCCGCTTCAGGTTCAGCCACCATCCACCCGGCGTGCATTAAACATCCTCCTGAAAGCGTCAGGGTGCTGCCATCATACTCGAGGTCGAGGTTTGAAGGCATACGAGACAATCACATAGTTAAGGGTAAACCCGGAGAGGAGTCGATAGGAGTCGATCGTGAACTTGGGTAAGAATCAAGCTTACATGACAGGGTGCGGACTGTCACTGCAGCTGTGTGGACCCGAGTCCTCTAACAGTGCCCGAAAACATGTGCGGGACCGGTGCTTGGGCATACGAGTCTCGGCCTCCTAGTGACGCGTACTCGTTCACCCGACGTCTGCCGCTGAGCTCTTGTGTGCCGTTGAGTCTAGAGGATTGGAGATGTCGTGGACGGAGCCAGAGAACGCCTGCGCAGTAGTGCTAAACGTCCTAAGCTTGGAAAAAGGTGAGCTTTCGGCCATTCTCAGTACCGTCCACGCTTGCACACCTCTGTCGCAGCCGTCACCTTGACCACCTTCCGCCATGTTTAACATCGTTTACGATTTCAATATCGCGAACCAAAGGGATATAGAAGGATTAGGCACCTTTTCATCGAAAGAGTCAGATTCACCCTAGCTTATTATATTGAGGTATCGTAATTTATACCGCGAGATAAATATAAAATGTGCGGTAATGCACAACAGATAGGAACGAGCGGGAGACAGAACCGGGGTGAAGTGGTGGGTCTATGGAGCGATTACAGGTCCTTGGCTAGTATTTGACGTAAATTGTCATGTTCTTCGGCAGTCTTAAGGGATTAAAACAATGAAGAGGGCTCGTGAATGTGGATGGGAATGGGAGGAGGCAGAAGTTGTTGTGGGGGCGATTCTTGGCTATTAATCGCGGGCGTGTGAAAAGAGAGATAAGATAATCGAGATCTCGACTTTATGTTCGCGCCTTGCGACACAAGAGTTTCCACTTGCTCCTGCTCACCATGCAGCAATTCGCTCATATTTAACTCTCTCCCGCGTCCACGCCACTACTACTAGTAGCGCCCGTTCACCTGAACCCGCTCACCGCGATACACAACCCCCCAAACGCCTTCAAAACCTGACAGACCTCCCCAACTGACCCGTCACTCCTGTGCTAGCATCCGGCCCACCTCAATATTATGTAGATCCCGTAGCCCCGTACGCTACATTCACCTCACTCACACAGCGTCAAGAAAGACCTCCGTCAATTTGTTGGAGTCGAAAGAGAAGATCAGGTTCGATGGCGGGATTCTGCGCGAGTATAGTCAAGCGAGGAAGAGTCTTTTGTTCAAAAGGCACGTTCAATTTTCGCCTTCTTGGTTCAGGCGCAGACGCAGAAGAATCAGCACCCCGTCCCACGTCCTCGACCTCCATGGTACCTCACTCGCCGTTCGTATTCTGTCCCCAGCCTTTCTCCCGGCCCATCCTCGACACCATCTGCTCTATCACCACCATCACCTCGTCGCGAGAATGCCTTCGGTCTCCTAGTCGCCACCGTCGACTTTGCTGACGAGCAAGCACCAGCTGCTGAAGCTGCGCCTGTGCTCGCTGAGGAGGGTGTAGACGGACCTGAAGCAGGTTAGGGCAGCGTACCAGGTACGTCATGCAAGTAAAAGAGTGCCTTCACGAATCGGGAGTAACTCGGAACGAGAACCGAAAGGTGTTGCCAAACAGTAATCGTAATGCATGCTGTCTCGTTGTAGATTACTCAGAATAAAGTTTCTCATATTTTGCTCTGCTCTCAACAGATAAACAGTATGTGTCCTACTTATGATGATAAAGAGCCATCAAATCACCTCAGCTGTGCCTTGAGCACCGCAACTCTCAAAATCATCGAGCTTCGACGCGGCGAAATCGCTGCCATGAGGAATGACAGCCATGTCCAAACCAGAACCCTCCAGATCATTGAAAATCACCACCTCTCCCCGCCATCCATCAATCCTGTTTGAGAAGTCCTCCTCTGATTCCATAAAGTCGTCCTTATCATCATCTTGCCGAGACGACGAGTCATCGGACCCGATCAGCTCGTCTTCGGGATGTTGGCTCAAGGTGTATCCCCGCGAGCTGTCACCTCCAGGACCATCCGTTCTAGTGGGACGTTTCCGTTTTTGACCACGTGTGCCACGAGAGGGGCCACCAGCGTTCGGATCCGACTCTGTTGTTGTTGTTGTTGTTATTGTCGCCATCGCCGTCATCGCTGTTGTCGCCGTCACTGTCATCGCTGTCATTGTCATAGAACCACTCCGGGGTTTTGAAGCCATGCCACATCTCAAAAATTTCCAAGCAATCTCTGAGGACGGTGGCATATTGCCTCAGAGGTGTAAGAGTGGGATCCTCAGCTATGTACTTCGACGTCAGTCCTTGCCGCTTGAATTTTTCCCCGAGATTCCAGATCACGTAGTGCGGCTCGACGTGAAGAATCAGTTCGGGAAGGGTGTCGTATGGGAAAATGTGCATGTCAGCTGCCGTTTGGGGGACGACGAGGGGAGGCCTAAGACGAAGAACAGGCATATGGAAGCGTGGGGAGGCCAGAGGAAGCAAGACATATTGGAATGCCTTTCTCTTTCCGTAGACCGTAGACTGTACTGGATGAGTAAATCGCGGTTTGTAGAGTGATTCTAATTCGTACCTGCTTAAATATGTGGTGCTCATACTGTTTCTTGCTCATTTCGGGTCCGAGAATCTTCCACTCCTCGTAGTGTACTCTCATAGACGAAAGGACCTTGATGTCAATGGGAAGCAGCGCCCAGCTGCCTTCATCGAATGCGCGGTGAAGATTTGCGGACACTAGTTTCGCAGTGTTAGACCGGTCCAGTTGGGCGGATTCAACGAACCACATACATCTCATCAGGTTCCTGGACGTGTCAACGCAGAACTCTTTGTATTCAATGCCCCACAGGAACTCAAAATAACTGAGCTATTGTTACGCGTCGTGAGTCTAATGCACGCCAAGGTTCAAAATGCAACACACCTTGAAAGGGCCCGTGTCTTTTTTCCTTGAAACAATGTGGCACATTTCGGTCCCCGCCCAAGGCTCGGACTGAAGGGTTACGACACAGGCCTTGGTACCCATGGGCAGTTTCAGGAGCGAGCTGGCCTTCAGAAACCTATCGTCTGCAGATTCCTTCTGATTCGAGTCACTCGAATCTCCGGTTGAACGCGCGTTGGGGGTCCGCTTCAGTTGCTTGAGTCGTTTGGGTTTGGGTTTTTGAGGGGTCTTGGGATCGTATGGGCCACCATCCTGACGCTGGCAGTGGTCGCATCGAGTACAGGTACTCTCGAATCTGTTAATTCCCTGGCAGGAAGTGCACTCGCATTCCCGACAGAAGCCGCGGGGGGGCTCCATTGTGGACAAGTCACAACAGGGACGACTTCTGAGCTGAAGTTGAAACGTAAGCTGGGCGCAGATTGAATCTGAGTCGGACTGTTAAAATCTGATGTCATCCGAACCTTAAAGTTTCCCTCCAGGTTAACATCGCCCGCGAAAAGAACATGAACACGGCATGAAGACAACACGCAAAGGCAACCCGGACCGTGTTCAGTGCTTCTGTCGCAAGGGCAACGGAATCTATGTCTCGAAGCGCACAGAAAGCGACCACCGCTTATTTACGGATACTTTCTAAAGCATTGGTAACACAACGCCGCCGATGGTCCGAAAATAAAAAGTCTATTAAATTGTAGTGTACGTTATCTGGGAGCATCTACGGAATATAGAGGTTTAGAAATATGTAAAGAACGATTTAGGCAGAGTATGCAGCCTTGATCAAATCTGAAGCTCGTTCCGCATAGACATAAACCGCAGCCTGCGGATGAGCGCCGAAGATATAAGGCTAAGATGCGGATTCGAATCGTAAGCAGAGCTTAAGGACGTCCGAGCAAATAGGACTTACGAAGATCGAAGCATCTACAACCCGCAATCCATCCACGTTCTTAACTTTCAGATCAGGATCAACGACGCCATCCTTGGCTCCCTTCTTGGACATCTTGGCCGAACTCGTAGGGTGGAAGAACGTTCCGGCGTTATTCAAGATGAAGTCTTCCAACCCAGCATCCGTGTTCGTGCTTTCCAGCCCACCAGTCGGCGCAACGATGTATTTCGACCATGTCGGAGCCGCAACGAACTTGAATGCACTCTTTATCGACTCCTTGAGAAGGTCTACGTCTGATTTGTCTTTGAGGAATCCCGGATCGACGAGCGGTGCATCAAAGGGATTACTGGACCTAAGTCGGACAGAGCCGGTGGATTTAGGTGTCATCAGGGCTGTGACAATTGTAAAGAAATTCCGTCCAGAAGGAACGAGGGGATTAGGAATGATCAGGCCATTCTGTAAGGCGTCATGTTTGGAATGATAGTGCAGGAAGGCGAGGAAAGGTCACGCACCGAAATCAGGAACTCGTACTCGGGTGTATTCGAGGATTTAGGGCTACCTTTCGCGCGGAAGAAACCCAGATGAGAGACAATCGTGTTGACGAATGGCCCAGTCCCGTTCTGCTTCCACTGTTGAAGGAATTCCGCACTCTCATCAGGCTCTTTCAGAGTCTCAAAGGTCTGATTCCCATTGACGATCCAGGGATTGGCTGTCGCGACGTGGTCGCCGAGGTGGCGCCCAACATCAGGTAGGTTGACGATGGACCTGACCCCGATGGACTTGAGAGCTTTGGCGTCGCCGATGCCGGAGTTGAGTAAGATGTGGGGAGAGCCGATAGCACCTGCACAGAGAAGAACCTCTTTTGTTGCCGTTACGCGCTTGAGAGGGCCTGAACATCAATCGATATCAGCTTGGATTTGTCGAATGAAGACGAGCTGCTTACCTCCGCCGTTCTCACGGAACTCGACTCCTCTAAATGCAGGAACCCGAGTACCGGAGGTGTGTACCAGCTTGGAAACTTGCGCATTCAACACGACGTAAAGGTTTCTCCTTCCCAAATAGCGGCTTCCAAGGTACGACGTCGCCGAGCTGCTCCTCGACGCTCCATCGATAGTTGTCTGAACCCATCCGATACCCAACATATTGCCAGAGCTATAATCCAAATTGTAGCGGTAGTCACCCCCTAGCTGCTTCGCAGCGCCAACGATCATCCCATCTACAGGGGTTGGAAACCCGGCGAGGCTGACAGCATTGATGCCTTTCTTGGAGTGAATGGAAGGGTCGAATTGCCCTCGGGTATCGTGTCGGTCTGCAGGTTCGACCCAACGCTCATTCCTTCGGAAGTATGGCTGAAGTCGATTCCATGACCAGCCTGGGTCGCCGACGATGCGTGCATAATCATCGTATTGCGAGGATGGACCGCGGGTGTAGATCATGAAATCTAGAAGAAAGGTAAGTATCAGACCAAAGCTAGCGTTCTTGCGAAGATCACAGGTGCTCACTAATCGAGCTCGAACCTCCAAGAATATGGCCTCTAGGATAAACTACAGTCCTGCCTTGCAGGGCACTTTGGGGCGTAGTCGTATAATTCCAGTCGTAAGGAGTATTCCATAGGTTGCCTGCCAGGAACGGAACTTGGGCATCCAGGACTCCGTCGTGCCTATTTCGCGCTGTGAGCATAGAGAAGGAAAAAGAGCTAGTTTGGAGTTCCATACGACGGGCCCGCCTCCAAAACAAGAACATTGAACTTGGGATTTTCCGTCAGGCGATTCGCAAGGACGTTGCCAGCTGTTCCGCCTATAGGGTAAGATTCATGAGCATAGGATGGCAGAACTTGTCGAAAAAGCTTTCATACCTCCGACGACAACAAAATCAAATTTAACATTCTGAATGTCGGAGAACCTCTGGTATACACCAGCTTGCACAATCGCCGACAAGGCGAGAAGAGCCAAAACTGAGAATCGGGTGAGGGCCATAACGCAAACACTCCGACTCGTCTTCGGCAGGAAACAACAGTTCCTCGAAGACGGATATAACCCGGCTCTGACAGGACTGAATGGGTGGACAGGGCGGTGTCATGCTTTATATTCTTGCAATGGTCGCGACCGGCCTAAGGGGTACGACAAGCAAGGGTGGGCGGTTCGGCGATACAGGTACATCGAAGATCATTCCTTGAGAATGGCGCGCCGAGAGGATAGGAACTCGGAAGCGTGGATGAGTCGGAAAAAGTCCATCTTTAACAACGCTGGGAACTGATGGCAGGAATCAGCTACATGGTAGCAGCCATACTCGTAAGGTAGATAAAAAGTGAACAACCGCACGTACGGCCCCTCCTTTCCTCCCAAACATTTTCCATCGGCAAGAAACCCGTAAAAACCAAAAACACTGGTCAAACGTTTCCAAGTTCGCCTGCTAGAAATGTTTCAGGTACAGCTGAGGACAGATCCAAGATGGACAAGACGTACTTCGACCCACCACGCACTGCGATCAGGAACCAACGCACGCCAGGCCCTTGAAAGGCGATGGCGATGATCCGCCATGTCTGTCAGTCATACTTAACATGCCATTCGATCTTATCACTGACGAGAGCGCTGTATTCGCCGCCAACATTTAGACGGACCGGAGTCGATGGCGGGAGGCCTCTCAATGTATCATCACCGCCTCGCCATGGCATTTTAGCAGCTCGAGGTATGTCAGAACGCAGTGTAGGTGTGGGTCGTCGGCCGCTCTTCGCCGTGCCCGACTCCGAGTCTCTGGTAAATGATCAGGCATACAAAAATAGGCATGATATCAACGGAAAGGCAGGGCGTACCGATGAGAACAGAGGAGAAACCTCCCTCAGTATCTCCATTATCGTCGCCTTTGAATGGTATCAAAAATTGGAGAGATTTGGAGGCAGTTTGATACCGTTCGGCATTGGGCCAGGTTTTGATGTCACAAGCAAAATACACGATTACATGAACGAGGCTCTGTATCCGACGAAAACGAAAATGTCAGAAGAGCAACGGGATAACACTTCAGGCATTACTCACAATTAACCAACGAGAAACAAGAGTTCCTGTCAACACAACCTTTATCCCTCTGACACGTCCATCTGGTTGTGAAGCCTATCCTTCTGTGGATCCTTTCTCTCCCTTATCCTGATTCCACCCCTTTGCCGTTCGGTGCCTTCTTTCTTCTTCGCCACTTCTTCGGCTGCCTTCCTCCTCGCCTCCGCGTCCCGTATCATCTCGCCCTCTTTCCTCCACTCTCTCTTCTCAAAGGCATCGTAAGCTTCCTTCTCATCTATCCACCTTTCCTGAATATCTCGAGCGTGCGCACCTGGTCCCTTCAATGGACCGGCTGCACTCGAAAACAGAGCGTAGGTGTTCGGACGGGCACTTGGCGGTAAATTGGGCGCATTTACCGTGCCAGGCGGACCAGAAGGGTTCCCAGGTACGGGCTTGGGGATAAAGACGTAGCCGTTTGCGCGGTCGATTGCTCGAGTGAGGTTGAGCATTGAACTTTTGTCCTCCACTGCGAGCGTTTCGAAGCCGACTAGAGAGAAATCTTCAACGAGGGATATCAGGGCTATATTGAGCGCCGCGAAACGTGGTGGAAGTGAGGAAGAAAGGCTGTTGGCGAGGTAGCTCAAGTCCTGAACCTCGGTGTAGAAGTCGAGGTTGAATTCTGTGATTTGAGCATTAGCATAGCTGAAAAGACCTTTGAGCTAACACTTACCCAGGTCACCATATTGACCCAGCAAATCGATCTTTGATAGCACGTTTATGTGTGGCAGTTCGAGTTGCAGCATTGCACGTAGGGATAGGAGCAAAATTGAGATGTACTTTGAAGCATCTGTGATATAATGGGCGTCGCAGAGATGCACAGCGGCCAACTGTCTCTATTGGCGTCTGTTCCCTGTTCAGATCAAGTAATTTTGCGTACCCTGAAGCCAGACTTCGTCAACTTCTCCACGATGTGCTTCACGCTCTCGTGGTTCGTGCTCAACTCGACTTGCCCTGGAAGATCGAAGAGCACATATGCATCCCCTCCGAGGTCCTTCAGCTTTTCCTCAAGCCAATCGTAGTTTGCTTCGAGATACTCCATACAGTAAAGCATGGCCCCGTTAGGTCCAAGACCGAACTTGTCCATAACATCGTGGAGGGTGATGAGCTCGGAAATGTCAATCGCACATGGATATGGCAAAGAGTCGTTCGCTGGGTCGAGGTTGACGATGGAAATGGGCCGTTGGAATGCAGTGAATAGTTGATGCTTTCCGTAGCAGTACGTCGATTTACCGCTACCTGGTGCACCACACACGACCTCGCCGAAGGGCATCCTGGGCGACGAGATTCCCAGTGGGACCTGGACAGGACCAACACGTTACAGGACGCGTCACGTCTCACTAGATCTCATAATTGTGACGCAAATCTTTTTCGTTTCGTCCAGTTTGCGTTCGATATGGGTTCCCCTCACTGAGTAAGGTTGGTTATTACAATTTCACTAGCGTGGCCATCGATATTTGGTGAGGATCCTTCGGAATGTTATCATTTTTTTGTGTTACGTATACACACGTTTTGGATTTTCATAATGGCCCTGTAGCCTTAGACCCGTCGGACTTCTATCGAAAGTACAATGGATGATATACTGACAGGACAGATGAATAAAATGGCGCGGCAGAAAGAAAAAGAGAATAGCGTTCAACGCAGAGCCGGGATGAGACCTTCAGACGACCTTGTTCTTCTCATTCCTGAGGTCAGATGCAGTCCGTTCCGACGCTGGAAATTTATGTGGTGTCAGATGGTTTTAGCGTGCCTGGAATGGCAGAGAAACTCTTACAGTACATTGGGAAAACCCAGGTCGCAGCGGAGGGAGGAAGGCCCAGAAACGTAGCCAGCTGACGGAAGTGAGGGTAGCTCTTCATTCTGTCGAGATGAGCCTGCGTCCTGTTTGAGGCAATGACTATCGCATATTCATTGACCTTGGTTGAGTATTTGAGGCCCTTGGGGATATCAATCGGGCTCCATTCGGCGTCGAATCGTTTAGCGGCATAAGCGACAATGCAATGGAGAGCAGTCATTTCGAGCTGGCGGTCGCTGAGTTCGGGATGATTTGGGCATATTTTGTTTCTTTGAGCATACTCCAGGAGGTAATCATGCGAAATGGGAAAACCGAACATGACGAGGTCGATTCGCCTATTTGGCTTGTACTTGTAACCATACGGCGGTGGTACATGGAAGTCAGACAAGTTTGTGCGAGGCTTCTGAGAGTGACAATTGGAGGGAGCAATAGACATATGGGATGGTAGATTTAGCTCGTCAAGAGACGTTATAGAACCAGCGTATAAAGTCAACTGAAACACAACAGAGGGGGGGATTGGGGAGCTAGCTGAAAAAGCTCAACTTTACAGCTGTTTCGGAAAACCCTGTACAGTCGAACTCCTCTTAACCCATACCCCCTCCGTGGACGGCCCAGGGTATGGGTTATTGGGGGTTATGGGTTGTGAGGGGAGTGCCAAAAATAGACCGGGAAAGTGGATGAAAAATACGATGAACATCTGGGTAGAATAGTGCATTTAGGCTCACTGCAAGTAATCCAGAGGGGTTTGGACATTATATTGGTGACAAGGTTGCCCTTGAGTTAGGATGAATCATGCTCTCGGGCTCGCCTAGACGATTTCCTCCATTCAATGAGTGTACAAGCGCCATTTTAATGCCAGTGGGCACAATGTAAACGACCCATGACCGGCCTGATTTTCCGTATGAGCTACCGAATATGGACCACTTATGTCCGACTTGTAAGCCATCTTTCGCTCTCACGGTTCTTTGGGACAACTTTCATTAGTTTTTGGCTGTTTTTCGGTGAGATGCAAGGCCTTTCCATCAAACAGGGTGAGTTGCCGCCCCATGCCAATAAATGAGACTAAATAGGCCCTGATGGCCGGTAAAATCTATGGGTTTTGCCCGCGAAGGGGTATGGGGTATGGGTTATTGCGGACCTATGGGTTATGGGATGCAAATCCCCGCCCACCAAGTTGGTGGATCGAGAATCTTATGGGATAAAAGGGGTTATGGGTTATTAGGATCATGGGTTAAGAGGAGTTCGACTGTAATACTAAAAGCCAGGCTGTACTATATGCGCGTGACTTAGTGTCACAGATCACGCGTTGTGTTGACCGCGTCGCGACCTATCGGAGTTCACGTTCACACAATACCTTGTATAGGCCTGTACCTTCTGCCAAGTTTCAGGGTGCAGCAATTACGACTTCGAAGTTCGAGGTATCGGCAATACTGGAAAATTAGCATGAAATATCTCGCGACTTATCGTCAACAATCATTAGGATGAGGTATAGCGATGACCATGTCGCGTCGGATGATGTGAGATAACTTCTCCTACGGCCTCTAGTCGCTTATCAGACCCTTCGTGCAGCTTGAATGTGTGCTCGAGTACACCCGTCAATTCCAAACAGCGACTCAGAGCCGCAATGCCCAGGCCTCATCTTCAAGAACGGCTTCTAGCAATCCAGCCTATGGCGAAGAGAACGTAGATTTCCGCTCTCCCAGTCCCGACTTCGAAATCATCACTGCACCGTCGACCATGGCTTCCAAGGCCACAAATGGACGCGATTCTTCCTTCAAACCATCCTCTTCCACATTCAAATCTTCTATACCAAACTCGAACACTCCTCCAACAACCATGGACGATACAGAGGAGGTGGAGGAGCGAATAGCCCGGCTAGATGCGGAGGTGCTTGGCTGCCGTGCGGACATTCAGCTCATTGAGCAGCGGATACGAAATTGCCTCGAAGAGAAGAAGCTTCTGGAGGCGGGGCTGCGGGCTACTCGTGTTTCTCGTGGTTCGGGTGCACACCTTCAGCTGCATGGTATCGGGCAAGGGAATGGGAACAGCAATGGCAAAACGACGACAGAAGCGTTTATTAACTATGAGACGGAGCCGTTTGACTGGATAGATGGGCTGAAGGCGCGTATGCGCGCGGTGTTCGGGATTCAGGAGTTCAGGCTGTGTCAACAGGGGTGAGCTTTCGCTGTCAATAATTTGTTCGTGTTTTCGTTGTTGATTCACGTCGTAGAGTATGTAACGCGAATATGGATGGGCGAGATATTGTTTGCATCATGCCTACCGGTGAGCTGTAATTCTTTTTGAAGAAAAAACGCTGCTAAAACAACCTCAGGTGGTGGCAAATCGCTCACGTACCAACTCCCTGCTCTCCTCACCCCAGGGTGCACCCTTGTCATTTCTCCACTCATATCTCTCATGACCGACCAAATTCTTCATCTTCGCGAGGCCGGCAGTAGGTTCATTTCGATCTTACGTCTTCATACCTAACCAAAGTATCAGTCGAGGCTGCTATGATAACATCCGCCACGTCCAAACCCGAGAAAGCACAGACATTGGAGCGGTTGAGGATGCTCGCTGGCCGCAAGCTTGGCCCAGGACAAAAAGAGCTCAAGTTGGCCTACGTCACTGTGTGTTCTCTGGACATGTATTGTATCTACTCACTGATATCAAATTCAGCCCGAACGCATGAATAAGGATAAATCCTTTCGCTCTCTTTTGCAGAGGATGGACGAGGCTGGGAAGCTCGCAAGGATCGTGATCGACGAAGCCCATTGCGTCTCGCAGCTTGGACATGACTTCCGGTGTGTTTTCCTCCTCTAAGCACCCGGCCGTTGAGGCTAATAACGACGTGGCTGGTAGACCAGATTATAAGGAACTTCATCTTCTACGCAAGATTTTTCCTAACGTACCAATCATGGCGCTCTCTGCAACGTGCGGACCGCGCGTCCTGGACGACCTCATCCACATCCTTGGGTTGAGAGGGATCGTTCCTGGCGCCAGTGGGTATTTTGACTTGGGTTTTGAATGTATTGCTTATCGTTAATCAATACTAGGAGCGCCCAAACAAGGCACCGTCTATTTTACTTCGCCTCTCTACCGCAAGAACCTGCACTATCGTGTCGTACCCAAGCCGGAGAGCGCCAAGGAGCAGTTTGAAATAATGAAGAACTACATTCTGGAAAACCACAAGGATGATTCTGGTATCATATATTGCTTCAGTCGCAAGGTAGCACACGCTTCTTGTCTTCCTATCTGGCCACCTGCGTCACTTGGATATCTACTAACAATTTGCCTCTGCAGGACTCGGAGGTCGTGGCAGAGACCTTGCGAGATATCAGCGGAGGAAGGATCAAGACGGGAGTGTACCACGCCGAGGTGGGCGACATTGACAAGCAGAGGCTGCACATCGCGTGGAGGGAAGGCGAGATTAAGGTTGTTTGCGCAACTATCGGTAGGTAATCTTGTTCTCTTTCGTCCAGCTCTACCCTGGTGGTTCCTGCGCCCCACACCAAGGTGATTGCATGGAATCGAGTTCGATTCAAGCTTCAATGGAGATTACCTGCGTTGCCTACCTCTCTCCTCATCTCCTTGTGGCCTAGTTGCTTCGCGGGACCGGAACTTGAGCACGAGCGTCGCTGACTATTGTTACTCCATCCAGCGTTTGGTATGGGCATTGATAAGGGGGACGTGCGTTTCGTGCTGCACCATTCGGTGCGTCCTTTCTTCTTGTAGTGTTCTTCTCTTGTGTGCTTCGACTCAAGAGCCATTTCATCCTTTATTAACCGTCAACTGCGCGGTGGATCTCCCTCGTCCCATTCTACTGCTCTGTCTTCCTTGTGTGGCCCCGCATACGACACAACACTCTCCACTGAATTCACCTGTAGATATCCGTGAGTATTTGCTCTTGTTGTTCTCCTCAGTTGTGGTGCTTGCCAGATGCCAACCTCGCGACCTTGGTGTGGTGCGTAGCGCGTAGCTGTTTTCTATTTGAAATTTAGAATTCCGCCGTTGCGCCAGGGTGTCGTATCTGGCTACGCCTTTCTTTCCTTCCTCTGCGGCCAATAGAGCTATTTTGACTAATATGCCGCTGTCTATGCGCAGAAATCACTTGAAGGGTTCTACCAAGAGTCGGGGCGTGCCGGACGAGACGGAAAAGACGCCGACTGCGTGCTCTATTACCGCCCCCAAGATGCCTCCACGATGGCAGGTACCGCGGGTTACGACAGGGATGGGAAGATAAAGTGTAAGTCTATGCGTTTAACACTGGCTCTGTCGTTCTCTGCGGTAGGGCTTTGGGGATGATCGCTTGCGAGGGCAACCGATGAGGTCATCGAGAGCCCTCAGGGTCCTCACATGGTGATTGAGAAGACCAGCGAAGGTCGATCGCTGCGTTCCGGAGATGAATGTGATCCGCTGGAAGAAGCAACCCCAGAAATAGCATTTGGACTGATCGCTCCTTCCTTCTTCTGCCCTCGGGTTTTATTTTAGTGCACGCCATGCTCGACTTTGCAGAGGAACTTCGGAAGTGTCGGAAGAACCAGTTCGCAGAGTAAGTCGTGTTCTCACACATGTTCACGGCTTAATGCCTTTGTTTATTGTCGCGGCGCTGGAACTTCTTACTAATGGACTACCGATCAGGTACTTCTCACATGCGTCCAAATTGGACGTCGGCGCATGGGCAACTTCTGAGCGAGGCGCGCTCGAGCGATGCGGGCACTGCGACAACTGTACGCGCCCCGCAGACGCCAGCGAGCGTCGCGATGTCACTTTGGCGACATGGCAGCTCTTGAAAATCGTGCAGGCTGTGAAGCAGAGAGGTGGGAAGGTCACGCTCAGCAGTCTTGCACACCTCGCTCGTGGCGGGGGCAAGGGTGCGTTCGAGGTTGCTGCATCTGGGAGGGGACGGAATCGGAAGGAAAAGCAGACATGTACACTGGATTTTCAGGAGGTAGCTGGTGGGAAGGTTGAGCTCAGCAGAATCGTGAGTTCCTCTCTGCTCATAATCTTTCTTGCACGTTATTAAATTTCTTATTATTTATTTTCAGGATATCGAACATCTTATTGTTTACCTGACGACACACAACTTCCTCCAGGAAGAGTATCAGTCGACCCCCTACAAGCTCATCGTGCACCTTGGGCCAGGGCAACAAGCAGGCAGATTGCTCTATCATTCGCGGGACGCTATACTTGCCGGCGGCGCCAACCTCAAAGTGGAATGCGATTTCCTGAAGGCAATCGCCAAAGTCCGTGCGTCGAAGAAAAAACTTGACGAAGCCGGCAAACGGAAATCGAAAACGAGCGGCAAGACCAAAGGCAAAGGCAAAGGCGCCGGTGAAGATAGCAACCCTGAAGATGACGATGACGGTGATATTGGTGAATATAACATAATTGAACAACTAACGCGGTCGCGACGCGTGTCTGATCCCAAGGGCAAGGGGAAGCGGAAGGCTGACGAAATGGACGACGACGACAGCATGTACGCCTCAGACAGCGCGGCTCATCCTGAACGCGGCTTAGGCGGCTTCGGCGACGACAATGACGACAGCGATGAGGGCGAATATTTCGATTGGTCACTCACCATGCGGGAGGGGCCGAAGCTTGCTAACAAAAGACGGAAGAGCAGTGGCGATGCACTTGGCGTTGGTGTTGATGTCGGTTCTTCGAAGAAGACGAAGGGAAGAACCGCGAGTGGCTTCAAGATGAACATTGTCCAAGAAGGGGATAACGAGGTGATGGAACTCTCGTCTGACTGAGTTTGGCAACCCGCCCTATCGATGCGAGTCCTGTACTGTATCGGTGTACTGTATAGATGTACTTTGAGAAGATACGAATGTAACACTTACAGATCTTTTTAGTCGTGGTCTGTATACTGCAAGGGCATTTGTCGGGTTTCAAGGCACCATTTGGGCGTTGACTCGTCCCCAGGTGCGAGAACATTGGATGATAAGATATCATATGTGCTGTCGTCGACTAGAACTCTTCATCCCAGCACCCCGTCAGTATTAGACTAATAGTCAATCTGACCTAGCGGCTCTAGATCGACCGCCGGGAATACTCCCCGTGGGCCGTCGGTGCGCCACAGTGTCTTGGCGTTACAATTTATTTCTAAATTATTTCCCCAAATGGTAGTTAGTGTACGCCTAACCGACGCTCAGGGGCGGGCCCCAACAAACGTCAAAAGACTTCCGTAAAAAGCAACATGGGCGGGACCCCAGGTGCCTTCCGCGAACGTTCTTCGACCGTGTATAAGAATAACTTATTGATAGATGTGTATAGCTTTCGCAGGAGGCCAATGGAACGTCGCGATAAGAAGTTATCTGTCAGGGTTGACTCGGGAAAGTTAGGGAGAAGCAGTACCTGTTGACCGAAATTCTGACAGATGAACTGTGCGGTCAGAGTGACCTTCACGTAAGTCAACCAGCCTCATGTTAGGGATCCTGGAAGTTCTTACGGTGGTTTTCTGCTAACTGATTCGCGGAGTGATTGAAAGGTGCTTCCCAAGCAGCAGGCCGACCGTGATTGTTGAATGCTTCGATCTTCTTCGAAGAGCACGACAGTGAGGTCATTAATGTCCCCGGTTACCCAGATCTTATCTCGATATTCACAACAACGGAAAGGTAAACGAAGGCATTACGCCAAAAACGTGGTATAAGGCGATGATAGTATGGTACAAGTGGTTGATACAGGTGACGCGGAACAACACTGGAGCATGTCCGACCGAGAATGAATAGCTAAATATGGTGAAAAGCAGCGGAGAACCCAGTTTCCCGTCATAAGAGCAGTGATACATCGAAGTAGAACCGAAAAGACGAAAGGGCAGTGATAGTACAATGAAACGGACGAGATAGGGAAACCTGAGTAAACGCGAATAATGATAGCAAATAGGAGCACGCAATCGAAGGGAAGTCCTGACCGAACAGTGTGCTATAGCATGGAGTGGTGTAAAGTGTAAGATGATGTAAAGTGCTGTGAGGGAGAACGCGATAGTCGATAGCGTATATTAGTATCTTACAGTTGTCGTCGCTGTCGTGAGGGTGATACAGTCTTGCAGCGCACCCCAGAGTCGTTGCGCTAATTAAGTTTCGTTTGCTTCAGTGCGGAGCGGATTGGGACTTTGGGGATGAGGTGATGCCCCATGTCGATACGGGTCCCTTCTTCGTTCATCCAGCCATCGCCCATTTCCGGATAGTCGTCCAAGTCTGGGGGATATTGCTCGTGCTTCGGTGCGGGGATGTAGCCTCCGTCATTCTTCCACAGCTGATCTCTGTTGCACCTACGTCAACGCGGGGGTTACAAAGTGAAATTAAAATTGATAGCTTACCCTCTCCGGTTGAACCATCCCTTTCGACGAGATGGGAAGACGGGCGACGGGCAGATCAAGTTGTCGTTCCAGCGCACCGAACGAGGAACAGGGGCAGTGTCCAGCCTAGGAAGCACAGGACGCACTGCGAGCGGCGGGTTTTTGTCGCCGTCAGAGTAACGTCTCTGATGCTCTGGGATGCTGGACGGAGTGGTAGGGCGCGACGACTGGGAGGTGGAGGAAGAAGACGGACTCGGCCAATCGTGCGGCGCCATAGCCCCACGAAAGCTGGTAGTGTTGCAAGGGCGATCCCCATCCGAGTGCCTGCGATGAGGTTCAACGTGGATCTGCGGCTGAGGCGGGACGATATAGTATTGGTGAGGGCGAGACGGATCGTGGAACATGATTCTGGGGTATGAGCCTAAAGGAACAGACGGTGCTTTGGAAGGAGGATTGAAAGTCTGAGCAGTCGATGTCTGGCGCAGTGCTTGCTGAGAGGCAGAGGGCACTTGGGTGATGCTGTAGTGGGCAGAGCTGCGGCGATCAGACTCTTTAGAATGCGCCGTTCGTGCGGTGTGATTGGACGAAGTCGTGATTTTGGGTGAAGACCTGTCTGAGCTGCTGCGGCCAGAAGTCAGATCGGAGGATTTTAGTGCTGAGCCGCGCGGAGGGGCCGGATGTGATAAGATAGGAAGAGCATGGTGGCCTGCAACCTGTGGTATGTTCGAAGAGGAAAGTGTCAGAATCGGCCGTGTCGCGTTGGAAAACGAGATCGATCGAGTGCGGATGCGACCGGTGGAACGTTCTAAGGACTCCGTGGTTCCGTAGGAATCCCGAGAGCGGGTGGGAGTTGTCGCGTCGTAATCGGTCGGACTCAGTCGAATTTGCGTGGGCGAAGAGGAAAGTGGGCCGGTCGTGAAAAGTTGGTGAACAGGGGTAAACTGGGACATGTTGCATCCATCGCCAGGTGGTCTGAACACGTCTCCAGTGAATGAATCACGTCGCATGGGATGGGGAGGTCGTCGGTCGTCGGCGTCGCGAGGCGTTGGTGTCCGTGCGTCTTTCCTCAGGTCTGACGCGCTGGGAGGGCGAGCAGGAGCAGCTTCTTGCGGGGTAGCGTGTGGTAAGGGTCCTCGTGGGGGAGATGTAGAGCGCCGCGATTCAGAATCTGGTTTGGCGTAAATGTAGTCTCCTCTCGGGCCTACCCTTGTCGGTTCCGCTAATCCTCGGGTAGGGTCTGCGGTGTCATTTGTGCGATAATCAGGCCCAGCATTAGGCACGCCGTAATCCTTCACATCAACGCGTCCTCCCGCGATTGGCGACCTTCGGTCCGCGATGCTGTGTTGTGGAGGATGGTCTGAAGAAGAAGGGAAGCGGTTCAAAAAAGGAGCGATGCCGGCAACTTCCTGAGCGGGCCGGGAGCTTGCGGGGTGCGATTTAGATGATGCGGTAGGTGCACTGCGCGGAGGATAGTGGGCATTTTGCGACCTAGAATCGGAATCAACTGTTGCATCGCGACTCCAGTTGTCCCTTTGAAGAGCATGGGAGAAGGAAGACTGCGATTGCGAGGCGTTCTGCGAGACCAGCTGCTCTGATGGGACCTGCGACGGGAGACGCTCGACACTGGGTGGACTGTCTCTCAGTGCGGGGTGTGCTGGGCCATTAGGATGAGAAGAACGCGGAAAGACGGAATGTGAATGCGAGAAGTCGTGCTCCTGGGGCCTTATCGGAAAAGGCAGATTAGTCGGATGAAGTGGCTTAGACGAGGTGGTTCGTTGATTTTGGGGTGTAATCGACACGAGGTGCGTTCCTTTGTCGCTAGAGGATCCTGTGCTAGAAGCATAGAATGATCCCGTAGAGGCAGAGTTGTATCCCGCGTTGATCTGGGCAATTCTATCGCGTTCCTCAACTTCTAACTCCGAGAGGGTGCTGGCGGCGTATTCAGGTGTCTCAATCGGATAGCCGCCGGGACGAGGTCCTATTTGCGTCATCGGGTCATTTGGACCTGAAGGAGGCCGAAAGGGAATAGCCGTGTGGCTCTGCAAAGCAGGTAGTCTTGTCCGACGTTCCTCGATCGATTCCGCTGCCTCGTGTATGTAGGGTCTCGCCGACGAAGTTTTGCTCAGAGCAGGACCCTGAAGCGAAGCCGTGATGGCGGGGGGAGGATAGGCTAAGCGTGGGGTCTGAGGGGACGAAGGTGCTGAACTGTTGGATAGGGTGTCGCCGACGGTCAAGTCGGGGGCACTGGGACTTTTGAGCGTCGTGGTGCTGTCGGTAGAGAGTGCCGGGGAGAATGCAGACGTAGAGGAAAATGTCGCTGTCGAAGTTTCGAATTCCGAGTTGGAGAAAATATCGGATTTGGAGGCAGCCGATTGTTGATAAATAAAAGTGTCGTTATGAGCACTAGGATAAATAACGTAATTTGCTGTAGCTCGTGGTCGCGCATCATATGCTGCATTAATGCTGTTTTGGAGAAAAGAAGTTGGGATGGTTAGTCTCAACTACGTTCGTCATGCCTGGTCCAGGTACGTGCCTAGTTGGGTACCAAGGTTGTTCGCCTTGTCCAGGACGGTATCCAACATCAAATTTTGCGTTTATAGGGTACGGAATAGGAACATTCGACGGCGTTTTGAAAATCCGAACAGAAAAGCGACTCGAGGGCTGCGCAGGTTTGAGCGCGGGGTAAGGAATTGGGGGACCATTGACGAGCACGTACTTTTGAAGATCCACTTTTCGTGCTCGAAGAAGCGCTGGGGAGGATACCAGAGAGCATACTGGGCAGGAGTTCGTACTCAGCATCAGAGAGCGACATTCCAAGTCTGGGAGATTTATGCCTCCGCTGGCCACCGAGCATCACGCTAGTTACACGAGTAAAGCTTGAGGTGATGCATGCGGACTTCGATCGACAAATCTCCAGACGGTCGCAATACAAGGGTCATATTGACGATCACTGTTTGTGATACTGAAATGGCGAAGACATCTAGTGTTTAGGTAGTGTTGTCTATAACGGTCAGACTCCCATAAATTGCAAGAAGCCGCCACTCACACGCACGAGCCCTGCATTTCGCCAAAAGCGAGCACTGGGGTTTCCACGACTGCTGCCACCCGCGTGTCGTCCATGAGATTGAGCGCAAGTCGTTTTGGGCCCGCGCCTGCGCTACATGGAGTGTAGCGGAAAGCGAGGTCGACGTGTTCCTGATCGTTGTAGAGGCATGCTCCAACCTGTCGAAAGGAGCGCAGACTGGTTGGTATCCATTCATCGATGGAGAATCTATCGTGGTGTCACCGAATGCCCGTTGTTCCGGGGTTTCAGGGACCGCAGGACGGCAATCTACAGCGCGATTAGGCGCTGGCTACCGCCGTGTTCTTCGAAAGAGCACAGGTCGACGACCCTTCCTTCTCAACGCGTGCAGGCAGGTATGGCCTCACCCTGCACAAACAGGAACGGTAAGAAAGATGAAAAGCTTTATTTGGACAACACCCACGCAGAAGTCCATTCTTTCATTGACATTTCCAAGGAGATCCAGTAGAGTGTAGTTTGAGGGTAAGAATGATAAACAGATTGACTTAGCAAGGCTGACAAAAACAAATTATATATATATATTACATAATATTTACAGCAGCCAAGGGGAGCCCGACCTTGACCTCTTTCTCTACCCTAAGACTCTACGTCCACTTCTTAAGACTACACTAGACGCGATACTTTGGCACTTCTGAACAGTATGCATGCTCTACGTCAAGAAATTCTCCCTCCAAGCGGCGTTGAATTTGCCACTAGCTTGAAGTTGACGCCGTCGACGCTCGCAGCACCAGTTTCTACGCGTCATGAATTCGTCTCTCGCGTCTTGTGCAATCTTGTTGTCGCTCGTGCCAATCTTTTACGGATATTCGAAGTTCGGGAAGAGCCAGCACCACTTCCATTGCAGGCCAACGATGACCGGGACCGTTCGGGGGTTAGGCGAGGGACTGAAGCAGTGGAAGGAGAAGTGGACATGGACACGCAGGGCGATGGATTCATCAACATAGCAAAGGTGCAGTACTTGTCGACTTCATGTATTCGTTACCATAATCCTATCCCACTTCCTTGTGAAAAACTGGGAGAGAACTCGAGCTTTTGCTAATACAGGCTCTTACCTTCAGTCTGTACCGCAAAAAAGCCCTGTCCATGTGTCGACAGTTACGCGTTTTTATCTCATTCGTGAACACCACCTCCATGGCATTGTTACTGGCATGGAAGGTGTCAAAATCGTCACCTCTCAAGAAGACAATCTCGACCGGCTTCTCATTTCGTTCAAGGACGCCAAGGTAAGCTCCGCGTCCTCTCGTTTTAGGCGTAATTTCATGTCCATGACGCCTCCAGATAGCCCTCCTCGAATGGTCGGACACGATTCATGATCTCGTCACAATCTCGATACATACATACGAACGAGCCCCCCAGCTGGTATGGTCTGCGCCGGACTTTGGTTCCTCTACTCACGTCCGTGGCAGCTAGCGCTCGATTCACCCCTCTTCCGCGCAGAACTAAGATGTGACTCGCTTTCTCGCTGCGCCGCACTTTCCTTGCCCAAACATGCCTTCGCCATCCTTCCATTTTATCAAAGTCAAGCAGAGCTGGACGTTATGGATCAAGATCTGACTCAGCCTAGGTATACTCCTCCAGATTATTTGCTGCAACGCCATCTCAAGATTCTTTCAGGGATGTCCCATATTCGCCGAGTTTCATTCTCGATCTTCCAGCCCAAGTGGATTCCAATATCCGCAATGTCATCGACTTTGTATTCCTCCCAGGGTTCAACAACCCTACCCTCGCTGTTCTGTTCCAGACTGATCAGACATGGACGGGGTACGTGGCACACCATCTTCACTACGACGGGAGTAACATGTTTGCGTTAGTCGTCTGAAGGAATACAAGGACACCGTAAAGCTGATTGTCTTCACCCTCGACATCGCCACACAGAAATATCCAATTGTCAGTTCCGTCGAAGGTTTACCTTACGATTGTCTCTCCCTCCTGCCGTGCTCTACTTCTCTCGGAGGCGTCGTAATCACAGCCAGCAACGCCCTCATCTACATCGACAAGGCCTCTAAACGCGTCGTACTTCCTCTGAATGGATGGGCGGCCCGAATCAGCGACATCCCCCTGCTTACTACCGACCCAACACGTACTTTATTTTTAGAAGGCTCTCGGTCGATTTTCGTCGATGACAAGACTTTTTTTGTGATCCTGAAAGACGGAAGCATCTATCCTGTAGAGATAGTCGTGGACGGAAAAACGGTTTCGAACCTCGTGATGTCACCTGCGTTGGCACAGACTGCTGTTCCGACTGTCATTCGAAACATTGGCGAGGATCATATCTTCGTTGGAACCATCCTCGGGCCCTCTGTTCTACTGAAGGCTGCTCACGTTGAAGAAGAGGTGGATGAGATGGATGTCGCTCCGACTGCTGTCGTACAGGACGATAATGCGATGGACTACGAGGACGAAGACGAAGGTATGCTAGTTGACGTCTTTTTCACCACATTCGAAATGACATGTGTCTGTTTCAAGATATCTATGGTGTATCCTCAAAACCATCTGCCACTTCGACCAAAAGCGAAGCGGCCAATGGCCATGTCGCGCCGAGGAAGACCCGAACCGTTATTCATCTTTCTTTGCGTGATTCTATCCCTGCTCATGGTCCCATTTCGAGCATGACTTTCTCACTTACGAAGAACGGTGTATGTCACTTCTTCCACTTCTTTTCCATGATTTAATTTCTCGCATCTAGGATCGGCCCGTGCCCGAACTCGTGGCGGCCACGGGAGCAGGCACTACCAGTGGTTTCACTCTTTTTCAAGTACGTTTGTCTGAGCCCATTCTCCAATTTGGTGTTCTCTGACTGTTGACACAGCGAGACTTACCAGTGTTAACAAAACGCAAGTTACACGTCATCGGTGGTGCTCGAGGGCTTTGGTCGCTACCCATCCGGCAACCAGTCAAAACGAGCGGCATTTCGTATGAGAAACCCGCAAATCCCTTCCAGAGCGAAACGGATACGTTAATTCTGAGCACCGATGTGAACCCATCCCCTGGACTGTCTCGAGTATGCCGGTTCTCTTTTTCGTAATTCACCTCATTCAACCCTTGATGGTGACAGATTGCTACGAAGGCCGCGAAGGGCGACGTTTCAATAACGACACGTATTCCTGGAACCACCATCGGGGCGGCGCCTTTTTTCCAGCGCACGGCGATTCTACACGTCATGACAAATGCGATTCGGGTTCTCGAGCCGGGTAAGTTCGCAGTCTGTCCTCCGCAGGCAGGGTCTCATGAACGGTCTAGACGGTACGGAGAGACAAATCATCAAGGACATGGATGGCAATATGCCCCGTCCGAAGATCCGGTCATGTAGCATCTCGGACCCCTTCGTGCTCATCGTTCGCGAGGATGATACTATTGGGCTCTTTATTGGCGAAACGGAGCGTGGAAAGATTCGTAGGAAGGACATGTCGCCTATGGGTGACAAGGTACGCTCTTGTGCTTCACTTTCTGAAAATTCACCTTGAAGCATTGCGCTGCAGACCTCAAGGTATCTGACAGGCTGTTTCTACACTGATTCAACCGGTCTTTTGGAGAAGCACTATGATACCAGTATTTCACCTGTTGCTGTAACGTCGACCCTTCAAGCAGCTGTGAATGCGGGAAGTAATCAAACGCAGTGGATCCTTTTGATGCGTCCTCAAGGCATTATGGAGGTAGTACTTTGTTTGATTCCTTCAACCTTTTACGAACTAATAACGTTTCTCAGATATGGACATTGCCTAAACTCACGCTCGCCTTCTCGACTGATGGTCTTTCAACACTTCAGAACGTTCTCATGGACTCGCACGATGCTCCTGCGTTGTCGCTACCACAAGACCCCCCGCGGAAGCCTCAAGAGCTGGATGTTGAACAGATTCTTCTGGTACCAATAGGCGAGAGTTCGCCTCGGCCACATCTCTGCGTAAGCTTATTTTGACTATACCTGCATATCGAACCCTTAATATATCAACGCCTGTCATCTCCAGGTTTTCCTCCGCTCTGGGCAGCTGACAATATACGAAGTCGTTCCTGCTGGGCAGCCCTCAGAACCCTTGGACAAAATACGACCCTCCCATGTCAACATCATGTTCGTCAAGATGGCCTCCATAGCATTTGAGATCCAACGGCAGGATGAGGGTACAGAGAAGGAGAAGAGCATTCTCGCCGAGCAAAAACGGATCTCAAGAACATTCGTTCCCTTCGTCACAAGTCCTGCTCCAGGCGTGTCATATTCTGGGGTTTTCTTTACTGGCGATCGGCCGAATTGGATCCTTGCGGGCAACAAAAGTGGGGTGCAGATTTATCCATCGGGCCATAGCGTCGTGCACGCGTTTACAGCCTGTTCGTTGTGGGACTCGAAGGGCGATTTCCTGTTGTACACCGAGGAGGTGGGTCTTTTTCATTACCGCCTTTCTGGCTCCGTTGTGCTCAACACTCCGCATATGCGTAGGGGCCAAGTCTATTGGAATGGATGCCACACTTTCAGTTCGATACACCGCTACCATCAAGGTCAATACCCCGAGGGCGGCCGTACTCCAACATCCTGTTTGATGCATCTACGTCGTTGATTGTGGCGGCGTCTTCCATGCAGGCGAAGTTTACAACGTACGATGAAGACGGAGTGAGGATATGGGAACCTGACGGTATGCGGAACAGGCGTTTGCGAGCCGACGACGTTGACCTAACACGCTGCTTGTAGCACCGAACATTGCTGACCCGGTCTGTGACTGCTCAACCCTGGAGCTAATATCACCTGACCTGTGGATCACGTTGGATGGGTACGTAGATCCGTTCACTGCACGAAAAGCTTATTGAACTCTGTAACAGTTTCGAGTTTGCTACAAATGAATTCGTTAACGATATGGCATGCGTCACCCTCGAAACGGCAAGTACTGAAACAGGAAGCAAGGAATTCATTGTTGTCGGCACTACCATCGATCGTGGGGAGGATCTCGCGGTAAAAGGGGCTGTACGTCTCTCTTACGTCTCGTTGATTGACACTTTCGATTGATTTCTGGGGTTAAGACATACATCTTTGAAATTGTGGAGGTTGTCGCGGATCCTGCCATCCTGCCCAAGCGATGGTACAAACTTCGTCTTCGGTGCCGCGACGACGCAAAAGGGCCTGTCACTGCGATTAGCGGTTTTTCGGGCTACCTTGTTTCTTCCATGGGCCAGAAGGTGTGCTCGGGTTTCATTTTACTTGCCCCATTTAATAAATATATTTTCTCCAAACCTGCTGCAGGTGTTTGTTCGGGCCTTCGATTCGGACGAGCGCCTCGTGGGTGTCGCGTTCATGGACGTCGGCGTCTATGTGACGTCCCTCCGCACCTTGAAGAATCTACTCCTCATCGGCGATGCAGTGAAGAGCGTCATGCTGGCCGCATTCCAGGTGCGTTATGTCTTTTCGAGAAGTGCAATTGCCAGATAATTTAGCCAACCACCTTCCTTTCTCGCCTGTTCCAGGAAGATCCGTATAAACTTGTTCTTCTCGGTAAAGGTCCTAAACAACAATGCATTACCAACGCAGACTTTTTCTTCACCAACAATGAACTGTCGATTATTTCTGGGGACGAAGAAGGGATACTGCGAGTGTATGAGTACGGCCCCCAAGGTTTGTCTCCACTCCTACCTCCACGGACTAGACTGACGTGACGAATGGATTTAGACCCTGATTCATATGACGGACGGCACCTTCTCCTGCGGACTGAGTTCCATGGGCGGAGCGAATGGCGAACATCTATAACCATAGCTCGGAGAACGAAAGACGACCCCGACATTCCTCAGTCTAAGCTTTTGATGGGTAACGCATTTTCATTAGCCACGCTCATCCTCGTGCTAATCCTCGGACCTAGGCTCGCCCGACGGCTCCATTACTACGCTTACGCCTGTAGAGGAACACGCGTACAAACGGCTGCAGCTTCTTCATGGCCAGCTGACAAGAAATATACAGCACGTCGCTGGGCTTAACCCCAAGGCGTTCCGGTATGTAACATTTCGACATTTGTAAGATGCAAATGACTAAACTTCTTAATAGCATTGTGCGAAATGACTATGTCTCGAAGCCTCTTCCGAAGGGAGTTCTCGACGGAAATCTATTAACCCACTACGAAGCCCTACCGATAACTCGACAGAACGAAATGACACGCCAAATTGGGACAGAACGTGTGACTGTATTGCGTGATTGGATCGCTCTCACTGGTCCTTGGTAAAAGCCATGTCTGGCATTGTCTGCCGAAGACTCCTCTTTCTTTACTACACCACCAGATTTGTATCTCTTGCTTATCAATGCTCACTATATTTCTGGAGCCTTGCTTGGTAATCCCAAGCACGACATCCTTGACAAGGATTGTTGAACATCTTATCTTCTATACGTATAAAGGACCTTGCTTCCCTTTCACACCTTCTACTCGTCTTACTCCCACTAACTGACTCGAATTTCTCGCAATGCCAGAGATAATTACTCTTTACACCGCTAAGGTGCGAGCAATGACTTGTGTTCGAATGGCACACTGACAACTTCCTGTAGATTTGCCCTTGGGCTCATCGTGTGAGATAGCTCAGGCAGATCCTCAACAAGCAACCAAACCTCATCCTTTGATATGATTAGACCGAACTAGCGCTTAAGGAATCCAAGCTTCCGTACAAACGTTTCGAGATAGACTTGCAAAACAAGCCGGAATGGTATGCCCCTAAAGTTAACCCTGCAAGCAAAGTACGATGATCGACACTCGTTGGAATGTAGACTTACTGACTTCGTGCTACAGGTACCAGCCATTGCCTATGGAGGACCCGACGTCTCTCCGGATACCCCTTCTCCGGACTCTGAAAAGCTCGCCGAGTCTGGGGTACTGATCGAATTCATTGCTGAGCTCTCTCCAGTGCCTCTTCTCCCACAGGACCCAGTCAAACGCGCCAAGGCTCGCTTCTTCATCGAAACCGTCACCTCGAAGTTCACCGGCGCCTTTGCTGGCGCTCTCCACCGTGGCGAGGATCCCAGCCCTCTCCTTGACGCGATCGAAGTTACGCAGAACCTCCTTCCACCTGAAGGCTTTGCTGTCGGTGAATGGACTATCGCCGATGCTGCAGTGACACCGTTCTTTGCACGAGCAGAAGTTGCCCTCAAGAACGATGTCGGGAAATATGCAGAAGGCCAAGGCAAGGCGGTTTGGACGAAACTGGAGTCGGACCCGAAGTTTGCTCGTTTCAGAAAGTATCTTGCAGACGTCAAGAGCAGAGCCAGCTTCAAGGAGACATTCGATGAGGCGAGTAAAGCAGATTTGATTGACTGGCCAATATATTTGGAACTAACCGATTCCTCAGGCGTACGTGACGAGTGCCTATGCAAAGCGTTTCGCCCGAGCATAGTAAGAGTACTATGGTATATACTAGCTCTAGCCACTTCTTTCTTTATTACATCTATCTACATAACATACGCGGAAATTCTTTTTTTATGTGATCAACTGCGCATTTTCTGAACGTGAAACTCAAGAATCAGGATTTGATGATTCTGTGTGAATCACATTGGACGGTACCTGTGACGCGGAACACCATCATGATCTCCCGCCTCTTTTCCCCATTCCATCGCCGACCCGTAGGGCCATCGCCCAGAAAGTCAGTAAACATGAATAGCTGCCCTTGAGGACCGTGCTCTCAAATCAGATTTCCTGCTACGGTCTCAAGAATGTATCCGCGCGCTGATCCCGACACTCTTTTCCTCCTTCCCCTAATCCTAGGCGTCCAGCTGGCAGTTCTCTATGCCCAAGACCCTGGTTGTGGACGATAATGTGTTGCCGAACTTCAAGTACAGTGGAAATTGGGAGTACCTAAGTGGCTCGACAAGGCAATGGGAGGGTGGTATCCATTCCACCTTCCAGAATGGCGCCACGGTCTCATTCAGGTTCAGAGGTATGCCTGTCTCTTCCTTTTTTCCAAACATCTCTGATGTTGGGATCGTACTTAGGCTCTGGGTTCAGGGTCCAGGGTACCATCCCAGGCGGCAGCGGCAACGTGTTGTACGAAATCATAACGGACGGAGTGTCTTCTGGGATCCTCACACAAGCAGGGAGCTCCGCAAATGTCTACGACGCCCAGTTCTACGCTGTCTCGGCTCCTGGACTGCGCGATTTTGTGCACACTGTTGTTATTGCGAATAGAGGAAGTCAATCAAACCTCGATCTTCGGTTTGACCGCGTCGTTCTGGAGTCCCTTGATGCCGACCCGACTATGACAAGCCCACCGCCGGACCCTACTCCAATTACAACTTCAACTTCGACTACGACGCCGTCACCCCCCAGGTCCACTACTTCAACCACAACCACTAGTTCGACGACGTCGACGACCAGCTCTACATCATCTTCCCGGACAACCGCCTTGAATCTTGTTGGGTCTTCAACGACGTCTTCCTCCTCCTCCTCCTCCTCTCCGTCTGGTGAGTTTTTCTATATAGGAAATTGGCTTGTCATTCACCTCATGAACAATTTCTTACAGAATCGACTTCTCTGGTGACAACGACCGACAAAGATGGAAAAATCGTGACGACCCAATTAATCGTAACGGGGGGACCAAGCTCAGTTACTCCAACTGGCAGTGTCGAACCAACAACTTCTGCTACGAGCGCAACGGGTAGTAGGGGAGTTCCATTGGCTGCTTTGATTGGTGGGATTTTGGGAGCGCTGGTCGTTGTGATTCTGGTCTTCTTGCTCTTCAGACAGTGTCGGAGACGAAGATACCTCCGCCAACATTCCCAATTGAAGGACGATCCCGCAGAGAAGCGGGGCGGAGGTGCGATTCACTGTCTTTAATCCCGCATGAAGCGATTTAACGCAATTATATTGCAGTGTTGCCCACCCCGTACGACCTTGGACCTCATCCTGGCCCCTCTTTCGGCCAGACACAAGACAGAGGACAAAACCCATTCGCCGAGAAGACTGCTCTCCAGGCAAGGGTGAACGAGCCAGAGTCTGGAACACTCGGTCAGTCGTCCTCCAGTGGGCAGGGAGCGTCCTCCCACCACCATCACCATCATAAAGGTGCCTCTACTTCCACAAACCCCACCACCACCCATACGTGCCCGTGCTCCAACTCTGCGTACACATCAGCCGCGCAGACGTCCTCAGCCGCTGTGCTCTCCCATCGCCATTCTACCTCGATCCACGCCAGCTCCGACGGCCATGGACCACGGACTGGCCAGAAACCGTCACAATCCGACCAATACCTCTCGGGTGCCACGGTCGTTGCAGGCGGTTCCTCCGGCATGACGTCGATGTACGGAGAGACGGTGCGAACGAGTCTATATGACTGTCCTCCTGCGTACCAGGCCGCGTCGACTTCGGAAGGGAGCAGGATACCATCGAGGATGGGCCATGCCCCTTCTCACTCGATTAGCAAGCTGCCTAGCGCCCCTGAAGCGAACTCTTCATGATCTATTCCCAATCTTAGACAGACATCGCCTTCTGCTCGTCGGTTCATATACCATCACAAACTGATACTATTCACACCTCCATTCCTTTCACACTGAGCGCTCTTTAAATAGGTATTTGTTCATCAAGCCGCTCTTTGACCAGTATGTATCTATCATTTGTTGCTGCAATACTAATCTACTGTCTGTTCGTTTGTATACCAATTTGTTGGGAAATCGTATAACCTGGGTTGGCAGGCTTGTGGCAATAGTCTGGTACTTTCGGCCATGCCTAACAAAGACGCCGGAGGTGAAGTCTATTAGGAAACCCCTCAGGTAAAATACTTCATTGATGTAAGGCCAGCTCGAGGTATACGTGTTCAAATCCACTGCCTATGAAGATTGAAGTTAAAGTGATGAACTTCCAGCCCACATAGTTCACAAGAATCCCGTGCTCATTATTCCGTCAACGACTAAGAGCTTAGAGAATGAACATAAAAAATGACCGAGACCCTTTGTCACCCATTCAACTTATGTGGTGATCATCGATTTTTCTTCAGCAATCTCTGTTACGGCCGGCTAAGATAGCAGGGACTTAGGCAATTGCAAGCTTTTCATGATCGAAAGTTGACATTTATTTGTTCATGCAGGTCCAAAGAATTCATCGAGGATAACTAGGTCTATGAAAATCCGACGTCTCGCCATCTATTGACAGTATGAGGCCATTTCTTGGTGTATTCCCTAACAGACCGTCGAGCCTCCGTCCGGTCCGAAAATCCACCTAACATCCAAAGGTCTCCTCCCACCTTAGCGTCCGTCTCTGCTCCTCCAGATGTCCGAATAACGCCTTGGGAGCCAAGCGAAACGCTAAGTCCGAGAAGCTCTTCTATGTCTTCTTCATCTTGGGGTATCCTTTCGTGCATAACTTCGGTTGCCGTAGAAAGGGAGTGATCCACCCAGGCACGGAGTTTTGTCATTAGTAAAGTGCCAAAAGGGAGGCTGAATATGCGGTGGGGTCGTGGCTTATTTCCAGGTATGGAAGAGAAATACGCCATGTAACTCCAATGGGGTTTGAAGTAGAGATGAGCTCGAGGTACGAGTGGGATTCCTAAAGTCCCTGGAAGGAGAATATCGACCTTGCAAGCTCGTTCAGTGCCTGCTGGCTTCGAAGAACCTCCCTCCTTCTTGCTTGCTAGACGCGCAGGCATCCGTGGCCGATTTTCGGAAGGTAGTGCATACCAAAGCACATTATGTGTTGCTCCAGATACACGAGACTTTACGAGAGAAAACCTGGTGTCTGTCGATACCAGTAGCTGTTTGATGTCCTCAGCACTCTGTTCTGTGGGCGCGTTGAGAACCAGGACATCAACGTCCTATCTGAAATAAATCAGCGAGCAGTCGGTCCTCTAAACATCTCATCCTGACCTTTGGAAGTCTGTGCTGCATCCCATGTAGCATTCCGGCGCAACTTCCAACAAGACATGCTTCGAGGTCGTGGCGGGAGAGGGCTGAAAAGGTCTCATAGATAACTTTCGAGATATGAGCATATTTAAGTGGTGATGAAAGATTGCCCATATCGTTCGCTCTAGTGTTTGGGATAGTGCGCGAGAGTGCTGATGAACACATGTCATACAGACGCCGTATCACTCATTCGGCATCACGTCTGATCGAAGTTCCCGTATGACGGTCCGTTCTGGACAAAAATACACAATTGAAGTTTTTTTTATGAGAAAGCCTAATTTAGGCCGGAACCAGACCGAATCTGCCCGAATCTGCCCGTTTCGTACTGAAACCGACGCTATCCTCCCGGATCCGCCGTCTTCGTACCGTCTCTGCTCGATTCGGCCAGATCGACCCTCCCTTTTTTTATGACCCATCGTTCCGATACGGGAGGAATCTGGCCGCGCGGGACGATTCGGGACGATTCGTACGGATTCCTCCTCAATTCTTTTTTTAAGAAACATCTAGTGATTTTTTTCCCCTCGTGTGTGGTCAGATTCGTCCCGAATCCGACCGTTTGGGACCTTATGATCTAGAAAAAAATTATAGTTTCGGTCAGAATCGGTCAGAATCGGGAGGATGTGTCACAAATCGGCAGGGGTTTTGGTTTTTTTTTTGGATGGCGACCGAAACGGGTCTACAGTCATCCACCGGCTAATGTTACATAATCAGCCGGTGATACACCCAAACCCGATTTCACTCTCCTGCAAGAACGGTGATATCTAGAAGCACAAAACAAGTTGTAGTGAGAAGAAGCACTGTAAAGGTGTCCTTGTAACGTGTTTCGTAAATAAATTAACCGTCTGAGAACTAAAGATTCTTCTGAATGCTTCTGTGTTCCAACCGAAATCCTGGGTTCTGAATTTATAGACGAAGGTGGGAGCACCTATGAGCGGGAATTAGAGCCAACGGATGTTAATTTTAATTAATGTGATACAAGTCAAGTCAAACGGAAGCATCTTTGCATGACTGGGGGCAACGTTGGCACTGTCTTACTGCGAGAACTACATGATATATGGTTGTTCAACATGCACAAAGCATGTCCAGCGCTTTTAAGCCAAAAAAAATTGAATTCCACCACAATAACATCGTATTCCCCACTCAACTGCTTGTCCTACTTCTTACTATGGTTGGCCGTCCCAAGTCGCTAGCCCAGCGGCAACAGGAGGCAAAGCGTGCTCATGAAGCGTTGATGTCACGTGCAGTCGAGGCCTACCGTGCTGAGCTCGAGAAGCCAGACCATCGTGCCCGTCGAGGGCTGCGCACTATCTGCAAAGATTTCGAACAGCTTTACTTCGAGGAGACCGGAGATTGAATCCGTCTCAGTCATATGACCCTTAGTCGACTGGCTGATGGTGGGCTAACTCGAGTCCAGGCCAATGCCACCCGTTCATGGCTCTCGAAGGGTGAAGAAGATGTTGTCGTCGAATTTATCCTGGACATGGCTGCACGTGGATGGCCACTCAGTCATAGACGTCTCAAGGAGCATGTCGATATGATTTGCCATGCCCGCAAACGCAAGAACTTCCCAGTCGAGGGTGTGGGTCAAAACTGGACCACACGCTTTGTGCAGCGACACTCCGACCGTCTCAAGATGAAAGACTCTCGCCCTCTTGAGGACAAGCGAGGCCGTGGTGCCAATCCGACAGCCAACAAGCAGTACTGGGCCCTACTCAACGAGACGATCAAGAAATACAACATCCGGCCTGAGACCACCTTTGGAACTGATGAGATCGGCATACAGAACCGCGGCGAGGAAAGCGAGCGCGTCATTGCTCCAGCCCATGGAAAGGGGCCACAATATCAGCAACGTGGTGGGACTCGCGAAAACACCACCGTTCTGGTCACCATCTGTGCTGACGGCACAGCTATTCCTCCTACCGTTATTTTCAAGGGTGAGGCCCTCCAAGTTGGATGGGGTGACAATAACCCTCTAAATGCGACGTAAGTTCTCCTCTCATTTTGTCACGACTCACCTTTTCTGGATCTAATCATGATATTTAATTGCAGGCTTGGCTACCAGAAGAAGGGCTGGACGGACGGAGAGATCGGTGCAGAGTGGATCAAGATCTTCGATAAGGCAACAAAGGACAAAGTCAAGCAAGGAGAGTATCGCCTTCTCTTGGTCGATGGCCACAATTCTCACTATACTGTCGCCTTCCTGCTTTATGCACGTGAACACCTTATCCTCGTCATTTGCTATCCTTCTCACACCACCCACATCTATCAGGGGCTTGACGTCGTGATATTTGCGGTCTTGAAGCGCTGCATTGGTGAGGAACGGGATGGATGGCTACGAAAGTATGGGATTGCGATGGATAAGAAGAATTTTCTCGAGATCTACAGCAGGGCACACGTGCGAGCACTCACCGAGGACAATGTCAAGGCAGCATTTCGCAAGACTGGCGTGTGGCCATTCAACCCCGATGTCGTTACTCCTGACATGCTTGCTCCTAGCAAGGAAACTTCGTCTGAAGCTACCTTGCCGCTCGTATCAACCGACCCAGCCATCAACGTTCTTGCGACCATGTTCCGCAAGCTGGCCGTATCATCTGACGTCGAATCTGGTACAATCTCCGAGGTACCTCCATCTGGAAGTGGCACCAAACATGCGGCGATCAACGAAGCGGTTGCTGGTCTATCACAAACCAAGCTGGCTCACCTCATTTCAACCACACTCATCACATCTGACGACGCCATGCCCACCACCATCCCTCACACCATCCCTACTCATGTTCCCGCACCACCACCCCTCCTGTCGATTCAACCACAGACCGAGACAGAAGTTCTCCTGCTGGCAGCCCTCCGTGAATCTCATGACACAAACAGCAAGCTTGCAAGCCGGAACATTGAGCTCCAGGCGAACAATCTGCTCAACGAGGTGTACTGTGGCAAAGCGAAATCTCAGCTTCAGCATCAGGAAGAGAAGAAGAAGGGTGGACGCACTGGGAAGGAGACGCTCAAGGCCGATGGTCTGGGCCGTCTTCTAACTGGGGACGAGTTTTACGAGGCACGGCAGGAGCATGAGAAGCGCAAACGACTTGAGGCGCGGGACAAGGCTGAGAGGAAGGACGCCCGAGCTGCATATCAGGCAGCGAAGGCAAAGTGGGACAAGGAGGAAGAGGGGCGGAAGGCGCTCAAGGAACAGGAGGCCGAGAAGCACAAGAAGGCTGTGGCAGCGTGGGAGAAGGCAAAGACAAGAGCAAATGCAGTCCGGACTGGACGTGCTTCGACATTCAAATCCCCAAAGCCCAAGATGGGATTTGTTCCCAAGCGTGTCCCCCCACCGAAGTTGAAGGATTTTTTGGGTGGTTCAGCGGCAGAGTCGAGCGAGGAAGACGAGGATACTGACGAGGCCGAGTAGGTGTCTTATCTCGGATCTTGTGTCACATGCCTGTCACGTCGCCGGCCTGGTGTCTCATTGGCTGATGTGGACATTTTTCCCATCTCTCCGCGGTTTCGTCGATATCTCCACCGTTTCTGGCCCTTTTTATTCAGTTTTTTTTGTATTGTATGCAGACGGACAATGTCTCGTAGCTAAAACACTATTCATCGCTGTGCGTGGACTTTTTTTCGAGTGCAAACGGTTTTCCATTTTGGGTGTATCGTTAGCCAGTGGATGACTGTAATCGGTGTGTTTCCTGCGTATTGGGACCGAATCGGACGGATTCCGCCCAATTCTTCCAGATTTGGGAGGGACTTATAAAAGAAAAACATATGTATGTATTTTTGTCCAGTATGGCGCTGCATATTCCCGCGACTAAAGACGCCAATTCGGTACCAAAGGCAGTGCTCTGCGGAGAAAATTAGTTGCTTTCTACCGCCATGTAGAAAGCGGCAAATCCAACTAGAGGCTACCTTTCTAAAGGCTCGGGCGCCTACTCTAGATCAAGATGTCGTCTGTATTCGCCAATTCTCGAAACGTGCTCATTACTGGGAGTCAATTGACCAGCACGTATACACAGACTACCGTTGAACCCACTCGGCGAGGTGAGCTCTGATTTGCTTCAGTGGCGGAGACTAGTTCTAAGGCAAGAGTGTCCGCAGGCATTGATCTTCTTCGGGACCATACCTGTTCCGGGGCATTGCTGGACTCGAACGAGCGCTTTGATCCTCCTAGATGCGCCCCTGATACTCGCGTTTCCATCATCCAGGAGATATTGGAGTGGATAGCCAATGACGAGCGCTCCTCAATTCTTTGGCTTTACGGACCGGCCGGCGCAGGAAAATCTGCCTTGGCACAAACTATTGCAGAGCTTTGCCAAAAAGATGGGCGCTTCATCGGGAGCTTCTTCTTCTCCCGAGCGACCCTCAACCGCAGCGACGGGAGAATGTTGGTTGCAACTTTAGCTTATCAACTGCTTCTTTCATTTCCAGCAATTCGCACCGACATACGAAATTGCATTGATGAAGACCCCACTATCTTTGAAAGAGCGAACACAACTCAGATGGACAAACTGGCTATTCAACCGCTCAACAGGATCACTCTATCTTGGACGAATATCTTCCTATCCGGCCTAAAATCCATTTTTAAGGACTATTTTCCCGTCCACCGACCTCGGCTAATCGTCATTGATGCTCTCAACGAGTGCAATGACTCTCAAATGCAAACCGATATTCTTAACATGATTAGCGACGCCACTCGAAAACTAAAGCACCCCATCAAATTTCTAGTCGCCAGTAGACCAGAATCCCATATCGTTCGCACCTTCAATCATGATCTGGAGGCTTTCTCCTTCATTAACCTCGCAGTTGACAACAATGCACAGAATGACATTCGAACGTACCTCTCAAGGGAGTTTGAAGCAATCAAACGGACCCATCCCATGCGCTCATATCTATCTTCTTCTTGGCCCCCACAAGAATCAATCGAACACATCGTTCGCAAAGCGTCTGGGGAGTTTATATACGCCACCACCATTATCAAGTACATTCGGTCCCCGAAGCATAGACCAGACGACCGTCTCCAGGTTATCCTCGGGCTTTACCCGGCTCCCGCGAATGAGGCCCCCTTCGCCGAGCTAGATGCATTATACAGCCACATCTTTTCCCTTATCACCAACTTCGAACTTGTCATGCGGATCATTGGTATTCTCGTCATTCCTAGATCAAAAGGCGACTGCCTCGGAAACTACAAGAGTCCAGCCGTCATCGAGGAGCTCCTGTCTCTTAAACCAGGAGACGTTCGGATCCTTCTTAACGATTTACAATCCATAATCATCGTCGACGAACCCGATGTCCCAATAAAAATTCTACACGCGTCTCTTGCGGACTACCTCCTCGACCGTGGTCGATCGGAGAAATTTTGGATTGACCTGCCATTGCTCCATTCCTTCATGGCATCAGGCTACTCAAAGCGCACTCTAAGGATCATAGGCGAGTTCCGCATAATTAGTACATCATATACCTATATCGCTGACGTTGGCGGTGAAGATGACCACAATTTCAATCCTAACACCTTTCAGTCTTCCTTGGTGCCATTCATTATGCACTGTGAATTATCTGTCATTACGCAAGATCTCGTGCGAGCAATCCTGTCCTTGGATTTTGCGTCCATTTGTCAAGCGATGGTCACTCGTTATAAGGCGTGGCTAGTGCTTAATAATTTCTACATCTGGTTTCTAGTCAGGACGTTCTTCAGGTTCCTCGAACGCGATGTGAGCATACCTCCAAGGAGTTCTGCATGGTGTAAAGGAGCCATACTTACGATTTTGTGACAGGTGTTTGGACCGAAGAGCGAAAGCATTGAACTGTACCGTACGCTGCAACTTGAAAACTTGAAGGGCTTCTTCATACAACAACTGGGTAACACCGTCCCAGAAATTTACCTCCCCGACTTGATTACTCTTATACGTGGGAAGGTTAAACGATGCGTATGTTTCACTCGTTTCTCCTTGGGCGCCTATTTGACCCTCCAATTTTCCCGGTCCGCTTATAGTCTTGTTCCGCGATGCCCGGCGCTTCCAAACACTTTTGCCACGCGAAACGCCCAGAAGCCTCGCCGCACATCATTCAATATCTTATCCTCGGTTGCCAGCTATTTTACTGGGATTACACTCCCTCCAACGCAAAGCCACGCGCAAGATACGCAGCAGCGGTCTGCAATTGTTTGAAATTTCTTTCAAAATATGATCCCAAGCAAGAGGAACAAACTGTGCCAGGAAAGAAGCACCAGCGGCGCTCCAATACTCCCTTCAAAATTCACTACCACTCAGACGAGCTCTGGGAGGCGCACTTGGACCTTGCGTTGGTACTCTTCCCGCAAGCCGATAACCTCAATGAGCTCGTTGCGTACCTTTCTTGTCTAAGATTTTCGCCCTCAATAGTTGCAAGGTACTCATCTCATATCAACAAGCTGACGAAAGTCGTCATTGTATACCTTCAGGTGAGCTTCGTGACATCCATGCCACCAAAAAGGTGTGAACACTAACCACATGTCTAGGACGTCGAGCCCTACATCGATCCGACACTGCTGCCGAAACTAAAAGAAAGATGGGTCTGCGACCCAGGACCACCTTCTTACAGTGACTGACGTTGTTAAAGTCAAGTTATGGGTATATAACTGATTACTAGATAATTTATAATCCGAAGCCATGTCCAATCTGTCAACAATCGGCAGGAACTGTCGAGTCGTCGACGTGATTTGCTGCGTCCATTCCAAGCCCACGACTAGCGAAGGCATTCCAAAGAAGGCACCGGTTTTCGCCTCCGTACCGATTAACATCCGCCTGGATCCACGCAGAGCGGGCGGTCAAGACTGCACGAAACAAATCTGGCTCAATTTAAGTGAAACTGAAGAAAAACCTAGACTTACAAGTCGGGTTGCACGGCTGGAGCGCCAAAGCGTCCATGAACAGATGCAGGAAGACTATGTTACCTTCAGTCCCCGAAGGATTCGTGCGCGCTGTAGCAGACCACCCATGGGCGCCTACGAGGGCAGCGTAGACGTTATGAAGCATGTTTGCCCATACCGAACCGATATCTAAGGTCAGCCAATGTGGGTTGGTATCTAATATCCAAGTCTAATGTGAGCATACCATAGATGTTAGCTGCTGTGTAACTCTGAAGATTCGAGTACCGCAGGGGGTTGGTTATTCTGAATAAACCACCGATCAGATCTAGGGACGTCGAGTAGGG